>OX377202.1:3993699-4352983 GCA_947396885.1 Heligmosomoides polygyrus polygyrus | reverse complement strand
ATTAAAACAAAATGCTAAGGAACTTTTTGCAGATACCTGCCAACAAGGATTTTGTATCACCACAGGAGTGTGGTAACACATTTTTCTTAGCGAATTTAAAAAAGGTAGGTGCCTTTCGGTATGTGAACAAAGATCTTACACTGCTGTTAGCCCTAGGTACTTGTATCTTCTACTGGTCATCCGTAGTGTTGAAATGAGATATCGAATAGAAATTGTTAATTGGCTTTTTTTCGACCAAACAAAGTAGAAGAAATGAAGAAGTGAGAATAGAAATCAAGTTTGAAAACGGATATCCCCGCTTCAACTACACAAAAGCAAAAACATCACGATGAATGAAAGACATCGAAGATTTCTATACGTAGATAATCACACCACTTGGTTGATTTCGACGAATAGAACGCTATTTGCGACATGTGTTCGTTTCTTTGTTGACGGAAATTGTGCAATACTGCTTTGTCAAAGCGTCTGCATGAATAGAAGACTATGACAATAGGAAGTCAAAAAGATAACTGACTCAAAAGGAGAGCCATAACTTCAGTTCTCTGACAGACGTCTGTGCTCTAATCGACGCACAAGCCAACGAACGTAGGGAGGGCGGATATTAGGAATGCTAATGAGAGTTGACTGCACGCTCCTTAGAAGAGAGACTTTGAATGAGCTCTCTAACAAGAAGAAAGCACAGAAGACATGTAAAGAAAGTGACAGTTGCCCGAAGCAATCCTAACAGGATTTCCATAAACTGAATATGTAGATTTGTCTATGTAGTGCGACTCTATCCAGTCCTCCTAAACTTCTTGTAATCTTGTAAACCCTGTGACAACACATTTCAAACGGTTCCAAAGAAATCTTAGTTTAAGAACCGCTTCGAGCGAGCTTCATTTCTTCATAACGTTAGTGAGTCTCGTGTGGTGGTGGTGTGATCAGAGTTTCTTGAAGAAAACGCAACGCTGCTAAAGCTTCATCTATTGTGCTGCCAAGTGGACTCAGCCTTTGTCGAAAACGACTACTTTGTAGTATTAGTTGGTAAAATGCTTATTTGTGTTGTTGTAAACATATATTCAGCCATTATGTGCCCTAGTTCTAGCCTTATATGTATCAGCTTTAACAGTTATGTGCCTTAGCTCTCCGTCTAAATCGATCAATGCCTATGTTGTTGTTGTCAGTGCGTGCACCGCAGCTATCAGCGATCGGAGTGCGTGGAGGCGAGCTCCTCCTTCTAATGCTCACCGCCGCTCGGCCCGATCGGCTCGTCAGTCAGGTTTCTTCTATTTCTTTCAAGATTTATTCGTTGTCTCTTGTTCAAGTACGTCAGCTATAAGACTCCGATTTCAAGTCGTCAATTAGTCAAGTGGAGGCAAGTTCGTCGTGACGTTATTCTCAAGTTTTTGGTGCTATTTTATCTGTAATATCATTTATTCGTCATCGATTTATTGTAACGCGTGCAAAGTGGTTTTTTTACCCAAGTTTGAGGTAAATCTTTCTTCTACCGACTCGTGTACTTTCTAATACCGCGTGACGTGGTCTTCGTGAGACCATCTGATGCGAGCAGTACTCAAGTCGAACGTAGCTAACTAGTCAAGTTCTAGTCAAGTCGGACTTTGACCGCTACCTCGAACACACGCATACCGAACGTCAGAGAGCCACCCTTTTTCCCACATAAGCTTTTTCATGTGTTATAGAAACTACTATGTATGTAACGGAACTGACCGGACATATTTGGTTCCCTTTCCAAGACTGAGCAGCATGTCCTTTTGCTCCGCTGCAAGTGTCGCCTGCTGGTTGAAATACGAGGCTTATAAGAATCCCGATCGTCCTACGACACGTCGACGTCCAAAGCAAAATAAACCGTCATGAAGGGTCGAAAGAGATGAGAAACAAAAGCATAGTCTTTTGAGTATTAAGTAAGTATAATAGAACGCCATTAATTGAATAAAATCTTTGACTCAGGAAGAAATTGAAAACATCTTTTTAAAACGTGCTCCACAAAAAAAACAGTTCTAGCAGTAGTGAAACTTCCCAAAATGCAAATACGCCCCTGCTTTTCTCCCAGGGCATGTCGAGCTCTGGTCAATTGCTGAACCCGTATCACCCGAGAATCAGGATGCAAAAGAAGGCGTCAGAGTAAGATCTGTTTTCCTACCGGCTTTTACTTCGACCACCTGTGGGTCGAAGTTACCTCAAACTTGGGTAATTAAACGCTTAATATGTGTTTTATATATACGTGCTATTAAAGATCATATACATAGGCAATAAGCGCATAGGGCGAGCCAGACGGAACAAAAGGCGAGTGGTTCCTTGAATTCCGAAGAGGCAGGTGCAAAGAGATATTGTGAGAGTGCATCTTGAACTCGAATGAGTAGCACAAGAAGCCTGTCGATTGGCCTTACAAGCTGTTTCAGGATGAGTGAGCCACATTCAGAGAGGGTTCCTACAGTATAAACGGCTAGGGGGCTCGATGTACCCGGTGTTCATCGTGTAACGACCTAAGAAGCATGACTTTTTTTGTAGACTTAAAATTGTGAACGAACCTGCAACCACAGGTTTGTATTAGGGTACAGGTATTATTAGGTACAGGTATAATACCCTTATTACATACATACATTCATACATACATACGTAAATACATTACAGCTATTGTTGGTATTATTACAGGCATTACAGGTATTACACAGCAGTTGCAGAAGTGCATGAGTGTGTTCCTGCTAGCTAGCTGAAATACTCAAGCAGCACCCTTCAGTGAACAGTACTGATTAAAGATGCGGAAAAAGATTTGCTCCGAAGAATAGCCGCACAGACTATTCCGACAGCATCAAAGCTAAAGTACAAACGAGGTAATAGAAATAATGGCATTAGTTAAAAGTTCCGACTCCACCGACAAAACTTCGGTCGAAAAAAATTTTTTCGCTGAAACTTCGTCTAGAGGGGTTATTTGGGGTGCTGATCACGAATCTGATATCCGTTTTTCACGATTCGGTAGCAGACCACCCATACCGTTAACAAGGGTGGTCCAGGCAGGGTCACCGATTTCGCTGAAACTTCGTCTACGGGGTTCATTGGGGTGCTGAGCACGAATCTGACATCCGTTTTTGAAATTGCGGCCGATTACGGTAGCTAAAGGTAACTAAGGCTGCCGAAGTCATAATCATCGATTTTCCCCAAACTTCGCCTAGGGGGTTATTTGGGGTGCCGATCATGAATCTGACATCCGTTTTTCGTTTTACGCCGGAGTTTGGGCGAAATCGGTGACCATTACCTTAGTCACCCGTACCTTCCGTAACCTACCGTATTCCAGCGTAAAACAAAAAACGGATGCCAGATTCGTGATCAGCCCCCAAATAACCCCCCTAGACGAAGTTTGGGCAAAATTGGTGACTATGACATCGGCAGCCTTAGTTACCCGTACCTACCGTAACCTACCGTACTCCAGCGTAAAACGAAAAACGGATGTCAGATTCGTGTTCGCACGCCAAATAACCCCCTAGACGAAGTTTCAGCAAAATCGGTGACCCTGCCCGGACCATCCACGTTATCGGTATGGGTGGTCTCCGACCGAATCGTGAAAAACGGATATCAGATTCGTGATCAGCACCCCAAATAACCCCCTTAGACGAAGTTTCAGCGAAAAAAAAATTTTCGGCCCAAGTCTTATCGGTGGAGTCGGAAGTACCGAAGAAAAAAAGAAAAAAATTTAACTAGTGCCGAAATAATTAAAGGACATCATCCTTTACAGCAGATGCCTTTTCTTGCGCTGCTTGCCAAAGCGGTTTTTCCGTACAAATGTTTCAAGTAACTATAGTCAAGATCATATATGTTAATTCAAATCAGTAATAACTGTAGCTGATGCAACATCGATGACCCGATTTTCTTGGAGAAACTATGTAGGAAGAATCCCACCACACCGACTCATTTCTCTATTGAAGTGTCGAGGAGACAATAGTGCATAGAAAGTAACGAAGCTTTTTCTATAACGAAAGCTCGCCAGTGCCATTAATTTTCCAGATCTATGAAAGTACAAAGCTTTCAGTGTAATGAATCCAAAGCGCGGAAGAAAGTTGAGAGCTCCCACACGATGCAAAAACATGTGCACCACACCCAACGTTCGTTAACAAGTAATCATAAATCATCGTAAATGGATATCCACTGAGCCACCTTCGCCTCCGCTATTTTCCTAGCCGCCTACAACCACTACTCTATACGTATGCAAAACTCATGCGCATATCCGTGGATCCTAATGAGCTAACAGTAGCGTTGGTGATGTTTGTTCTTGGAAAACAACCTTATTACTGCAGGTCTATCATCAGTCTGTACCCGCTAAGCTAATCTATCTCATTCGAAAGAGAGCCGCAGCGTTTGCATGATGGAGCAAAAGCACTTGATATGGCTGGACGATCACAGTGGCGATACAGTAGAGCCATCGTTGTCGGATAGTAGAAAGTCAGTGACCACTACGCAGGCAGCTATTGTCATGGCAGTGGTGCGCATTGTCTATATCGGTTGCTTATAGCATAGTTCATTCTTAGGTCATGGGTACAGCGCAGCGTTAAGCGCCGTTTATGCTTCTATCGCCAGGCGACACGATTCGAACGGAGCGATAAGCCCAATTGCGTCACGATGTTTCGAACGACGATAACCCCTCATAACAGCCGACAACGCGGTTACGCGATTATGCACAACTGTGCTGTTGCACACACGTAATTGTGCGCAGATTTTCACTAAGGGCCTGTTCATACTTCGCGACAAGAGCGACAAAAGCGACAAGAGCGACTGGAGCGACAACAGCGACAACAGCGACTAAGACGACGGACATAGTGTGGTGTACGTAAATAATTGCGTACTCCACACTCCGTCAGCGACGAATGTAGTGTGAAATGCGTAATTATTTACGTACACCACACTACATCCGTCGTCCCAGTCGCTTCAGTCGCTCTTGTCGCTCTTGTCGTGAAGTACGAACAGGCCCCTAATTCCTAGACATTTATTCACCTTTCTTTATGTGATTTCTTCTGTTTCTGTTGGTGATGTCCTCTGCTTTGTATTGATGTGTTCTTGACCATTTTTGTTCCGTTTCAGGTCTCCTTCGTCCTGATTCGAAGGAGGCGAGCCGGATTTCTTCCCGCCGGTGAGTATCGCTTGCATTTTTAAGGTTAACTGGTTGTTATTTTCACGTTCTCGCTGTGTGTTTGATACTGGGAAGAAAACTGGGAAAACCCTCCCTAGGGAAAGTATATAAGTATAATCATTATTTACTCGGAAAAATATGTAAGTATAATCACTATTTAATATCAAAAATGCAAGCGACACTCAATTCTTAGCCGAAAGCCGCCTCGTCTCCTTTCAAACCGGTTGCAGACGACCTGCTACGGAACAAAAATGGTTAAGAATATAAACAAAGCAAAGCAAACGACGTCAGCAATGAAAAGGAAAAAACACAACGAGAAAGAAAAATTAAGTGCTTTTGCACGCTGCCAAGGATAGCTGGAGTAGCGATACTATGCTCCAATCCACCGCGATCAATCCTGTCGCGCTCATTTCAAAAGCAACGCCGATTGGTGGCGGATTCACGCATGCACACTTCAGCGTCGATGCTGATCGACGCGATCAATTAATTTGGCCTCTATAGGTGGCGTCGCGTCAAGTAACGATGGAGTTCTCTCTCTCCGGAGTCGGTGGGAGAAAAGGTTTGCAGTAAAGTCCACCGACGCGAAAATAATAGCGGTTTCTGCATTCTCTAACTGTTCTATTGTCTCTTTCAATATTGCTTCCGATTCAGAAAACGGCTGTTCCTCGTTATTTTCCATTCTCTATGACTCGTTCTTCTGCCAAGCCAAGGAATCTTCTTGTTGGTCAGACGAAACGGAGTCATTCCGCATGAATACGTGCTCGACGAAAGCTGATTGAATTAGGCCACGGAACTTTATGCCGATGAAACACCTCGCTCTGCTGGACACCATGGTACATGTCGTACTGCTCTATCAAGGAAAAAGGTTTTGGAAACTTCTAAGAAAACTTTGGTGAAAAACGCGTTACACAAAACGCGGAAGACGTCAGACTTTGAGCTGAAATAAATTCAGTCTTTTTTTATGAATTACTGCACTAGGATTGAAAAAAGAGTACTATATTTCACACAGTTGTCAAAATATTCGAAATATCGTTCGGATTTAAGAACGCTTGAGTTTTTATTTATTTTTCATTTGCTATAGCAGTTCGTTGTAGTTCCTAACACCTAGCATGTTCGTTTACCTATCGTTGCACGCGCTTCCATGTGTAATAAACAAAGAAATAAATAAAAGAAAAGCTGAAAGGGTTTCCAAAACTATAGGATTCATTGTGGCAGTGTATTGTTTCTTTAGTTACTCATTCACATCTTCTGCGCTTATGTAGAACAACAGTGCTGAGGTGATCTCAGACACTGGGAGAGATCACCTGCAGGTGAAAATGACGTATTTTGACGTCACAGGTGACCTGTGGGGCTATTTTGGGGCGGAGTTTCAGTGAGCGGTCTACTACCGGTCTTTCGCCGCTCGCGTGATACGCAACGCGATATGTAGGTGAACTACAGGTTCAAACGCCCCGCGCAATCGATTGGGTCAAGCTGTGGGTCGAAATCAGGTCATCTACAGGTGCAACGCTAGTTCACCCATTTTTCACCTGCAGGCGACGTCTCCCAGTGTCTGAGATTAGTGAGAACGGTGGCGTAAGGTAACGTGCTAATTGTGTAATTGCGTAGAAGAGCCGTTAAAACGCTACCTACAAAGAAAGGAGGACGCCGCTCTTGTTTGAAAGCCAGGGCTGGGTTTGAGGTCTAGACCCTTTCCGAGATGAAGACGTTGAAGTGAGTCGGCCAGCCTCTAATCGTTGTTTTCGATGAATCCCTAGGCCATAATCTTCATTTGCATCGTTGCTCGACCACTCTGAGACGAGAAACAACAACAGTGTACATAGAAGCGAAGAAGAGCAGTCTTCAGAATTCAGCTGGGGCTCGTAAGCTGCTAGCTATGCTGGAGCCATCTAGAAATTCACTCGCATCCAGAGGATAAGCCAGAGCCGATTTCAATCTCTAAACGGCTTCCAGAGCGAGAAAGGACTCATTAAGCTGGGATTTATGCCTGATGAGAATCAGCTGCGTTCAGTGGTCGTCTGAGCTTGCTACACGTCGCTATTGTGAAGAATAGTCGCACTAACGACATGATGTCAAGACTGGAGTTAGGCATGGCATCCGGATTCTGCGCTACAACATCTGAGAATGGACGACATAGTGACCTATTCTCACTACGAACGCGACTAAGGAGCTCATTTAACTGACCAAATACTGAGAGTGAGTAATACCTCGTCCTTTTTGGAGAATTCCTGGAAAGGCAGTCACTCTCCAGAGGACGCAACATGAAGCTCAGCTCCATCATTCCCCCTTAGGAACGCCGCCTATCTAATCAGACCATCAGCTCCAAATGGCTGCTCTGCTCCCCCTCCCTTCCGCCACCACCGAAGGCATACGTCCGCCGCCGTCTCCAAGGACCATTTAGCCGCTCATTCACCCTGAATGAGAAGTGCGGCGGCGGCGACAACGACGACCACGAGGACGACGAGCACGACGAACTTGTTGTCAAACGCGGCCGCGATGAGGTCGGAACCAGCGTCGAAATTGGCTAACCAGAGCAATAGCCAGGGTGCAAACTGAACAACACATAGTAATGAACAACGGGTTAACATGAAACAGCTCTGAATAGCCGCTGAACCACCGACAACAACCCAATTGAGGCCTACGGTTGAGCTATTTCCTGGTTAAGCACCTTGTAACATAGCGCTGGAAAATTCAAGAGAAATTCGCGAATGGAGGAAGGAGGATATTGATCGACTAAAAACGTGCTACAATATAAAACTCGAACGAAACAATAAAGGAGCTATCCTACTTGGGAGGGACAGCCGTTAAGTATCAATTTCTGGTCATGGAAGTAAGGCTCAAGTTTATCAGAGTAATTGAGAGGAACACATTCTGGGTAAGGTAAACCCGAGCCTAAGTAGGGTCTAAGTAAGTAGTCTATTATTCCCGACCGATAGTCTGGAGGCTCAAAAAAGGATTACGCCTATGGTATCGCTTAGACCCGTTCGGAGTACGGTATCCTGTCTAGATCTGGGTAAACTCAACCCTGAAATAGTATGCCTTTGACCTTAACAAATAAAAACTCAAAAGGTTCTAAGGTTGTTATTGCTGCTGACTTCAGATGAACCTTTGTTCAGTATGCCTTCCGTGGCTCTTCAGTGAAGTGGAGAAGCTCTAACCAAGGAATGAGAAAAGCAGTAAAAAAGGAAAAGAAGAATAATGACCAGAAGGAAGTATTTAGAAATAATCATAAGGATAAGGATAAAGGACGGCGTTGCTCAATCCCTTTTGGGATGCGCCACGCATTCTACTTCTACGGATGTCGTGGAGGCGACATGAATGCGTATTTGGCCATAATATGACTTGCGGTGGCCAGCCGATGAACAAGTCAGCGTTCTATCCTTTCCGGACAAGTCTGGTATCAATTCACCGACCCCGGAGGGATGGAAGGCTTGGTTGGCCTGGGCGGAAATCCGAACCAGGAACCTGGTATCGGGTGCACGCGACAGTCGCGCCTCCTCCGACTGCGCTGCACGCGTCCAGAAATAATCATACTATATAATAAGCCGCTAAGCGATGAGTCGTAAAATCGGGAAGGGGGGAGAAATTAAACATAAAATAGCGAAAATTAGACGCCTTTTACGTGTCTGGAGATTCAGAAGACGTGCCGAAAACATCATCTAACGTGACTTGAGATTCAGATCATCGACGGAATGCCTACATGACCGAAGATCATCGATTTTATCTTAGATTTAACCGATCAGAGTGAGAGTTTAGTGAGTATGATCGTCGACGTAAATCCTTCACAGCAGGAAGGGAAGGCATTCAATATCAATCGGTATTATCGATTTTCTCTCAGATTTAACCCAACACCGCGCGAAGCGCGCAAGTGCGAGACACGCCCATAGGCGTGACAGAGCACTTGTATAACAGTATAGTGTATAACATTGTATATGCTCCAACAGATTTTCGAGCAGGTTCTTGTATAGACCGAATATGTGCCCTATCCCTCAACCTTCCGCTTTCTCCATACAGTGGAGTGCATGGCGCAATAGCAAATTATGGTGCACGTCGCGAATTTGGGCAGTATTGGAGGTCGTGCGCTCCAGCCAATTATAACACTGACTGAATACACGCCAACCAATCAAGGTTTCGACCGTAGATGCCCTCTCTGAGTGCCATTCCCATTCATGCAGGCTGATTGGCTGATGCATTCTCACCTCACAATGCTGCCCGTATTCGCGACTAGGAGCCAAATACTTTTGGTTATAAGGAGGTTACATACCGTTACTAGGAGAAAAAGCTCTTCATGGCGTAGTCGTAGAAGGCGCCGTTTGCCGTGTACTCTCCAAATTGGGGTACCTCGTACGGATTCTGCTCGAGCTAAGGAAGCTGTCCACGTCTCCGCAGTTGATGAGTTGGTGTCATTTATAAAATTTGTAAGACAGGATGACGACTCAGATATTTTTTATAAAAAGTTCGTCAATACTCGTTCATCTATTCCAAAGACAGACTTGCCTGAGCAAGGAATTGAACCCGGATTGAGAAGACGAATTCGGCAATAACCCTCAAGAAGTCCCAGTCAGAAATGTCGCCTTTAAAGACATATCCGTCAGAGATACGTCAAACGATGACAACTAGGAACAACACATGTGACGGAGTTGCCCCAAAAGAAGGGAGATGCGATTGGCATTTGAAGTGTGTTTGCGCTTAACGTCTGAAGACTAGACCTTGAATTATGGCAGATATTGTATGGATTAAGCGACGCCACTTACAATTAGATGCTTCCTTTGAGGAAAGATTGTCTCAAAGGGCAAAGTCGTACAGCTTAGAATGGATGGTCGTCTTAGAAACAAGGAGGGTTTTGAAGACGACGAGACGCCTGCGGAATGTTTTCTGAGGCTTTGTAAAGGCTGAAGCAATTAATAGTACGACACTCTTCGTGATCCTCGAGCGAAGACTATCGATTGGATTGACTGGGCTACTCTGGCACGCAAGAAGGAGGCATTGCTGGTCCACGATTAATACAGGAGGTAAATATGTGCGTTAAGTCTGCCTTCAAACCTTAGCAAAAAGGTGTTTCTTTCCGCCGTGCATAACGCATAGGAAAGAGTCGATGCTGAGCTGATTGTGAGGATCGATCTGGTGCTCTCTGGTCCTAAGGAATCGAGACCTTTCCGATTCAAACATTCAGTGCCAGATTAGCTAATAAGAACGAAGTACTAATTTATCTGGCAGTTCCTTCTGCGCTTAGCCAAGTTTTATCCTAAACACCCTTTCAAACTTGTCAACAACATATTATGAGAGTTGAATGCATGGCGCAGTCCTAATGATATTTGTCTAGCGTATCATATTGTCTCGATTCAGATGCATTTAACGACGGATGCCGGATACTGTTAAAATCTAAAGTGAAGGAATTAGGAGCTAGGGTTATTCTATTACGGAAAGCGATTGCGCCATGCACTGAACATCTCCCAGGAATCCATGAGTCATCTGAGCAGGTTTTTCTCTTTCGACCATAAACAACAGTCTGCAAGGCCCTCTATGGCACTAGTAACGCAAATCAAAGCTTTTCTTCGTGCTAGAACGTAGATGCCAGATCCGAGAGTCGAACCTAATACCGTCTGCGCGTGAGGTTGCCCTACTAACCACTCGGCTAAATCGGATCGAGAAACTCTAAAGGAGAATGCCAGCAGAAGGAGATAAGAGCAGCGCAAAGGCATTCACATCACTCGGCGTAGGAAAACAGAGTAGACCTGGCTCATGCTCTCACGTTCATGCTCTGACGATCACGAGTCCGAGTTACTGCTATTACACAGGCACGAGAGAAGCTCACAAAGCAATAATGCGCCGACTCCGCCCTCTCCAACCCCTTTTTGTGGCATACCTAGAGCTGGATCAGACGGATCGGGCTTAAGATGCCCACAGCGTCATCATGCCATCACGAGACCCTAGGGTGCTATAGAATCCGGCTCTGGAAAGACCTAGTAGTCGATCTAAGCGGCATTCAGCTTGAAATGGCAGGAAATAATCCTAAAGAGGTCGTTAGCAGGTCTAGACGCTTGATGGAGGATAAGGCCACGAATTTGGCTGGGGTGGTACCGTAGTTGTTTTGCTTCCTGTTAAGCTGACTGCGAGGCTGTAAGACCGCTTGATTTGCTAATGTTTCGTCGGCATCACCTTCGTCAGAGCCGAAAAGGATTAAATTAATTAGGATTTGTTTCTGAATAGCAGTAGCTGAATAGCTCCAAGTCCAAGAAGAGTCCAAGAAGAGGAGAGTGTGTATCCTCACAAAACACCACCGTCTAGCAGGACAAAATTTGTACTGTGATGAAGGGAACTAGCCCAGGACGCAGTAGGTGTTTTAACCAGTGGAAGCACGGTCCCACTGGACCTCGCAGTTATTGGCAGCTATTGGCATTCCTCCACAGGTCGAGCATGTCATACCTGTCGCGAATTTTTTGTTGGTTTGCGAGCGCCATTGATGGGGAATTCCATTGAAGAAGTGACCAGCATTTTTTTTTTGAAATTCACCATCAGAAGGGTGCGTGTAGCGCAATCGGAGGAGATGAATCGGCTGTCGATACCAGGTTCCTGATTCGGATTTTCCGCCAGGGCCAACCAAGCCTTCCATCCCTTCGGGGTCGGTGAGTTGGTACCAGACTTGTCTGGGAAGGATAGTGCGCTGATTTGTTCATCAGCTGGTCACTACAAGTAGGCCAAATACTCTTTCAAATCGCCTCCACAATCCCGTAGAAGTTTAATGCGTGGCGCATCCCAAAAGAGATTGAGTAACGTCGTCTTTTATCCTTTATTATCCTTATTCACCTTCGGGAATTATGTGTGAAATCCATAGGTTGACCTCAAGATCCTTTCTGCCCCACGGTCCCTATTGTCGTGAAAGCACCATGTCGCGAATGCGGGCAGCATTCGGAGATGGAAGCATGGCAGTCAATCACAGCCAATCAGGGCACCGAACGAACACATGTCAGCCAATCGGAGTGACGTCTCCTTCTCGGGATGGCAGGAAGATAAGAAAACTACCTAATATATCTCTGGCAGGCCGTCTTCGAAAACGTCGAATGCTCACAACGCGACAATAGGCGACAGCGTGCGATACGGAGCGACAGGGTGCGACAAGGAGCTTAAGCCACAGTGAGCGATAGCGAGCGATAGTGCACGACAACAAGCTATGTAAGGGCACCCATTATCCTCGAGGTAATGGCTTTAAAAATATATAATTCGATATTTTCGAACAAATACGGATAACAACGCAATTGTTTATTTAAAAATGGTGCAATATTAAATTTTGTAAAAATTTGGATGTATTTTTGAAAATTTTTAATTCGAAAATTTTGAACAATAAAAAATTTTGAAGAAAAGACATCACATGAATGAAACCCACTGATATCATAGACTGGAAGAAGGAAAAACGTAACAATATTGAGCGCATGTCGCTAATTCGCTCCCTAATCTAATTGCTTGAAAAATCAGAACATTTTTTAAAGTTTAAAAAAATTAAAATTTTACACAAAAACCATTTGGATCATGCTCTCCATTTGACTATTTGCCTAATTTTTCATTTGCTAATAGATTGAGATTAATTCCAATAAAAGAATAAAGGACGGCGTTACTCAATCGTCTTTGGGATGAGCCACGCATTCTACTTCTACCGGATGTCGTGGAGGCGATTTGAATGAGTATTTGGCCATACATTAGTACTTGCGGTGGCCAGCCGATGTACAAGTCAGTGCTTTGTCCTTCCCAGACAAGTCTGGTACCAATTCACCGACCCCGCGGGATGGAAGGCTTGGTTGGCCTGGGCGGGAAATCCGAACCAGGAACCTGGTATCGGGTGCAGACGACAGGCGGCGCCTCCTCCGACTGCGCTACACGCGCCCATGATTCTTTATAATTTGATTTCAATAAGTCGTTCAAATTGGTAGGTTTTTAGTGGCTCACTCACTATACTCTAGCAAAACATTAGAGATCTGTAACCGATAAAACGAAGACTTTCTAGAACCTGTCCTAGTCGTAGGAAGGAACTTGTAGAAAAGCAGAAAAAAAATGAACAAATACGAACAGGGTGATTTTCGATTTTCAAATTTTACGTTGTTCTGCAACAGAGAGGGTGAGGTGCCTCCCGTCCCACCCCTCTCCCCGGTGATATTGTCCGGTATAAGCAGGGTTTCTAACTTGTAGCTGGACATTTTCGGAAAACCGTGAACAACTGCCATCAGCTGTTCTTCCAAGGTTTGAGCAGTACGAGCCAAAAGATTCTCGAAGAGTATTTGAAGTCGCAAGTGGGTAATCGAGGCAAAGCTGGAGCTACAGATAGCAATCGCTAGCGTAGCAATGCGACACAGTGTGCCTTTAGGCGACAATTTGGAGATGACTGATGAGCGTTGGCTGGCTAGTAAGGAGGTAAATGTCGGAAACAGCCACCAACTTTGCCAAAACGAACCAGGCAGCAATGACACATATTCATTCTGACCAAGGGCTGAATTCATCAACAATTAAACCCATGGGTATGCGGGGTATAAGGGGTAGAGATAGGATGAGAATCAGGAAGAGATAAGGTAGGAGTCAGAGACGCTGGCTCCATCGTGGGTATCTCTACCCCCTATACCCGTGGGTTAGTCGTTAATGAATCCGGCCCCAAGTTGGGCGACAGTAGCGATGCTTCATGGCGCTGTCGAAGGTCTACTAATCCCAACGGGGCGGAGCGACAGCCGGCCATAAAACAGCTGCACTCCGCCTCCTCCTACACCGCCACCGCCGCCGCTGCCGCCCTCAGTCTAATAGAAGGTCTCACCTAATGAGGACGTAAAGTTCGACTCGAGTCATAGCGCAACTTACTTATGATTAGCTTAAGGTCAGTGGTGGCAAACAAAAGGGCTAGTGAACTGACCAAAGACGTCGCATGGAAACGGACATGGCGGCCCAGATTGATGGCAACGGCATGAAGAAGACAGCAAGTGAAACGCGATGAACGACTTACGAAAACCGCTGACAGGTGCCGACAAAATTCCTCATTAATAAACTGCAGTCGATATGTATGGCGAAATTGAACAGGCAAAGGAAATCCCGACACGTTTTCGAGTTTAAAAAAATAGGGCTGGTTCGCACCTATACAGTGCTATCTTTATGGCCTATGTTATACTCCCACCTGAGCGTCCGCGGGACGTTCGCGGACGGAAGGTGCACCGCGGACGGTCGTCGTCGAGCTGGGGCGGTTAGCGTCGCATTGGAGCGCGTTTTTGGCGTTTTCGGCGTGCAGTGCACCGCAGACGGCTGCCGTCCCACGGGCGGGAAGTATAAGGCCCCGTTTATACTTCGTCGCGGCGCGACGCGATGGCCACGCAATGAGGCCAAATTGATCGATCGCGTCGCACAAACAGTATAGCCACTATACATGGCGTCGCGCCGCGACAAAGTATAAACGGAGCCTAACAGCCCTCCCCTCTGTCGGCGGCGATCCGCGGACGGCGGGCATGGCGGGGTGCGGCCATTGGCCAGATGATGGATCTCGGCGCGATTCCCGCCCGTCCGCGGATGCTCCCGCGGGAGTATAACATATGCCTATGAGAAGTAGCTCGACTCTCTCGTGCTCAAGCGGAAAACCCGAGTCAAAGAAACGACGTGAGCAGAGCGGTGTTCGATTACTTTTTGCGGCTGTACGAATATATTGTGATCGAGATAGAGAAGCCAATATTTGTGATCGAGATAGAGAAACCACTGGTCGTGAGATTTCGTCTTTCCTTCGATTTGTAAGCTACTTCAGGGTGCTCAAGGCCTCCTTCAGAGCGCTCGCGTAACGACGTTAAGCTCAGTGTCGATTTATTTATTTTTTGTAAATACCAGCTGTCAGAGCGCGGCTTCTTAACGGCTTCGCCGTGGTAATAACTTCTCATCATCAATTATAGCTGCCACCTGTGTCATCGTTTCCTAAGGAAGAACATCTTAAATACGTCGATTGGGGCATGTTAGAAGAAAATCGAAAAATAAACGTCATCTATACAAAATCGATAATTGGACCAATATCGATTGATGGCGATCGATATTTCAAAAACGACCTTTAGATTCGTGTTCGGCTACCTCGATTACCCCTAGGGCTAAAGTGTTGAGCCTCTTGAGTGACATCCACAGAACACACACACGCACACATGAGTACATACATACATACATACATACATACATACATACATACATACATACATACATACATACATACATACATACATACACACACGCTTACTCCTTCATATATAGTAAGATTTGCAGAAGGCAAACATTGGAAACATTCAATATGTACGCAATACAACAAAGCCGAAACATGCAATACAGAATATACACTGCTGGACATAATGATAGATTCACTCAAACTTTTGTGTTTTTTCTTGTTTGTCTAGGAATTGTAAGCCGCTTCAAACAAAATTTCACTACAGTTACAATGTCACAGAAAGAGCAAAGATATATCAGAAAGAACGGGGGACACATAACTAAAAAGTAGGCAACAAAATGAATTGAAACTTACCGAGCGGCTCCTAGAGAACGAGCTGGAACCTAAAAGAAACCGAAAACGAGCGATTAAACGAAAAAGTAAAAACCGCCGCGTTTTACAACCGTCTCGGCGGGCAAAGAGCAACGCAATGAAGGCTTGTCGCGTGCTGGCCGCCGGCTGACATGTTATAACCAGGATCTAACATGGTGAGCAGGGCACACAACTTTGCCTGCTTACAACCGCAACAAATATAGTTTTTTCGTTTTTTTCTTCATGACTTTCCTTGTTTAGGTCTCATATTGTTCTGTAGGAGCCGATCGGTAAGTCTCAAGTAGATTTGTTACTTATAATACCTTTTAGTTATGTGCCCCCCTCCGGACTAGGATAGATCCGAAAGAACTTCTGAGTTGAAAAAGAACAAACTTTGTAAAAACTTTATTTTTTTGACCAAATGCTTTCCTTAAGGGGTCATAACTTTAGACTCACCAAGCAGTAGAAGGTTCTACACGGTTTACAACAACAAATTTAAACAAGGACAACAATATCAGTAATCAGTAGGGCCTCCTCGACGTTAAATGACTTGAATTAAACGATTGTTCATACTTGAAATCAGCTTATTCACGAGGTTGCCATCTACGACGTGCCAGGTACAACGAACCAGTAATCGGTATCACTTGTCGACTTGTCTCAAGAAAGACCATATCCAAGTAATGTTTGCTAGCAAACCGCTTAAGCTGCTTTATTGATAACACTCTTGATTCGTTTTTCATAACTATGAGGTACACACTACCTACTCTATAAGAACAAGAGTTTGTATATGAACCTTTATTTGGGTGGGTTAAAATGATCTTTAGTAGAGCACCTCTAGTGCGCGAAATGGACAGACTAATTGACTGTTTCATAATAACTCCTTTGCTAATGCACCTAAAGTGCTCTACGTTATGAACCATCTAAACATCAACGACTTTACGTCGAGAAAAAAGGAAAAGAAGTTCAAGAAGCCGTTTCTTACTACAGCGTTTGGAACTCGGTCGCACTCCCAAGCGCCAGCACGCTAGGAGATTTTGACTGAAATTGCTCTGAACTCTCTCAATGCAATAAATTTCTTTCATCTTATGTGGGTTAGAGACTATGACACCAGGAGCCGGATTTGTCGGCGAATAACAGCAATTTGGGAAAATGCAGCCGAAATACCTGATAGCGCGGGTTATCAAGCGACGTGATGAAGCAGCACTATCAGGGATTTCGGCTCTATTATCTGTGCTAAATTGCTGCAAGTTGTTGGTGAGTCCGGCCCCAGATTCTACTATGTACAGCCACAACATAAGTTTTATAAGCACGAAGTAGAATATCTCTATTTTTGCTGCAGAGTCTTTTAAAAGTTTGCAACGTGCGCATAGTGCCTGCTTACGTCGACCTCTCACATGCTCAGAAAAATCCAGATCACTGCTGTATCAAAATCTAAGATCTTTCACAAAACTTGAAAGTAAAACAACAACACTATCGACGTTGTACGATCGAGTCTGGATTGGTGAACTTGTCTTTAGTTGCATAAATTACGTTGTCTTTTGAGTAGGCAATCGCATCTGTCATCTTTTACCCCAGCTTAGCAGGGAATCAACTGCCCATTGGAGCCTAGAAGAATCATCTGGTTCCTTAATTACATATCTTTACATCATCTGCACACACTTTTATAGTAATTCCAAGATTTTATATTACCTCTGCTATTTGTCCCGCCTTGGTTGTTCCAGGATCCCTACACCAAGGGGAAGAATGACGACAAACACCCGAAACTGGTTAGCTGTTTTGCTTGATCCGAACGTTGACTAAGGACAAAGGGTGCTGCATTCCTCACCTCAGCCTTATATCAACTCTTCACAGCAGGTCTCTTTCGCCCAATATTTCCCATGTTTCCAGCTCAGTCTATAGGTAATTGTGCCGATGTGTAAGATAAATGAGAATACTCCATTAAACAAACTATGCACTACACCAATAACAACGCACCTTTTACTTCACAAGTTAATCGCAGTCAAATCTACGCATTGCTTTTGGAACATTGTCGAATATGCGCTCAAACACTATAAGCGTTCACTTACTTCCTGTACAGCCACTGAGTCATTTCATTTTATGCTATACGCAACCCTTTTTACCTACCGTTCAGTAAGCGAATTTTAACAGATACCCTGATTTTATACATTTATTTATTTTTTCTCTCGCTTCTAGTAGTAATACACGCGCACAACTTCCCAAACACTCATTTTTCTGCTAATCGAAATACAATTTTTTCACGTTTTTTTTCTTATCTTCTCCTGGGAAAAAATAAAAATAAATAATAAATAATTTAAATTAAAATCAAAAATAAATTAAGTTAAATTAAAATTTCTTACCATCCCATTTCCAAATATTGAAATTTAGAAACTGTTTCCGGGAACCCGATCCTCGCTCAATCAACAACCATCGTCTCAACCACAATCTCGTTCATCTATACCTCCGCAGCCGACACAAATGCTGACAACTCAACATCGACAACAGCAAACCACCTCAGCTCTTACTTACCCCGGTCTCCACTTACTCCACTCTGGAAACCTTAACGTCCCGGGGACCGGGACTTTTAAACGGTCGCGGATGTAATCTGTGTAAAGAATGTGAGATATGTAAGGGTGGATGAAGGGATAAAGGGATAGAATCCGTTCCGCGAGGCCGGATAGGAAAACAGCGCCCACGGAACAGGACAGAGACACACTACACCACCCCCCTGGCCACATGGTCTTCTTGACTTCTCTTCTTGGGTTCCTCTGACTTGGGACTCGCCCCTTCCTTTTATATTCCCCTTCTATGTCGCATTCTGCATAATTAATAAACTGTATATTACACATCTGTTTTGTTATGCATTTGAAAGATAGAATAAATTGATAGGATGATAGGGAAGGGAAAGGCTAATATCCGGCTCTCTCAGGTGCCGCTACACGAAACTTCGGTACACAAAACCCTGAGGGAATCGACGATATAACAAATGCGCCATGCAACGCGGTACTCGTGTCGCACGAAGTGGATGGCGCTATGGAAACTATGTGCTTGAAACAGCATCGTAGTAGCAGATCACTGAACGAGGAGCAAATCGCTCAGCGATGAGCTGCGATATCATCCTAGCTTGGCAATGCTAATAATTGCGTAAGGCGTAGTGGCCGCTGCACAACGCGTATGAATACAACCAGAGGCGAAGATTCTTAACGCCTTTTTTCGGTTGATTTTTCGGTCGTTTGCCTTTATTGGAGCCAGAAAGTCGGAAATCTTCACGACGTCAGTAGTCCAAACTTCATTTCATCCTGCAGAGTATTTTTTTTTTTGTTGACAAAACAGAGACAGGATCAATGATAGGAGTTGCAGAGCACAACTGATCTGGCAGGTGGTTGGCGTTGAGGACCACCGTTCACCAGTAGCTGGAAGCAATGTGGGTGAATGAGCTTCAGCTTAGGACCACCTGACTAAAATACCCCAGCAGGTCAGATCAAGTAGATCGAAAGCCGCCGAGATCTAAGAAAGGCGATGGTTACTGGGTTACCGTTAGACGCTCCTCCTTAGTATAGATCACAAGATTCCTAGATATGATCCTGAGCGCTTCAGGTGTCTTGCGCGCCGAGAGGTTATTTTCTCGGGATAAGATGGAGGTGGACACCTGCAGCATCACGCCTACATGGTAGCAGACCCTTAGGCTAAGTTATACTCCCGTGGGAGCATCCGCGGACGAGCGGGAATCGCGCCGAGATCCCTCACCTAGCCAATCGCCGCGCCCCGTCACGCCCGCCGTCCGCGGTGCACCCACCGCGGATGTTACGCGGATGCTCCCGCGGGAGTATATCACAGGCCTTATTCCTCTCCCCTAAGCAGCTATGCAACAGAACCCAGGACAACTCTGCTCACAGAATGCGATTGTAGAGTTCTATTTTAGAACAACATTATGGTAGACATCGAAGGTGACTTTGACATTTTTCTCGATGAAAAGTATTGGTGCCTCCCACGAAATAATTGATAACTGCGGCGGAGTCCTAGCTCTTGCTTGACAATGTTCTGAACGCTTCATCGTGAAATATTTAAGTCGGAAGCAATTTTGTTCTGGCTAAACTCGTCATTCCTCTGTATCCTTCTCTGAATTATTTTGTGAATGTCATGCACGTTGCCGGCCCGAGACCTGTTTTCTGGAGCGGATGATAGTGTCATCGTTGCTTGTACAGCGCCGCAATCCTTGCGGGTCTGTCGTTGACGTAGCGCCTGGCTCCAATATCCGCTGGTCAAAGTCTTTCGTCCACGAGATGATGGTGGCTCGATGAGAAGATGGACGCAGAACTTGTTGACCGTTGATCTGGCCAACATGGAATTTGTGCACGAGCAAATGTTGGAACCACTCTATCAAACGCATGTAACATCTCCTCGAAACTGCAATCTCGCCTGTTCTCAAGAACCACCTCTCAGAAAATTGCGAACCATACTTTGTAGAAACCCTATATTTGAGGCGTACCCTGCATTTCCAAAGTACATTATGGTTTGCGCTGGGGCAACATCCAAGGGCAAACCACCACCTGTTCTCGTCGACAAAAAATGTTAACCTTTTCACGACACGCGCGATTTTCACGTGAGTGCCGCGTGGGACAGCGCGTATTTTTCTCGCGCGCCAAGTTTCACTACTTTATTAATATTATTTTGTTAGATATGGATAAGACAGTAGCCACTGAAGTTTTCCATGGATCATCTTGACCGTAGATATCAGTGGACTCGGTGATTAGTATTATACTATTAAATGCTTGATAAAACTCCATGAACTACTTTTATGATGGTGTCCGACGACATCGTCTGACTATCATCTTAAAAACGCTATAATTTGTACAAAAACCCTTCGCATATCACGTAATTGCACCAAAAAAGATGGTTTCATAAAAAGGCTTAGTAGCTTGGTATCCTCCATTATTGAACTAAACTATAATAAAAAAGTATTCTGCAAGATGTACTGAAGTGCATTCTTCATAACAAAAGCATCGAGGTAAAAACATTATGCAGGACGTTATTGGAAGGATGTTTATCTTCGACCGAAGCTATCCGCATTCTCGTAGCAATGATCTATCAGCACTCAGCCCATTATACTTTGATGAGTCGGTTGCTGGAATGAACATGAAGCAGGTGAACGACTTCAGATTACTGCTATGAGGAAGTTTCCATAAAAAGGTAGTGGAAAAGTTACCTTAACACTCATCATTTGAACGAAAGGATAACGAAAACAGTGCTCCCAGAAGACAGCCTGACACGTGTCAAAAGAAGCTGGCCTGAGAAGAGAGCAGGCGCTCATCTCAGAATACGCCGCGAAATTGAGTTGACGAACTTTCAAAGCCGGCATACGTCTTGTAAATGATTTATAACTCGGAGGGTTCTGCTGGCTCAAAAGGAAGCACTATGTAGTCGGCAAAATGGAATTATGTGCCTCCGCTTCGGTTGTGGGAGCACACAACAAGCACTGAGGTATGCCATTCTCTTCACAAAGGGGTAGAAAAAATCTCCGTTTTAGTTGTGTCCAACAACAACAGTTACTACTACGACCGCGGCATTAAAAACAATGGGCGTCATGTAATGTAGCTATTCCATCCTTCAAAATAAGGTATTTCTAAGCCTGTTGCTAGTGAATATACTAAAGCCTTATATTTGGCAGACTTTGCGGATCCCAAGTGGTGAAGGAACTGGAATATTTGTCAAAGAATTTAGCCACGGAAGCTAGAAACCTCACCTTACGACCGGCCAATATAACATCTTTGTTGCCAGGGATATTTGAGAAGACCGCAAAAAAAACGTTGCAGTATTCGTGGAGAGTAATAATACTTCTAAGGATCAGGTTGCCCTTATAAAATACATGTTGGTTGGTTGTTCTGCTCGTCCTCGGTAGACCACACCTCTTCTTGCCAAGCGCGTACACACAGCTATAATGCAATTCTTTTAATGTACCTCAAACTTAGGTAATTAAACCGTTTAATGAATTAACACAAGTACGATTGAATGAAGCGCGAAAGAGCAATACGATACGACAAAAGACAGCCATTAAAGATCATTGAACCTAAGCGACAAGACGCAATCCCTATATCTTTCCGTTTCTCAAGTTCGGCGCATTACAGAGTAGTGCATTAAAAAGAAATTGGGGAAAATTAATTCACGCTTTGTTCTTTCACATTTTTTTATTCAGACCGAGATTGCCGCGCTTTTGATCCATTTTAAGATAAGACTGTGTTGCTGCATCCGTGCATACTTTTTACAGAGCTTCTAAAGATAACGCTGCATATGATTCTTAGGATGGGTTGATTTTATGTTGATCACTTGGCACAGCTCCTCCTCCCCTCACTGTAGCCGAAACTCCCAGCTATTTCTTTGTGGATCACGTAACTCCTCTCGGCCGCCCTCACTCTAGCGTAAACAAAGGAACCCATTCGCCTGTACGGTTGTATGCGAAAAATCGATATCTATGTCAACTACCACGCTGCGCCGCCGCGCGGCGTGATTGCTGAAATAAATATCGATTTTTCGCGCCGCCTGGCGGCGCTCGCATTCATACTCCGCCGCCTTAAAACAACACATTTGACGGAATCTCGGGCTACGGTAATCGGCGAATCGCACCGCGAGAGGGAAGGACGCGGCGCGGAGCGGTCAGCTGTGCACTCGGTGTGGAGTGGGAGATTTCACACCGGGATTAGCCGTTTTGCTATGACCTTGTTTAGGTCTCCAGTCGACAGAACAAAAAGGGTGTAGCAAAATGGTGGCACTAATGCACTTTCAGGACTCCAGAGGTAGAGTAGAGATCGGAAAAAATATTCAACCATTTTAGTTCTTCAACCTGAACTTCACCCAGGGGGTCATAAGCGTGTTGATCACAAACATGACATCCGTTTTTGAAATTGATTACGGTAGGTTCGGGTGCCAGGGCTGTCAAGGTTATAATCACCGATTTCGCCCAAACTTCGTCTAGGGGCTATTTGGGGTGCAAATCACGAATCTAACATCCATTTTTTTGAATTACGCTGCAGTTTTTCCAAAATCCGTGACCATGACCTTAGTCACTCGTACCTGCCATAACCTAGGAAGGAAATAGAGATCTGCAGACATTCCCGAAGTTTCACCTACTGCGCTAAAGATATGTTTAGTGCACAATGACACTGGAATGGCCACATAAAAGAGAATTCTGACTGATTCTCGACGACTAGCACCTTCCAGCAGTTTTATTTTTGGACCCGCACATGCTGCGAAATAAAAGGTCGTTTAGTGACATTTACATTACAGGGGATTCGAATCAATACCACACCCACCAGTTTCAACCGTAGGCTGAGTGGACGACTTCGACTCCAGCCTTAAGAGAGGATTCGACACTCACCACAGAAAACCTACTACTAATATTAGCGAGATGCATTCCGCTGATTAGCCGGACGAACCCTTCCAGTTTTGGTTCTCCAATGACTCATGGACAGTCTCCTTCGTCATCCTTGGCTCACGTACCGTAAGCAGAAGCTTGTGGCCACGCGTCTCTCACGCATCCCTTCCCAACAGCAATCGCGCAGCGGCGCGCCAAATTCGGGGCGCGGCGCGGCCAGTCGCGCCGCGTCAGAAATTGAAGCGCCGCTACGCGGCGGGAGTATAAAACGCGTCTACTCGTGCAGCGGCGCGCCGCGAAGCACAAAATTTCGCCAGTGTTTAAGCTCCCCGATTAGATTCCACTGTGTCAGTCGCCTATTCGGCTCTCTTCTTGGACTGTGATTCTGTCAGTGCTCTCCGGTTGACCATAGCTGAATCTAGTGCTGTATTTACGAGGGTCCATTATATGCTTGTAAATTAGGTTTGGAGAGTGTGCTGCAGTGACTTCGACACATTCTTACCTATAATTCGCCATCGCAGCGTTAAGCTCAAAACATTTAGGCAGAACGCCACGGCTATCAAGTTTTGACATCATTGGCTTGACATATTGTTTATGCCCTTTCTCTTAAAGAGGTTCTTCTACAAAATTTCACAGCTAATCTATTTTGTAGCACTCATTTCTATTGAAAGGCTACGTAGTAGCCGCCTCCATCAATTAATCAGGGGCCGGATTCATCATCCACTTACCGGCTGTAAGTGGCGCAACTAACCACGAAACCCGCTATTCGGCCGATTCATCAAAACGTGGTTACTTAAATCCGGCCTCAGATCCGGCGTATCCGTTACTAAGCTGGAGTGCCAGGTAACCGCTACCGGGGTGCAGCTGTTGCGCTCCACGGCTGAACTGTGACCCAGTCGCAGCGAATTGCCGTCACTTACCGCGAATTTGATGAATGATGAACAACTCGCGGTTAGTGAGCCGCTGACGGATAGTAACGGTAACGGGTGATAAGATTTACCTCCGTTCTCGTTGATGAATGCGGCCCCAGGACGTCGGATTTTACCAGTAGTATCAACGAAGTGACGTGGTAGAGCAGTCGGGGAGGCGCCGGGTGTTACTTGCACCAGACTCCATGTTCCTCGGTCGAGTTTTCCTCCCAACCATGCCTTCCATCTCTCCGGGGTATCGGTGAATTGATACCATACTCGTCTGGGAAGGATACAATGGCGACTTGTACATCACTTGACCACCGCAAGGCCTTGTACTGACACACTTTCACGATCTAGCGCGAGTCACCAGCCCTTCGGAAGCATCGGACCGCGACAACTCATCCAATTTCGTCGCGCACCGTGCGCGACGCCAGGAGGTTCGCGCGGCGTTGGAGTTATGTCTCCTCCCCCATTTCAGCTAGATGGGGGCCTCATAAAAACTCAGCCTATCGTTGGAACTTTCGGGCACCTGCACTTGAAGAGCTTCCCTATTCTGCCCTTTACCTATCGTCGGAATATACTCCACCACCCTTACCCTTACCTGCACTATATTACTCTCAGTTAAGGGCTATGAAATATGCATAGCAGCAAGTGAGGGATACACCTCGATAAACTCGGAGTACAGTGTTAAAAATTAATCGGCATTGCGTGGTAGGCTCTTAGGAGTTTCTGAAAAATTCATGGCAATCTTGCTCACTCTCCTTGAATTGCCCTTGGGTGGTTATTCTTTAACGCAGCCACGTCACTACTCTCGGTAGGCAAACCTGGGGGGGGGCCAGATTTATCAACGAAATGTTTCACCATATCGCTTGATAAGCCGCGCTATCAGGAATATCGGCAGGTCGTTGATGAATTCGGCCCTAGAGCCGACGTTATTAGAGCGGTGCAAATATAATGACCGTTTTGAAGCAATTGCTTTAGAATGCTACAACTTGCTCCAAAGGAGGCTTTTCAGTCAGAGGTACCACCAAATGAATCAGCATATCTCTGACAAAGCAACACTAGTTTAGATGTTCCAGCAACATAAAATTCTGGAGTTCTGGAGACGACGAGTTTGATGAATGTTTCTTTTTACATCGATTTGGTTTCGGAAGTATTTCTCAAGCAGGAAGCTGTCAAGATGCTCTAAAAAGTGATGGTCTGTAAGACAATGCTCTGTCGAGTATGGAGCATAGTCGATAGTTTCATATCCCAACTCAATCAGCTTTTCTATTGTCATCAGCAAACAGCCGGGCGTTGTCATAAAATGCTATACCTTTTCTGATGATAACTGCTAGGTGAATTTTTGTTGCATTCTGTCGAGATCCTCACAGTACTTTTTCGCTGGAATGGTTTCTCCTGGATCTAGGAAACAGCTCGAACCAAGGCACTCGATTCGAGATGCAAACCACAGCTGAGGCCTTCTCCGACAGCACCGCAATTTAACCACATGATTTCCTTTTTCAGCGATGTTAATAAATGCGAGAAGGGAAAGCAAATTCTTGAAACTAAAGAAACTCTCAATCGCAGGAAGGTCTCAATTAGATTATAAACCCGGATAGAACCTAAGCAATGGCGTAAAACAAGGATCAACAGCTGGAGGCAATGTGAAGCCGAAACACTCTGAAATGCTCTTCCGCTTCCGCTGTGGCTTCTCTAGCAAGGTGTTCCTTGACAAAGAAGTCGTGCACAGACAGATTCGTTCATGTTTGCTTCGTGACATGCAAAACATCTAAAAATGCTCCTTATTCGACTTTCCATAAATCTCGGCAAAACGAACATGTAGTTCTGAGTTCCAATACGTCAGCAAGCCAGATAGCACAGGTTTATTCGGCTGACGTTTCGGCCTTATCGCCTTCGTCGGTGCCTCAATACATTTGGTTTAATTAATTGGTTTAATTACCCAAGTTTGAGGCTTCGACGAAGACGATAAGGCCGAAACGTCAGCCGAATAAACCTTTGCTATTTTGGCTAGGTGACGCGTTCGAACTCAGAACTACATCTAAAAATGGCTCTGCAATGAAAACTGGTTGGGCATTGAAGCAATTGACGGGCGTAGCAACCCCTTTGCTGCTTCCCTTATAGAGTACTGACTCCTGACTCCAACCTTTGGTCGTTTTAGAAATCACTCTACCTGGTCATACATATAAAACATGGGCACGATTCACCACATGCAGGGTTAAGGGCACAGATTTACGGCGCGTGGTAAACGCTCCGTAAATCATCCTCATTCGAGTCATCCTGAATAGGATTAGTAGAACGCTGGACGAAGAACAGCCATGCGAACAAGCAGGATTTCGGAGAGGATTCAGCACGATCGACTACATACACACCATTACGAAGCTCATCGAAGTGTCGCGAGAGTACAAGCTGCCGCTGTGCCTTACGTTCATTGACCTGAAGAAGGCATTCGACTCTGTCGAGACTGAAGCGGTCATGGAAGCCCTGCTCACCCAGGGCGTTCCTACTCAGTACATCAGAGTCCTTCGAGAGCTGTACAGTGGATTCACGACCAAGATCTCACCATTCTACAACGACGTCGTCATTGACGTGAAGAGAGGGGTTCGACAAGGGGATACCATATCCCCGAAGCTCTTCAGCGCCACCCTCGAACACGTCATGCGCGAACTAGAATGGGAAGACATGGGAGTGAAGGACGACGGCCGGCAACTGCACCATCTTCGCTTCGCTGACGACATCGTGCTCATAACACCGAGCATCAGTCAGGCGGAACGAATGCTGGCCGACTTCGATCGTGTATGTGGAAGCGTTGGACTGCAGCTGAATCTTACGAAGACGATGTTCATGAAGAACGGATGGGTTTCTGATGCCCCATTCTCGCTCAACGGAACGAACATCTCCGAATGCTCCAGCTACGTCTATCTGGGTCGGGAAGTCAACATGACCAACGACCTAGCACCAGAGCTGGGCAAGAGGAAACGAGCGGCTTGGGGAGCTTTCAAGAGCGTCGAAGAAGTCGCGAAGAGGACGAAAAACGTCCGACTCCGTGCCCACCTATTCGACTCCACTGTTCTTCCTGCCCTAACATACGCCTCGGAGACCTGGGCCATACGAAAGCAGGATGAACACGCAATCAGCGTCGCGCAGCGTGGAATCGAGAGGACGATGCTCGGAGTGACACGACTCACGCAAGTGAGAGTCTCCGGAGTTCCAAGCTTCGCCGACGTTCGAAGATCAGAGACGCTGTCGCATGGACCAAGTCGTCGAAAATTAGGTGGGCCGGCCACGTAATGCGATTCGCAGACACCCGCTGGACGAGAGCCGTCACAGATTTTATTCCGCGGGATGTAAAAAGAACACCAGGACGCCCACCAACGCGTTGGTCGGACTTCTTCGTGAAAGCCCTGAACGACCGATATGACGCTCTTCGTGTCTCTCGAGCGAGGAGGATCCATTGGACCACTCTGGCACGCGACAGGGACGAATGGAGACGCTGCTGGCGCCCGCTCGAGCAAGTCGATGATCAACGGGACGACAGGTGATACAGGTGATACAGGTAAACGCTCTTGATTTAGGCTTCCATTATTGTAATGATAAGGTGCGAGATAGCGCAGTCCGTGGAGGTGCCGGCTGTCGAGTGTATCCGATTCCTGGTTCCTGGTTCGGATTTGCCGCCAGGTCAACCAAGCCTTGCATCTCTCCGTGGTTTGTCAATTGGTGTAAGACTTGTCTGGGAAGCATAAAGCACTGGTTTGTCAATCGGCTGGCCACCGCAAAACGCTGTATAGGCCGAACACGCATTCAGATCGCCTCCACGATATCCAGTCAAAGTAGAATGCGTGGCGCATCTTAAAAGGGATTGAGTAACGAATCTCGTTTTTCTTAATATGGTATGGTGATGAAATGCGTGGCGCATTCCAAAGCAGCCGCACATAATTATCTTTAATAGAGGGACGATTATATAAATAAGGTAAAAAGTTAGAAAAAAGTTAAACAAGGTGAAACAAAAATATACCTTTATAAACCTGGTTTGTCAAAGAGAATTATCTAATTTTTTAAAAAGGTTCCTTTTTTCATACGAACCATTTTTGTTATTGCATCTTCCCGGTGGGTAATTGGTGGAGTTTTAGTTAAGCTAGCTCTAGCTCAGGTTTTAATGTTCAAAAAGTATGGTCAGGGTCACCGTATGCTATTAATTTTGAAATTTTTCTATTGCCATAAACGTTGAATTTTACTTTCAATTCTACTTTCACATGATGCATACTCATTGAGTCTTGACGTTTCACAATAGATTGAAATTGTACCAAAATTCCATGGCCATTCATAAACAGAGCGTGAAAGTAGAGTGCATGGCGCATACTAAGAAATCGAAGTCTTAAATAAGTCCTGACTGACGCCTCTCGTTTATCCTTTCATTGC
This sequence comes from Heligmosomoides polygyrus polygyrus, assembly GCA_947396885.1. Lineage (NCBI taxonomy): Eukaryota > Metazoa > Nematoda > Chromadorea > Rhabditida > Heligmosomidae > Heligmosomoides > Heligmosomoides polygyrus. Next base: position 4,324,655 of record OX377202.1, on the reverse strand, counting down.
ATCACTACGTCAAAGTGGGACTCGAACCGACGTCCTCTGCTGGTCCTCCTTTCTTCGAGCAGGATGGCAGCCCACTAAACCATAACCAAGCGCTGTTTGTTCAAACGTCCACATTCTCTTTCGAGCATTTGTTCTCAGAAGTCCTAGAGAAGCCTAGATTCTCCTGAAAGGACTAAGCTATGTACTGAAGTCGGACTTGTCCCACACCAGGTGTACTTTCCGAGAAGTGCTTTTTCTGAAGGTCTCCGAGAGATTGGGAGTCAAAGTGGCGTGGCGCCCACGTGCTCATCTAGGATTCAGCCGAGTTCGATCGCTGATTCCACCCCTGCGACGACGTTTGAATAGAGAGAGGGGGCGAAGATGTCCAGCGAAGAATGCCTGAGCCAGGAGCGTCAAGAAGCAGTGTGAGAGAAGGCTTTGTCAGACGACCGCGCCTTGATCCCTGCGGAGCTATTTAGACCGACGAGCTTCTGAAGAATTCATGGGCTTCGTGCATTGCAAATCTGGTAGCTCATTGGTGCCCTTAAGACCATGGGCTTGATCATAAATCAGAAGAGCTTCGGGAAGCTTCCTATCAAAACGACCGAAAAAAGCTCTTCTGAGAACGAAGGTCGGCAATTCTCTCCGGTCGTTCGCCTTCTTAACGCTTTGAAGAAGAATGCAAACTGAATGCTCTCAGTACACTGCTGCCTTCTAGAACGTGCTAGCTAATTAAATTTCGAAAGTAGCGATAATTACGGGTGACTAGAATAGAATCGAAAATGACGTCGATTTTCTGTTGCGTCCGAAAAGTGCACACTTTTGACGCGACATCGACTTCAATGCATTTTAAGGAGCGATTTCTTGTTCCTTTCAAAAATCGCGGCTAGCATCATAGTGGCCGATTACCCTTCAGAGAGCAAGAAAAAATTGTGTCTGTGCGTCTGTATGTACGCCCGTCCTCTCACGTACGATGTTATTGACCTCAATAGAGCTGATCTGCTATGAGAGAGATATTCACTGAATTTTCATCGTTGCAATCAACAAACTTGAGCTATTAATCAATACCGATCAGCGATATCTTTTTAGTCTGCAACACAACTTCATAGATGTGCCTAATGGAAATCTGCAGCGAAAGCCTCACAATAACTAAACAATATTGATTTCTGCTATTGATTTTCTTCTGTTTTGAATCTGATTGTAATGAGTTGAAACATTTACAACATAAGGATAAGGATTGGGTGTTATAAATCGTTTCTGATCTGCAGTCCTAAATATAGGTGAAAGAACTAATCCGCCAGTCTGTCTGTGTGTCCGTCCGAAACAAATATTTGTGGTTCGTAGGCCTACACAACATTGTTTATTCCTGCTCAGGTTTAACAGATTCTATTATATATGGGTGTTGCCGTAATACAATCGATTAAGAAGAGAATTCACATTAGGTCAACAGTATCGATTAACCAATCAATATCGATAGGTACGGTCGAACTCTACTCAGGAATGGGCATTTGATTCTGGAGCCCCGCGAATATGTTGATAAACTAAAATTGTTTAGAAACAAGTAAGCAGTATCGATTTTCCAATCAATATCGATCGATATCAGTAAGTTCTGAAGAAAAGCTCCAACCAATGCGTGCATCGATCGATAATTGATGTAAATTGATCAACGCCGAGTGCCGACAAGTCAGTGTAAGTCAGTTTCAACGTTCACTAAGCACTTGAGCGTGAGATGTAAATAAAATGGAGATCCGAAGCGAGGAACTCAGTCGACGCATCAAAAATTCCAATAACAAATTTGTTTATTTATTTGGTTATTGATTTATTTATTTTGTACACTTCGACAAGTACGCCATAAAGTGCTCAAATGCGTGGAAATCTCGGTGAAGAAAATAAGAAAATAATAAAAAAACAAAAACTATAACAGAAAAATAATACTTATAATAGTAAAAATATAATGCAACAATAAATAATACAAAAATAATTAATGAATAATATAAAATGTTAATCCGAATGGAATCCGAACAAGAACGCTGAACTCTTCGCAAGAGAAGCATGTAGACACTTGTTTGTGCCGTTGCGATAAAAGGATAAAGGATAAAGGATAAAGGACGGCGTTACTCAATCCCTTCAGGGATGCGCCAGCGCATTCTACTTCTACGGGATGTCGTGGAGGCGACATGAATGCGTATTTGGCCATACAATGACTTGCGGTGGCCAGCCGATGAACAAGTCAGCGCTCTATCCTTCCCAGACAAGTCTGGTACCAATTCACCGACCCCGGAGGGATGGAAGGCTTGGTTGGCCTGGGCGGGAAATCCGAACCAGGAACCTGGTATCGGGTGCACGCGACAGTCGCGCCTCCTCCGACTGCGCTGCACACGCCCTCGCGATAAAAGAGATGTAATAAATAAACAGATAAATAAAATATCAAATGAACATTCAAATATGAATACATAAAATAAAAACAAATATTTATAAAAAGGATAAAGAACGCTATTACTCAAACCTTTTTGGGATGCGCCACGTATTCTACTTCTACGGAATGTCGTGGAGGCGAGTTGAATGCATATTTGGCCATACAATGACTTGCGGTGGCCAGCCGATGAACAAATCAGCGGTTTATCCTTCCCAGATAGTACTGGTACCAATTCATTGCCAACCGATGAAGGATGGAAGACTTGGTTGGCCAGGGCGGGAAATTCGAACCGGGAACCTGCTATTGGGTGCACGCGACGGCCGGCACCTCCTCCAGCCGCGCTAGGAGCGCTCAAAATAGGCAACTAAAATATGATTATGTAAAACAAAAACAACTACAATTATCTATAATAGTTAATAAGTAATAGTAATAATTTATTGAAGAAAACAGCCTGCATATTTACCGTATATTGTAAGTAATAGCCCAAGCAAATCGATGGCTGGAACCCTTCAGGTATCCTCAATTTAGCTTAGGTTTAGAATTCCATGGCTACGCTCTAATAAGTCGAGTAACCAAAAAAATTTTTTTGAAAAATCGATATAACCATAACGCCTAAGCGTAGCCCATAACGGCAGGAAGTGTGTGGTATACATTCATTCTACGAAAATTTTTGGTTCTAGCAAAGGAAGCCACTAAAAATAGGGTGATTTTTCGGCTCGGCTGTGTTCCTTGCTGAGGTCCAAAAACTACTAGGAAACTGGCTGATTCGCTGACGCTGACTAGCGAATCACAACGACGACGGCGATTGAATTGCCGGAAAGAAAGGATGAGGTGGCCGGCGGCCGACGACGACGTCTGCGCTGCCGATGCCGGCGCCGCCGTCGACGACGATCCGCAACGGATGTTTTTCTCGGATGTGCCTGCCGAACGGGGATCGTATTACCAACGATGGAAGCTCTGTGATGCGAGCTCCTTAGCTCTTGCTCTCCTGCTTGGCGATTATCTGCACAAAGTACACGAAAGCCGCTGCATAAACTAGGCGCAGAGGAAGAAAAGCCCATCGTTTCATAGTGCTACAATTCTTCAGGACCCAACACAACTCATCGACGTCGAACTTTTTGGAATGCGCCGTGCATTCGACTTGTAGGACAAACTTAGATGAATGTCATGAAATGTGTACTTGTAGCAAGACTTACTTTACAAACACTGAGATAATAAAAGGACAAGCAATAGTCGGTCCATGGAATGCGCCACGCACAACACTTTTCTCAGATAACGCTGAGACGATTTGAACCCGTAGCTGACCTACACAATGGTATGTGACAACCATCTAATGAACAAGACCATACCTTATTTTTCCCAGACAAGTTTGGTTTTAATTCTTCGATTTCGGAGCTCGGGTTCGGAGGAAAGAAAGTTGTGTTGATCTGGTCGGAAACGAAACCTTGCATTTTTATTCGAAGTGCACGCAACAACCGTCGATTTCTCCAAATGATCACACACGATCACCGTCACAGTTTCTGCCCGTTAAAAGTGTTTAAAATGTTTAACATAAAGCCCACGGAGAACACATTGGCTGAGACTCCGCTCCAGAAGTGGCAGTAGCAATCAATAGTGGTTGGTCAATCAATACTGCTTACTTTTATGGAATATGTGAACCGGTCACTTCCCAAAGGTTATCAAACATACTAAAAGTTTCGAGCAAAAATCGATGTTGTCATTGGATGCTGATTGATTTGGTTTATTTATTTATTTATTTATTTATTTATTCCAAACCTTTTCTGTACTTTCAACAATTAAAATATTGTATCACAATTGGAATAGGGCTTTTTATAGGCCAGGGAAATGCAAAAAATGTTCAAGTGGAGTTGAAAAGTGTATTGGTCCTTGGTCTGAGTACACTATGTCTGTTCTCTGTCTCGAGCTCCGTTCAGAAATTGTAATATCAATCGATATTGATCGGCCAGTCGATACTGCTCACTTTCGTGGAGCCTTCGAATCAACAATCACATCGGCGTGCTTCTCAATAATTAATAAATAGCCGAAAAGATGCAAGCAGAAATGTATGATGTAGGTGCATTCCAATTAGGATATTTATTTATTTATTTATTTATTTATTTATTTATTTATTTATTTATTTATTTATTTATTTATTTATTTATTTATTTATTTATTTATTATAGGCTATTGACTTGTTCCATCGATTTTCTTCACATGTTGCAAAACACACCAGCTTGATTCAGATCCCATGGTTTCAACCCTAAGCAGAAGTGGAGGAATTCAGTCGATATATTGTTAGTTTTCCACCATTATTTGTTTTATATTTCGGCCATCATTTTTGCGCGTACGCATGTACGGACGTGCATACTGAAGCCAGCCTTTCATAGTAAGTAGAAAAAAGTTATCGACCGTTTTAATTAAGGTCCATTAAGACTAGGTTTTTGAGCCGATGACACCAGGTGGTTAGCTTAGCGGCCCTCGGATATTCGCAACCTGCAATGACTTACCAAACCTCTACTCTAACAGGGATTTCCAAGCGAAATTGATGCTTCTCATGCACCCGTAGTTCCGACCCGGCAGACCGCTCGAGAAAAAAATAGCCGAAGAGTGAAAAGTATTTCACCGGCTTTTCTACAATATTCCACGTTTGAAGTTTGAAGCGGGTTTCCGGCAGGTTTCAGCTTAAGTCATTTCAAGATTCCATCTGGAGTAAGTAGTTCAACTGCTGATGCATCTCCGCAAGTTTAAGGGCGAAATCGGCCAGCCAATTCACAACTCTCGTGTCTGACTTCTACATAGTAGCCATCATCGTCAGTAGCCTAAATGTTGTCTGTTTCCTCCCCCTATTCCCATAGAGCTCTAGTTTCCCTCTAGAGAACGTCTGTAATACGAGCCTCCACACCGTTTCCTTAGATACGGTATAGAATTTCTTCTGAAAATAACAAGCTACAAGGTATCGTTGCCGAATTATTTATGGACTGGATGTTTGGGGATCGCGTTGCAGAATGTGACAAAAAACAATGAACTTCCCATAACAAAGGGAGAGAGAGGAATTACGGTAACTACCTGGCTTTCGAGTTTATCGCTTTAGTATTTATTATATTTATTGACGGCGATAAAGGATTCCACCTCGTGGCAGAACGCAGGCAACGATTTGGAGCCTGCCTGTTCCACTCAAGGTTTGGGTACCGCAGTCGGAGGAGGCGCCGGCTGTCGCGTGCACCCAATACCAGTTTCCGGTTCGGATTTCCTGCCCAGGCCAACTAAGCCTTCCATCCCTCCGGCGTCGGTGAATTAGAACAAGGGAAGGACAAAGCGCTGACTTGTCTATGGGCTGGCCACCGGCAAGTCATTGTATCACCAATTACTCATTTAATTCGCCTCCACGACATCCCGTAGAAGTAGAATGTATGGAGCATCCCAAAAGGATTGAGTAACGCCGTCCTTCATCCTTTATTCGTTTCCTTACCAGTCTTACTCAATAAGTTCTCTAGCATAACCATTGAATACGCCAGATTCTGCTCAGCCATACAACTTTTTGTATTTTATAGATTTCTGATTGATGGAAATTTGAAAAAATTTGTAGTTTATTTGATCCCATAACATGAGCTCGGACCGTAGATTATCACCGTTTTGGGTTTTCAAATTAAAATGACAATATTTTTGCACAGAATTAAGCTTTCGGCCGAAATAAGCTGTCTTCAGGTAAACTGATTACCTGGCTTGATCAATTAGGATTCTATCCCTGGGTAACTGACCGCACAAAAAATTTCATAATAGACAGGTACTTCCATTTTAAAGTTAGTGAATTCCTCGAATTTTTCAAACCGTAAGGAGGTGTTCCATCTCCTATTCTCTTTTGTGTATAAAGACACTAGGATAAAGGATGACGTTAGTCAATTTTGAATGCGCCACGCGTTCGACTTCTACGGAATGCTACAGACGTCATTTAAATGCGCATTTGGCGTAAACAATGCCTTTTTGTGACCAACTGGTGAACAAGGCAACGTTTTACCCTTCCCAGACAAATCCGATGCCAATCCGCCGACCATGAAGGATGGAAGGCTGGGCTGTCTTGGGTGGAAAATCCGAACCAAGAAACTAGAATCCGGTCCAGGCGATGGCTGGCACCTCCTCCGATTGCGTTCCATGCGATATTTTATAATATACACGCTTCAAAAATTCCTTCTTTGGTCACTCAGTAGTGCCGGAGCTGAGCAGGAGGAAACGAGCGGCTTGAGGAGCTTCCAAGAGCGTCGAAGAAGTCGTGAAGAAGACGAAGAACGTCCGACTCCGTGCCCACCTATTCGACTCTACCGTTCTTCCTGCCCTAACATACGCCTCAGAGACCTGAGCTATACGAAAGCAGGATGAACACGCGATCAGCGTCGCGCAGCGTGGAATCGAGGGGACGATGCTCGGAGTGACACGACTCACGCAAGTGAGAGAAGGCCTCCGGAGTTCCGAGCCTCGTCGACGTTCGAAGATCAGAGACGCTGTCGCATGGGCCAAGTTGTCGAAAGTTAGGTGGGCCGGCCACGTAATGCGCTTCGCAGACACCCGCTGGACGAGAGCCGTTACCGACTGGATTCCGCGGGATGTCAAGAGAACACCAGGACGCCCACCAACGCGTTGGTCGGACTTCTTCGTGAAAGCCCTGAACGACCGCTATGACGCTCTTCGTGTCCCTCGAGGGAGGAGGATCCATTGGAGCGCTCCGACATGTGAGAGGGACGAATGGAGACGCTGCTGGCGGCCGCTAGAGCAAGTCGATGATCAACGGGACGACAAGTGGTCACTCAGTATGGTGTCAGCGGCTCATCGTCGGAGTTGTCAGCTGTGGTGTGCATCTGATTCAGGTTTTTGGTCCAGATTTCCCGCCCAGGTCAACCAAGTGTTTCATCCTTCCGAGGTCGGTGGGTTGATACCAGGTTTGTCTGGGAATTGTAGACCAGTGACTTGTCTATCTCTCGGTTGGCCACTGCAAGTCACTGTTTAGTCCAGATACACTTTCAAGTGGCTTCCACAACCTCCAGCACAAGTAGGATGCTTTCGCATCCGAAGAAGGATTGATACACGCTGTCCTTTGTTCTTTCAAAATCGATTATTAAATGGCGGATTGGTCAGCAAGGTGGAAATTTTCCCAATTTGGACAAAAGTCGCAAGTCATTCCCTTCGGGTTTGTCACTTTTGTGAGGCTCAACCTGAAAAAAGGCTACCAGTTTGCGTGACATCGAACTTACACCGTTTTCACGTCGAATTGAGCCCTTTTTCAGATCAAGTTGGGTACTCTTCTATGCTAGCTTTCAGACTTCTGAAATCAAAGCGAACTCTTACAAATTGAAATGACCTTTAGACAGGCTAACCTACAGATGTAATAGGATGGTTAGAATAATTTTTTGTTGGAAGAAAATTTAGTATGGCTTTCTTTGTTTTTTCTTTTTTGTTTTGTTTATCGGCCTCAATAAGGGTAATGTTTTTGTGAAATTTTTAGAGAAGAATAATAAACAAAAAATTGCCTTAAAGCACAGCAAAGAGGCAAGCATAGTTCGGATCACGCCGTGCACTCAAAAAGTCCGCGCAGCCTTTATTTGATTGACGGTGTGAATGCTACTTACAAGATTCTTTAGAGTAAGCATAATTGTGCTCTTTAAAGTTGTTTTTGTTGCATCGTTAACAGGTGTCAAACTCCATGCAAACAGGAATTCAGTTATCAATCGAATAAAAGTCGCGAAGCCTTAGAAGAGGAAATGGCGCAATCCCTTTTCTGGCTCTGAAAAGTGGCTGCCTGTCTCTGCTCTTAAAACAAAATTCAAACAGTAATTTTCTTTGAAAAAAACAAAATTTTATAGCATATCAAGCAATGTGTTCATTTATTGTGTAGATGAACTGAACTTCAAAGAAAGTTATGCTAAAATTTTCCTCGAACAAAAAACTACTCTAACCCTTTTGAAGGATCTCCAATTTGTTGTAGAAGTAGCTCATTTTGATTCAACTTGGTTCAAGTCTTGGGCTAGTTTGCATGCGTGTTCCATTTGATTTGAAGAATATCCAATTCGACCAATTCGACGTGAAAGTGATATGTTTGAGTCAAATTTCTTCATCGAGGAATACTGTAAGCTTACAGGAAAGAAAGCTGAGCGAGTTTGACACACTATGTTTAAGTAACTGCGAACAGAAACGAAATTCAGCACGATATTACGACATAATTCAATAACATTTATCAACGTACAACAAAACTGAAGACTTCGTGAACTTTGCGAGAAGCTTAGAAAAGCTAACGAACGGCCTTTTCGCTGTGCAATTACGGCCATGGACTAGTTCTCCGGAGACGTGCAAAAACTGAGGCGAACTCTGAAAGTCTTTAGAGAACGGCAGGATTATAGGGTAGAATTGCCTCGCGGTAGCTCCTGAGATAGCTGGGGCCTCTATGTCTTTCACAGATTCTACAGTACGATATTGTAAGTGTTTAGGGAATGGATACATGTGGTGTAGAAGGACGGAGCAGCTCTTCTTCGCTCAGGGTTCGGTTGTTTCCGAGATGTTCAGATTCGGCTGCTGGACCATTCGAGGCTTTCCGAAGGTGTGTCCTTCATTATTTTTCTAATTAAGTGTTTTGAACGGAAAGGTAGCACTGAAGGAATCTTGCAGCCTACTTTACACCGGAGTGGAATGCATGGCTTACTCTTGAGGATGCTCCGAACATCGACGACCACCGCACTTCCTGACCGATGGTCTTTGACTCCGGCCGCTGAATCCATGGCACTCGGCCTGATGGCCTATCGCAGCACTCGATTCAGCCACACCAGATCGAATAGAGCTCTGACGGCTTCTTCCCGATGAGATTTCTAGCCAAGCGATCAACGGTCACTATTTCAGCGCCAGAGCCTATAAATCCTTCTGAAATAAGCCTTTCAGTTTCAGAAGCCATACCTAACCCATGCGTGGGGTAGATTTCCAGAAGCCAAGCCCATCCGACGATGATCGCTGCCAGTGCAGAGCGCTTAAAACGCTATCACATCCAATCAAGAGGAATGCCACCCTCTTTTCCATTTCACCGGATAAAAACCACTTAATGGGCCTCAATTTTCAGCAAAATCCATTTAAGTCGTCATTAGAAGGCGCTGTAATGATGCACGAATGCAGAAGAGCGGGAGTAGAAGGCTGCAGACGTCTACTTTCCCCTGCCGCCGGCTTTCCCGAACAGATGACGTTGGTTTTCTGACGTCAACGTTTAGACACCGCATTGTAAATCTACCTCCGTGAGAACAATCGTGCATTCCTGAAGGCAATATATACCCACTCGGCGGCTGGGATAAGCGGTAATATAGCCAAAGGTCAGCAGCCAGTCTCCTTGATATCTTCTAAAAGTAAAGCGCGTGGCGCATTCTAGAACAGTTGGGTAATAGGGAGCTCGGCCCTCACCGCTTCGCTTGACATTTGCCGCGAATTGAGCAGACGAGATCGTTGGTCAACAGATTTCTGCCATTTTCACTTAAGCGGCAAAAATTATCAATCGGATCGGTACTAGTCGTTAATGTGGCCTACGTCGGAAGTAGGCGGGGAAAGGTCCGACCAATCAGACTGCATTGGATGTGATACCCAGAAGGGCGCTTACCATCGGTGGCCTCAGAGGTTGGCACGTTTTCAGTCGGTGACTGCGATTGGCTGACGCCTTCTCGTCTCCTCATGTAGGCCACATTAACGACTTGAGTGATCAAATCATCAATTACTTCCTATTATTGAGAAGTCTCAGTTAAAGAACTTTGATTAATGTTTTGTGAAGTGACCTAGCCCTAGGACAAAGTTTATCCTTCGGTTCGGCGTTAAGTTGTGTAGGCTACCGATATCGATTAAGCGGACGATCAATATTGCTAGCCTGTCGCGCCGACAGACGACTGAAGTATAAACCCCAGCTAATGTGAGGGCTATATCTATCCAATAGAATTTGCCTGAAGTAACTAGCTTTCTATGTAACACGCCCAACAAGCGAAGAAACCGCTTTTGTATCGATTTGTATCGATTGATGATATCTTAATGGATATTGATTGCATCGCCACAAGTGGTGACGTCACAGAGCGATCCCCTAAGGCAGTCAAGCATCAAAATGATAACGGTCAAGCGGTCAAATAGCTCCTTTTGAAAGATAATATAGACCTCGCCCATGAATGGCACGTCGTCTCATTGTAGGCGACTCCCTTAAGTATCGATTTGTATTGATTAATAGAGTCTTTCTTGGCATCGATTGCATCACCACAAGTATTACCTACCCTTTTCATCTGAATTAAAATAAAAATGACTTCAAGCTATGCCGAGATGCATGCTTTATAAAAATTGCAAAAGATTGTATTGCATTTTATAATTGCAATGATGCCTATTTTGAATAATAAAATTGCACCCAAGCAAAGTTATGATCTGTTAAAGTTTAAATAAAAATCGGCCATTTCATATGCAACAATCTAATAGTTGCGCAATTGATCGCAAGGCACAGCACCACTCTAAAGCGTTCTAAAGCACAAACCATCAAGCGGGCGAATGGTATTGCCTGGAGGGTTGTACGATGTCCTTCGTTCCATGTCTGGAATGTGGGCAGCACTGATAGGCTGGAGCGCACCAGCCAATTATAGCACCGACCGAACCGATTACCAGCCAACCACGGTAACGAAGACACGCGGGCTCTCTAAATGGCACAGCTCTTCTACGAGGCCTGAGTGGCTGACGCGTTTCCTCCTTCCATTGCTGCGCACATTCGCGACATCTAGACTGGTCCTTCATTTAAACAATGCAACTGACTTTTTATACTTTGCCAGGAGAAAGGTAGTTTCAGTATCTTGACCTGCCAGATCGCCAAAGTTCTTCTTACATTGTCCTCCAAGCTACTGAGCAGGGTCGGTTTCTCAACAGACATGATTGGCAGGACATCATTTCGTTGTCGATTGGTTTTATCGTCTTCTGACTAAAAAGCGGAAATAGAGCCGCTTTAATCTTATGAGCGTTCAGATTTATTGGATTTAATCGGCCGGCGCTCGTCCAGTAATCTCGGCGGCAAACGATTAACCGCATCGCTTCTTGAAAGGAGCTGGGCTGGTGGCACTGGGATCCTAGGAAAGTGCTTAGAAAAGCCGGGAGCAATAGCTCAAATCGTTGTGTTCACCATTCGTAAACCATCACGAAGATTTTCTTACATAGTCCTAAATGGAATGACACCAGGGGCCGGATTCATCAACGACTTAAAGAAATTCAACGGAGAAATCACAACCGAATTTCCTGAAGAAAAGAACGCGAATCAACAATACAATACAATACAATATTTATTGAGCCAAAAGTATTACAAAATCTGCTTATTACAAAAGAACAGCGAAAATTGGCTCTCAAAAGACCAGCAAAAGTGGATGAAAATTACTGTTTCAAAAGTGATGCGAAAAGAGTTGGTCACGTAAAAAATACAAGGAAAGGTTGCTTTTTTTAGAGATCTGCGAAAAATGGTTTCTTCGAAGAATTACGTGATGCGAAAATTCCCTGAAATAATAGCGTAGTTTTTAGTGAGCCAAAAGATATTAGAATCAAAAAACACCCCTTTTTTAAAGCCTTCAAGTTGTCGACTGAAGCTAGCAGGAGATGACGACATAAGTAACGATGCTGGGAGCTGGTTCCATGTGCCCATCACTCGGCACCAAAAGGACTCTGCATGAAGTCGCGTTCGGGCTCTTCCAGAAGTAGTCGAAAATGGTGACCTCTTGTTCTAATGACAGACTGCGACATTACTAGTGAGGACTCACAGCTAAAGTCAACATATCCCATGAGCAGCTTAAATAGAAACTCTTGGTCATATAACATTCTTCTCAGTTTTAGTGAACTACCGCCGAGTCGAGTTAGACGGACAACTGAGGAGAAATTGGCCGTTTCTTGCGAATATCTCTTTTGTGAATCTTTTTTGAACGACTTCAATTTTGCTAATGTACTGAACTAGAGAAGGAGACCACAGCGGCGTACACTACTCCAGGGTTGGCCTTACATAAGTCACGAAGAGTTTAAAAAGTGTTTCCTTATTTCGTGTTTTAAAAGCTCGCAGGATAAAGTTTGACTTTGCATATGCTACCGACACAATCTTCTCAATATATTTCTCGTACGAAAGCCTGTCGTTGTACGTATCACCAAGATCTCGTACTGACTTCTCAATGATTAAACGATAGTGCTCGAGGTAAAAAGAGCAGTTGGGAGGATGCCTGCGCCCAATACACATTATCGATGTTTTTTCAAAAGAAATATCGAGCTTCCATTTTTCCGACCACTTTAACAGGGCATCCAATGCCTTTTGAAGAGCATCGCAATTATTTATTGAGTAAATCTTAGAGTCGTCTGCATAAATAGAGCAGTTAACTTCAACTTCCTAACTTGACAGCTAGGCATATCATTTATGTAGAGCAGGAACATAAGTGGGCCAAGACAAGTGCCTTGAGGAACACCGCTGGTAGTAGGATAGATTGCAGGCAATGAACCGTTCACAATGATCCGTCGGCTACGCCCAAGTAGGAACGACCGAAGGAAGTTTAACAGGCACCCACTTATGCAGTATGCTTCAAGCTTCTTGATAAGAAGGCTAAGAGGAATGGAGTCGGAAGCTTTAGCGTAGTCTACGTAACAAACGGTCACATAACCACCGGAGTCCAGAATTTGATTACAAGTGGAAACAGAGGACATGAGAGCTGTTAATGTTGACTTTCTCTGTAGGAAACCGTGCTGATGTTTAGTAATTAGGTTGTTTCTATGAAAGTAGTCATAAAGTAACGGCTTAATAACTAATAACGCGGCTTATCAACGGGCGATATGGTGAAATGTTGGCGTTACCAGGATTTTCCGTTGTAATTTCTTCGTTAAACCTTTGTAAGTCGTTGATGAATCTGCCCCAGGAAGGTAATACTGTGGTATGTCTACCGGATGACCCTGCCAATTGGCTGCATAAGCCGCATGCATGCCATCTCCACGTGAAATTGGACAGTGAATATCTTTCAAATCCGAAACGAGCTTTTTAAAGGTTAGACTACCAACTCTTCAAGATGGTTAGGATAATTTAATTATTTTTTCAAAATTTTAAAATTAATTTAGTTTAATCAATTTCTTCAAGACAACCTTAGAATGACTTTCTTCGAAGCTTTAGCTCACCTCTCCAATAAGTAAGTGAACATACTATTTAAAATTTTATAAACATCTTATTTTTGGTTAAAAACTCATGGTTTTGAGCTTGTTTTAAAAAGCAGGAAAGAGGCGAATTTTTTGTTTTGTAAAAGAGACTGCGTCCTGCACTCGTCCAAGACGTCGTGATTTTTATTCGAATCGATAGCAAATTTAGGTTTGCATGGAGTTTCACATCTGCAAAAACGATATCGTTTTTTATGCAATAAACAAATATTTCTTGTTGCATTTTAAAATAGAATTTAAAAAATTTCAAAAAAGTAAAAATTTCATAGAATTTTTACAATTATGAAATAAGAAGAACTTTGAAAAAATTTATGCCAAAATTTCCTCAAACAAAGAGTTATTTTGTTCATCTTAGAGAATCTGCAGTTTGTCCTGGATCTGTAAATCAATCAAATGAAAATCGAAAAAAAAAGCTAATCGAGGGCATTGCGTAATTTCGCCTATTAATGCACTAAATGATTGTAGAACTGTGGCGCTTTAACGCTTTGACACGATGTCGGCCACTCATGTGACACGGGGTCATGTCACAGCAACATGCCGACATGCCGGTCTGAGTACCAGCAGACTGGGCTACTTCTTGTTGTCGAACTCCACTTCTTTATGCAATCCTCAGAGCAAATGGGTAGAGGAATGTAATCGTTTCGAAGACGCAATTTATGTGGTCGAAATCGAAAAATGCAGCCAAAAATCTTAACAGCTCAAACTTTTTGTGACTGAGAGGGGCTATAAGTGCAGTCATATTTTATAGCTATTCAGAATGAGCCGCATACAATCCCGAATGCTGAAATGCAAGAAGAAAGAATCTCAAAATAACGCGAAGCATCTCCGCACTATGCTTTACGATTGACATTGGCGACTTTATTTAAGCAATTTTACACTATAAATCTATAGGATGGAGCTATCCCTGAGCCTCATATGTAATTCGATGTAATTGGCACAGAGACTCCAGTATTCTTTATCGGCGAGCTTCCGCTGCTTAACAGCTTCCTCAGGCCTTTAATAACATTACAAATAGTGAAACCATCATCAAACTACACAATAATAATAATGGTAAAACTAACCAAGCAGGCCTCGCTAACAGAGCCTCACCACAGCGATGTTCCTTACAAATAAAGTTACTGTAAACAACGTTGCCACTGATCTTCTTAATCACTACATGATAAGCCTTAGCGCCTCGGTCTGTTCATCCCAGTTGTTGATATCGGGGTTTAGCCTCTTTATTGCAAGGGCTTCGTGCAGCTTCTTTTCTAGCGGGGTTATCAGCGAGCGATGTAATACGTTAACTTTGATTGCAGGAGGGTCTTCATGAGTGTGGTGGAGGTGCGATGTCGCGAAAAGCTGTTCGTAGGGTAGGAAGTGGGGATTCGCAACGCTCGCACATGCTCGTCCAGGCGTCTGGAAAGCGGCCGCATCGTTCCTCCTATATATTAGGTTGTGACGAATTAAATGGCGCTGGCTAGCGCCATCTTTTGGCGCGTCTTTACACGTTTGATCAAGAACAAACCGTAAAATGTGGCATATCATTTAGAAGCGCAAACTTTGCTCTAACGGTGAGTACCGAATTTTCTATGTAAAAGTGGGAAAACTTTGGAGTTTTATTGACTTTTTTGGCAGATGGACAAAAGGGTAGTCCGAGGCCTTTACTTGTATGAATTCAAGCTGGGCACTACAGCTAAGGAGGCGGACGAGAAGATCAACGCCGCATTCGGTCAAGGATGTTCCACATTCGGACGGCGTATCGTTGGTATCAGAAGTTCAAGAATGGAGATGAGAGCTTGGAAGAACATGAAGGTCGAGGGAGGCATAGTGATGTTGATGAGGACAAGCTGAGAGATGTGGTAGAGGAGGATCCACACAAAGGTACCAGGGAGATAGCGAAGGTCCTTGGCGTCAGTCGCAACACAGCTGCCCGGCATCTGAAGGAAACTGGAAAGACCAAAAAGCTGGAAAGATGGGTGCCTCACGAGCTGTCTGAGGAGCAAAGAAACCGACGATATGAGATCTCGTCCGCACTGCTTCTACGGAACGAAACGGACCCATTCCTTGATCGCATCGTAACCTGTGACGAGAAATGGATAATGTACGACAACAGGCGACGATCGGCACAGTGGGTGGACAGCGATGAGAGCCCCAAGGTTTTTGCGGAGCCGGAATTGCACCAAAAAAAAGTTGTGGTGACAGTATGGTGGTGTTCGCTGGGAATTATTCACCACAGCTTCCTCCCTCCCGGTGAATCCATCACGGCAGAGAAGTACTGCATTGAAACTGAAGAAATGATGAAAAAGTTGAAGGATATCCGGCCGGCCTTGGTAAACCGAAGGCGAGTTCTCCTTCTGCACGACAGTGCTCGCCCCCATGTAGCACGAATGATGTTGCAGAATTGAATGAGCTGAGCATTGAAACTCTACCACATCCTCCGTTTTCTCCCGACCTCTCCCCAACAGACTGCCATTTCTTCAAGCATCCTGGCGACTTCTTGGTAGGAAAATATTCAAATACCAACAGGATGCCGAAAGTGCCTTCGAAGATTTCGTCAATTCCAGAACTTCTGATTTCTATGCTAGCGGGATAAAAAAACTTGTGTCACGTTGGCAAGGATGCGTAGAATCAGAAGGTTTTTATTTCGATTAATAAACTTGCCTACAAGCCGAGATATTGACTGTTCAAATTTACAGTGGTTCGGTGCCATTTATTTCGTTACAACCTAATAGAAAAGAATAAGAGTTTATTAAATTTATGATTGTCAAATAAATTTTAAAAAAATTAACATTTAAAAATTTACAAATTACAAACAATTTACAAATCTACAACTGCTCCTAAAAAATTTTTGCCATTTGTGGACTGATTGATTTCGTTGTCGTCACTTCTGCTAAACCTAGCTCAAAACGGAAGTTGAAACGGTGGGTTTAACTACCGTCTCTCCACCCGTGAAAAATGCGCTTGAATAGACCATCTTTAAGTTAACTCTGCTTTGTTGTAGAATCCGAGTCCTTAATTGGAGTTGTTCCTTTTTACAAAACCCTTTCGTGCGCATATATTTCATGTCAAATTGGACACTTTTCGAACAAGTAGAGCACTTGAAAGATCAAATTGAACTCCTTCTATACAAATTTGACATAAAAGTGAGTTGGAATTGAGTAAAAGAAGCTTCCTATGTTTTAAATTGCACACATTCCTAGTTGGTTAGAATAATTTCTTTTCAAGAAAAATTCGGTATGAATTTTTTTATTTTTTTTTAGTTCAGCGGTTTCGAATGAGTGCAATAATTTTATAAAAATTCATTTAGAGCGCTGCTAGGCAATAGTCATTGACTGCATTAAATGACAAGGTCGCGCCATGCCGTCGAAAAGCGTGTCGCTTTTGAAGTTAAACTGAACATACACAAACTAAACCAGAACTTCCCCCGCACTCCTCTGTCCGAAAAGAATAGAATAATTTTGCGTTCATAAAAAATAACTAAATAGAATACTAAATATTTCTTTGAAATTTTTTAGCTCAACTGCTCCAATAAGCGAACACTTTGAAATATGACAAAATCTTTATTTTTCAAGGAAAATTTGTGGACAACAGCCTATTCTAGTGGCCAGAAAGACGCCAATTTGAAAGCGTATTGTAGGAAGAGGTCGCGCCATGCATTCATATACCTTGCTGCAACCTTCATTTTATTGATAGCAGAAACTCTGTTCACGTGGGGTAACACAGATCAATCGAAAGTCTCCTCTTATCCGACAAGGAAGTAAGTGGTGTTTAGGATTACTGGGAAAACTGAGAAAGAAAGCTTGAGCCAAAACGAAGTTGCTCTCTTTGCTAGGCCTTTCAAGTAACACTTGTCAGCAGTATTGTTCTGCTGAGTCTACATATTTTTAGTTTTTTGGTTTCGAAGCTCTTTATTGTTTTCGCCTATTGCTTTTATCTTACTCCGTGTCGGCTTTCTCTTAGAAGAAGTTCTACGTTCGCTTTGTCTAGGCGTAGTCCCTATTGTTAATCTGTTTTTTTATACTTTTTTGAAATCCTCTTATTTTTTATTTTTATGACTTCTTGGCCCGTATCGACATATCAAATCAAGGTGCGTGCTCCCTTCTATGCCATCGCCCGGAGTGCGTATAGTTTAAAGAGGTCCTTGAGATACAGGACCCGCCCCGGAATCGTGCGTATAGAAGGTCGTAGGCAAAGCGCATTCTATAGTTTCAAGGGCAGGATGTCTTTATTGCAAAACGTTCTTTCTAAGCTTATATTCCTTTTTAAGGCTTTTCCTAATTACCAAATGCTGGACTACTCTTCGGCAGGGTGAACACTAGCCCTCACTAGATGCTGGAAAGCCCTGGCGGATCACTTCTTGCTGGTCTAAAAAACCATGTCGTAATTTCTTGCTCATTTCTTTTCTTTTTTTCTCTTTGCTGTCTTTGGAGTTTGCTCATGAGTTTTTTCAGTTCATTTGTTTTTTGTCTTTGGTTGTCACACTTTCTAACGATTGCTTTGTTTAGTGCTTCGTATTGGCGCACTTTTATGTGCTTTGAATAATTAAATAAATAAATAAATAAATAATATTCTTGCTAAGTCCCATTTCTTTGAACGTGTTAGCGAACGCGTGGTAGCGTAGTCGGAGGAGGCGTAGGCTGTCGCATGCACCCGAATCCAGGTTCTTGGTTCGGATCGGGCCAGACTAATCAAGCCTTCCATCCCTTCGAGGTGTTGAATTGGTACCATACCTGTCTGGGAAAAAGAAAAAATTACTCTTCCATTGAGTGGCCACCTCACGTCATTGTTTAGAGCAAATAAGCATTCAAATTGCCTCCAGGATGTATTGCAGTAGTAGTAGAGTGCGTGGCATATTCTGCGAACTGATTGACTGGAGATTCCATTTTGAAAAGTTTACTTTGCTACTTTAAAGTCTTAAAAGCTTAAAAGAGAATTTGATTCGAAAACTGCTCAATTTGCTCAACTGCTGAAAAGTGTCCCAATCAAGTGATAATGGTACAGTAGATGGTAGATAGATTGATGATATCATTAACGCTTTGCTTGAGCTTCAATTCATTTTCTTAAATTCCATTTCAAGAACGCTACTCAATTTTAGCTTTAGTTTGTTTTCTTTTAGTTCAATTCCAAAGTAGCGGATAAGAAATTCCTTTGCTTTCTCTGTTCAAAGATGAAAAGATACGGGCTGTATGCAATAGGCTGTCGCAAAATTAATCGACGAACCGGACCGCTTACTTCAAACTGCTATAACTCAGCTTAAATACAACTTTATGAGTCGACGTTAAAGCCGCCAGAATCTATATATTTTTGCCGGCGAACATGTGATAAACGTAATCGTCAACAATAAAAACTGACATCACAGGAATTACCGAAATCAAAGAGGGCACATTCAACATGGGCCAAATTAGTCAATTGTTTCTGACGCAAATAAGAATCGAGCTCGGAAAAAAGCGATAGTCAGTGGGGAAAGGTCGGGAGAATACGATGGGTGAGGGAGACTTTCGATACCTAAATGGGTCAATATTCGCCGAGGGATTTTTGAGGTGTGTGGCCCTGCGTTGTGCTGCTACAGGAGCGGCCCTCCACTATTCACCACTGCCGGCCAAAATTTCTACAAGTTCTCATACATTTGGTATCATCCACAGCAGTAAGACTCTGCTGTGACTGCCTCACCAGTCACAGCAGAGTCTTACTCTCTCAAGCGGAATGTATTACACCTTTACAACACCAGCACAGAGTGAGCATAACTTTTTAGGGTGAAGGTCCGGCTTAGGAAAGGATGTTGGAGGGGCATCCTCATCTACCCAGACAAATCCCCGCTTCCTGTCATTGTAAAGAACTCACTTTTCATCCACAGCTATGATGCGGCTTACAAAAGGCTCATTTTTAAGGCGAAACAGTAGGTGGGAGCAAGTATCGAAGTGTGCCAGGCGCTGCTCGTCGGTCATCCCCTGAGGCACCCATTTCGACACCTTCTTCACCCTGCCGATTCTTGCCGAATGACTTGATACCGTACCGCGATGTACGCCAAGGTCCTCTGCTAACGTAGAGTATTCGTCTCCAGATTTTCTTCGACGGCTCTCCCCGAAACTTCATCGTCAAGCGACGACCTGCGCCCGCGATCCGATTTTTTTTTTCGAGATCAAAATCGCCAGAAGCGAATTTTTCAAACCAGAGGTTCGCCGTGCGTTCACAAAGACAGTCCGTCTCAAAAGCGCCTCTAAGGTCACGGGATGCCTCTGCCGCAGAAGGTCCCAATTTATTTCCGTGAAGAGCATGATGACTCGATAGTCGTGTCGGTTCACGATTTTACGGAGCCCTGGAAAAGGTCGGCTAGAAAAATTGGAGCAACATATACATATGTTTCTTGAAAGAGCAGGAAAAATCTACTAAGCGGTATGTGTGGCTTTCTCTGAGACGGTATGATTTAGAGTAAAAACTTATTTAGTTTTACCTATCTCGAAACAGAGATTAATTTTGTGACACCTAATATCACAGTAACTGATTAAACAGGGCCGGATTTATCAGCAATTAAACCCGTGGGTATACGTGGTATAAGGGGTAGAGATAAGGTAAGAGTCAGGTAGAGATAAGGCGAGAGTCAGAGACGCAGGCTTCTCGTGGGTATCTCTACCCCCATACCCTTCGGGTCAGTCGTTAATGAATTCGGCCCCAGGTTCGCATCCCAACTGTCAGGCACTTCATTCCTACAGGGTCGTGAACGTCACGGCGGTGCTCTCTGAAGAGCTACATATTACACCTGTAGCCGTATTCATGAAGAGACGGGAGCGGAAGATGAGCGAGACCTTCCCGCTCACAGTTTCCATTCCATACCTTTCCGGGGACCGGATTCATCAACGACTTACTGCAATTTAACGGAGAAAATACAGCGAAGTCCCTGAAAGCTCGGCTTATCAAGCGATATAGAATCAAAGATTTCGGCTGCGAAATTCTCTGTTAAATTACTGTAAGTTGTTGATGGATCCGGCTCCTGGTCTCCCGAAACGCTATTAGTTTCTACGTCCAGGTGTTCATGTTGTATTCGTTTTATCAATAGCTACCAGGTGTTCATGTTGTATTCGTTTCATCAATAGCTATTTCCAGCAGCCAGATGCACCAATGTTACGACGGTAACATTTCACAGAGAATTTACATCACAGCGGTCTTACAAGGAAAATACAGCCAATTCTGATTCATCAAAAGCGCTGTGAAAGTTACGGAGTCTAGTATGCGACGGCTGTTTTGCGTGATCACGTCATCACTATCGGTAACTTCTCTCTGCAGCAGTTACAGATAGTGATGACGTGATCACGGACAACGAAGCTTGGCTGCTGAGCAGACAAGCTTTGTTCGTCGTATCTTTTACATAGATTTTCAGAGCGATTTCACCATGAAGATTGCTGTCAAATCGCGTTATCTGAGCTTTTTACTGTGATAGAGTATAAGCGGAGGATTAACTCACCGAGTCAGGGTAGGCCCCTGAAACGCAGAGCTCAATAGGAATGATCGACCCCTTGACAGCAAACGTCCCCCAAGTAAGACAGGCGAGGCGTAGGCTAGGATCGATATAGGTGATGGCAAACGCGCCCCAGGCGAGACAGCCAAGGCACGGGAAGCGGGTTAAAGGAGGAGCTCGCCAAGAGTTTTAACGCCAGGTGGCCTAGGTTTTTTTTTGCTTCTGGTTGCTCTTCGTGAGCGTGTTCTGCTGTCCTTGCTCTGCAAGAGCGAGTTCTAGTGTTCTTGTTGCTCTTCGTGAGCGTTTTCCGGTTGGATTCCCCGCTCTTCTGGAGTGTGTGTGTGAAGGGTCCTTAGTGGACGTATCGTCTGCGGTATTCTCGTCACTCTACGGCATTCTCGTTATCGCTGCGTCATCTCGTCATCGCCACGTCATCTCGTTGAGTTTATCAGGGTGGTCTACGTCTCGCTGTAGTTAGGTTATCTTTAGGTTATCCCTCTGCGTTTCAGCGGGTCTGCCGGTGCTTACTAGGATAGTGATTTCATCTAAAGTGTATTTGTTGTTCTGGTTTTGTTTTGTTTGTTGATAAAGTGTTTTCTTAAATTAAGGTATTCATTGAAGAGTGTCCGTAACTATCGGTTCTATCGATTACCGAAACTTTAATCTCAATATCACCTGGCCCTTACAGCTGTGATTTCTCTGCTAAACTTCTGTAAGTCGTTGATGAATGCGGTCCCAGCTTGCGACCTATTCGTTTCCCGTATGAAGCCATGAACGTTCTCGGAGAAGTTCATGAATACGGCCACTGATCTATTGTCATTTTCGTTCCCCTGAAAATCCGCGGACCTGCTGCTGACGTCCTCAGCCGTGAGGCAGTGCTGCAAAGAGGGCTTTTTGCCATCGCCTCTCAGATCTGTTTGCTCGTAACCGCCCTAAGTACTACCTAAGTACTCGAGTACTTGAGTACTTGAGCACCAAGCTGCAGTGTTGTGTTTGCCGTCTGATTCGTGGAAGGTCTGCTGAGAGAAGGGCTTTTCCCTTATTGCCTCGGTAAACAGCCGCCCAAGACTGGATCCGGCATTGTTGACTTCTGCCCGACATTTCAACTGCTGCCCGTGAACACTGATCGGGCAACCGATATTCGGACGAGTTCCCGGTTGAGTCACTCACGCCAACTAGGTCTGTGGAGCTACGGCGTGGACCGGACAGGCAACAGCACAGCCATCAAACGTGTGAACATTGAGAACGGAGCGAAGACCAAGGACCATCGTGCATAAGTACTGCAGAAAAAAATATTGATCAACTGTTTCAGTGTGCGCCATGCGTTCCAAACGTGTGCCACATTGTAAAGATTACTTCAACCATAGAAAGAACTAGATTCCTTCGCTAAGTTATAAGGGCTCTTCGCAGGCATTTAATGGCAACTACAGGCGCGACATTTTAAACTCGGTACTTTCCGGGGTGGTAGCCGGCGTCAGGACAACACGTCTCATGCACTACTACGTGTCTTTATTCGTGTTACCTTTGCCCTAGTTTATAGTTGTACCACCGCGCGGCGCATCACCGTAGACTGAACAGATATCGATTGGGCGGCGCTAAAAATCGATATTTAAGGAGGTCGTGGTGCCGTGCCGCGTGACGGCGCAAGTATAAACTACAGTTTAGGGGAGCACTGCACTGCCTTTTGTGATTGTCCAAAGAGCGTACACTCGTGAAGCCGCTGGTCACATACCCAAAAAGTCGTTCACCACAACCCTTTTCTCCACGCTTCACACCTGATCTGCTTCGAAATTGAAATTCAGTTTTCGATTGGACACCAATGAGCTGGTTATACCTTTCTCTGAATCGAGTAAATTCGAGTAATCGATATTTGAATAATCGAAAACGTCCACTAATCGAATTACTCGTTTATTCGACTATTCGAACAGCCTCACATTCGAATTATTCGTCTTATTTCGAATATTTTGTCACTACTTGTTCGCTAAAAATCAACGATTTGAAAAGCGATTTTCTGTCACTCAAAGCTCCATATT
Organism: Heligmosomoides polygyrus polygyrus; assembly: GCA_947396885.1. Taxonomy (NCBI): domain Eukaryota; kingdom Metazoa; phylum Nematoda; class Chromadorea; order Rhabditida; family Heligmosomidae; genus Heligmosomoides; species Heligmosomoides polygyrus. The sequence continues at coordinate 4,301,596 of OX377202.1, read as the reverse complement.
TCTCGAACCTAATAGTATTTGTTTCTATTTGAAATTCGATGTTTTGATAAATTGAATATTCGGTCATTCGAAAATTCGACTCCTTCTTTCGAAGGACCAAAGTAAACAGGAGCGCAGTCATACGAAACACCAGCTACCAAGTGTATCATGAAACGAGGTCATTGATCAGCCTGGTCGGGCCCGAACCTGCTGAGATCGATGAATTGGTACCGTACGTGACTGGAGAGGATCAGTTGATGACTTCACGATGGACTGACCATCGCATATCATTGTCTGATAAGATATGTAATCAAATCGTCTTCGCGATATCCTGTAGAAGTAGAATTCGTGACTCATCCCTGAATGACCAGGTTAAACCTGACTTTTTATCCTTTACCAGCCAATTTTGCTCGATTCCCACCTTAACAGTTCTACGCTCAGTTCCGGTCGAAATGCGATGTCCGCTCAGAAGCCGATAGGCTTGGTCGCACAAACGGAAGGACGAAAGGATCGACAATCAGACATACATTTATTTCCATTGAGAACCCATCAAAATCGATACAAGTCGATATGTAAGCGGTTTGTTTGCTCCTTATGCTTGTCACGTAGAAAGCTAGTTACTTAAAGCAAATTCTATGGGAAAGATTAATTTTATTACTTATTTAGTTTTAATGCTGCTGTTTTTGACTGGAGTACAGACGGGTAGCTGGTCGGGCTCTGTCGTGCGGGCGAAGAACTCCGAAGCTATGCAGAGCGGCTATAAAGGAGGATCTTAAGGAGAAAAGGGCGGAAGTGTTGGCTGAAGCTTCAGAGGCAGGTTTGAGCATCCGCAATGCCCGCCGGAACTTCGCCAACTTCAAGACCAAAATGACCGCTCTCCGACGTCCTGACGGAAACGTCACCTCTTCCAGAAGGACCATGGAGAAAGTCATCCACGACTTCTACTCCGATCTCTTCGATAGCCACGTCCACCTGCCCCCACGCCATCTTCCGTAGGATGGATACGTCGTCCCCTCTGTTCTCCCTTCCGAGATCCGACACGCCATCTCGTCGGTGAAGAAACGTACAGCACCCAGTCCCGACAGGATCATACCCGAACACCTGAAGAACCTCCCGCCTACGCTCATCAACACCCTGGCGCGGCTCTTCACACGTTACCTGTCGGAGTGCAAGGTTCCATCTCAGTGGAAGACCAGCAGAATCGTCTTGCTGTACAAGAAGGGAGACGTGCACGACATTGGCAACTATCGCCCGATCTGCCTGCTGTCCGTAGTCTACAAGCTGTTCACTCGAGTCATCCTGAATAGGATTAGTAGAACGCTGGACGAAGGACAGCCATGCGAGCAAGCAGGATTTCGGAGAGGATTCAGCACGATCGACCACATACACACCATTACGAAGCTCATCGAAGTGTCGCGAGAGTACAAGCTGCCGCTGTGCCTTACGTTCATCGACCTGAAGAAGTCATTCGACTCCGTCGAGACCGAAGCGGTCATCGAAGCCCTGCTCACTCAGGGTGTTCCTACTCAGTACATCAGAGTCCTTCGAGAGCTGCACAGTGGATTGACGATCAAGATTTCACCCTTCCACAACGACGTCGTCATCGACGTGAAGAGAGGGCTTCAGCAAGGAATACCATATCCCCGAAGCTCTTCAGCGCCACCCTTGGCGCCCGCTCGAGCAAGTCCATGATCAACAGGACGACAGGTGATAAATGTGATTTATTTATTATTTTTTAATTAATTTATTTATTATTTATTTATTCATGACGTGAGCCAAGATCACACATGAAGACACAATGCCAAAATAAAACACCAAAAAACTCAGTCAATAAAGTATACAACTGATGGCACTCATTAGACACGTAAAAGAAGTGTTTTGAAGCCATGCAAATATAGACCTATGTACGTTCTGATTTGCACTCAAAATATAGCTGAAGTCCCTTAAATTTCTGCAAGCGAAGAAATCCGCTCGGGCCCACGATTTTATTACTGAAACATTAAGTCTGCACTTTCCTCTTAGGTTCCTTGTCACTGTGTAGCCAAGGAGGTTGTCTTGACTGACAGAAATCTTATCTGCGAGAATTTTTTTACTTTTTATTTTTTAAACATCGTGAGGTGTGAGGATCTCCGTTCTAGACGGACGAACAGATAGATACACGGATGGCGGGCGGAGCAGCTCTTTTCGATCCAGACCAAGCAGTTGACTTTAATTTACGTGGCATGGCACATCCTGTGGGAAAAATGATTGGCGACGATCTTTATCCTTATCGTAATGGGTACCTGGCGGCCTTGAAGTAGAGTGAGTATACGCAAGAAAGCTGCTCGTGTGACTAATTTTGCAAAAAAAATTAAGTGAATAATATTAGGTTGGTGCATAAGTTCTCGGACATCTGATCCCTCCTGAATTGAAAGCGCATTTTCCCGCCAAATTTCTCACACGTATCAACGCGTAAATGATCGCTCGACAGAGAAAGGAAAGGGCTACAAAACTGTTCCTAACATTTACTTCTGCGTTGTTAACGTCAGCTATTATGGCTAAGCAATTCATCCCAACTGAGACGCATCTTCGGCACGTCGTGTTATTCCTGCATCAGTCTGGCCTCAATGCCAACGAATCGTATCATCGCCTGAAGGATGTTCACAACGAGAGTGCTCCTGCTCGAAGTACTGTGTACCAGTGGTTCTCGAAGTTTGCAGTTGGTGAATTCTCTGTTGAAGATAATGAACGAGAAGGGCGCCCGATGACACTGGATTTGGGTGGCCTCCGAAGTAGAGTTGAAGCGGACCCATACCAAACCACTCGCGAACTATCAAGCACTCTTGGTGTTAGTCACTCAACAGTCGTTCGAGGATTGAAGTCGATTGGCAAGGTGCAAAAATTGGGTCGCTGAGTACCTCGCGACTTGACACAACATGACCGAGCCGATGTCGCTCTGTCTCTCCTTACCCTCAGACGCACCCACGGATGGCTGGACAACCTTGTCACCGGCGATGAGAAGTGGATACTCTACTCTAATTGTCACCGGCGTGCACAGTGGGTTGACGCAACTGGAGAGGCAGAGGACGTTCCGAAACCCGACCTTCACGTGGAAAAGGTGATGCTGTGCATTTGGTGGAGCGTTCTTGGCGTAGAGTACTGGGAGCTGCTGGACGAAGGGATAACAGTGACGGCAGAGGCTTACGTCAACCAACTGAGGAAGTTGAGGGCCCACCCTCAAACCACACGAGGAGAGCAAGTGAAGGTGTATTTTCAACACGACAACGCTAGACCGCATATTGGCTAGAGCGATGGCGGCTGAGTTGGCGGACTACGGATGGACCGTTCTTCCACTTCCACCTTACTCACCAGATCTCGCTCCTTCTGATTGTCATTTGTCTTCAAGCCTTCAACGCTACTTGGACGGCCAGCAATTCAGGAACCGAGAGGATGTCAAGGAGGCACTGCTCACATTTTTCGAATCACAACCGGCCACGTTTTGGAGAAAAGGCATCCATGACTTACCAGCATGGTGGCGACAGACAATTGATGTAAAGGGTGTTTACTTCAAATGATTTGATGTTGTTCATATGTTGTGATAATAAATATTCCATGCCCCAAATGTCCGAGGACTTATGCACCAACCTAATAGCAGACAACTTCACAACTCCTCTTCCTCACTGAAGAGCCAGAAGCACGAAACAAAGGCTATTCTGAAGAAAATGGTGAAATCTCTTGTTTTCGTACAGTTGTTTCTTTCCTTTTCTTTCCTTTGTTTTCAATTCACAAAGCGTCAGTCGTCCAGTACCAATCCATTCCGATCGAAGCTGCCGACTTTTAAGAGTAGGAGGTGGTTATGAGCTGTTACGGACGATGTTCGGCTACGATCGAAACTCGTTCAAACTTAGATATTATTAGATTTAACAAATCATAAAAAAGATCGTTCGAAGGAAGAATCATGCGAATATGTTGTTTGGTGGATAGGCCTCACAATGCGTAAACAAATAGCATCACTGCCCGATCAATATCGATCGATATTGTCCACTTCTGGGTCGAGCAAAGTATGTCGCGGAAGTAGTCAAACTGACAGCTAGTACAGAAAGCGGTGAACAATGTCTCACTGCACAGATAGAGCACACTGCGAATGTTCCAGGAAAAATGAACTGAAGACTGACTAGTTCTCCAAATCACAGCACTCAAAGCGCAACCGGTAAAGGGCGCCACTTGCCACCTCTCGCGTCAATGTGTGCCTCGGTTCGAAAACGATGCAGTTTAATTTATCCATGACTTCTAGATCAGTGGATTACTTTATTTAAGACTCTTTTAGATATATGGACTGAATCACCTTCTGGCGATGTGCAGAGAGTGTCAGAGATGAATTCCAAGGGAACGAATTCATGGCGCATTCCGAAAAAAATCGATGACTGAACTTGGCCATCTTTTAGTTAACTTCTACATAGGAATAAGGAAATTTATTTGTAAAAACAAATGAAGCTGAGGTAGTTCAAGAAGAAGCGAAGAAAGCCTGGGACCGGGTATGTGGAGCGCAGTCGTGGTTATTCACGCTGCGCCTAGGCGAGAAAATTGTCGGAAGAAAACAACAATTAGTGGAGGTCTATCTGCGTCTAATGGGCAAGGCCAGACCCATTTCTGCTCGTTGGTGGAAACCAGAACTGAAGTCGAGTGAATGTCACCAACGAGTCGTCCTCAAGTTGCTGACTTCGACGGCACATTACTTTGACGGCCATTTCTGGATAAACTGTCGTGGTCCTAGTCGCGAATATGGGCAGCATAAGAAGATGGAACGCGCCAACCAATCAGGCGGCATCGAATCGGCGTGTTGCTCAGAGAGGGCGTGAACGATTGGTTCCTCGATTGACCAGTGTGGGTTCTTCCTATGGAACATCCCACATAAGTAAAGTACTAAAAACAATAAATAAATATAAAAATATCATAATAATCCTACAATAAATAATACATAGCGCAAAAGGAATTGATTACCGCCGTTTTTTACATTTTTTATTTTATCCTATGCTGACTGACATTATGATTTAATTAGTGAATAAATAAATTTGTTGTGATTATTGATTTAGGATAAATGACGACGTGAATCAACCCCTTTGTGGGAAGCGCCGTGCATTCTACATCTGTGAGGTCTCGTGGAGGAGGAACACTCACTGGCCAATCAGCGAACCAATCGTACACGCCCTCGCTGATTGAAACACCCAATCGATGCGGCCTTATTGGCTAACGTGTTCTACCTTCTCATGCTGCCCACATTAGCGACTACAACCACGACAGCCTCTTCGGGAAGGTCCGTCAAACGTCAATAAATAAATATTTATAAATATAGTAAACAAATACAGAAATAAATAAATGAAAATTAGAAAAATAAAAAAATATAAATATATAACCAAAGCAAATAAATAAATTTAATAAATGAATAAATATATTAACAAAGTAGAAGATAAGGCGTATTCAAAAGCTCTGGAACAAAGTAGAAGGCGCATCCGAAAGCGCCAGACCTTTTTCGCTGTCCGTTTTATTGATCGAGTAGATGATTGTGATTCGTCATGCACTTTGCTCAATGAATCATTAGCAAGCCGAAATCGACACCTACTTCTAGGAGATCCATCAGTGCGCAGCTCGACCGGTTCGAGCAGCAGCAGCAGCAGAGCTCCGTCAGTTTCCACGTACACGCCAACGCAAACATACTCGCATGCGGCAGCACACACGACGAAGCACACGCGGCGATCGGCGGCAAATAAAAAAACGACAAAGCGAGAGCGCGCCGGGGTTGAGCGCGACTTATCGGTCCGGATTCCGGCGCTCAACCGGTATCGTCGACCCGGGATATAAGGCCTACCGAAGCACCGATGGCTGTCGAGTCACGCACGTCGCCGTCGCCGTCTCCTCATCTCACAATCATGCGCTCGCTGCTCGTCGTCGCCGTACTGTGCTGCTCATTCGCCTCCATCCTAGCTGAACCGGTAAGCTTGCCTTCTTTAAGCCCGAAAGTCCCCTGATTCTATTTAGCTCTCCAATTACGGTAGTGAATTAGTAGGGGTTTAATGAGCATTGTCTTGGATTGCGCCATACATTTATTGTTCTGAAGGGAAACGATTTCTGATGCTGGACTACACAAATTACATACATGTATATTGGTTGGTGCACAAGTTCTCGGACATTTGGGGCATGACATATTTATTATTAGGTTGGAAAAAAAGTCTTTTCATTTTTTTCAAAGATTTATTACTTCACAACTACAAAGTCAAATCAATTGAGATAAACTCTATTTTGTTCTACTACACTTCTCCAAAAACGTGGTAATTTTTCTAATTCCTCTCGCGTAAAAGACTGCAGTTCTGAAGTCGAATCACCGCTGAATCCAATTTTTGAGGTCCTCGTCCGTTTCAAAATATTTCTCTCCAGTTTCTTGCTTGAGAGCGTGGAAGAAATAGCATTCGGGAGGGCCGAGGTCAGGGCTATACGGTGGATGTGGCATTACCTCCCAGCCCAGCTTCTTTATTGTTTCTCTTGTGAGTCTTGCAGCATGTCGCTTTGCGTTGTCATGCAGGATCATCACCTTCGACTTCTCAGGCCTCTTTTCTTGGAAAGCTGCGGCGACTTTGTGGAGTTGGCCACTGTATGTGGCAGCAGTAAGTGTCTCTCCACTTCTGAGAGTTTCCCAGTTAACACTCCTCTGACATCCACCAAACACTCAAGAGAATCTTCCTTTCGTGAACATTGGACTTGAGATCAGACTTAGGGCTCTCTCCCTTTTGTACCCATTGCCTTTTCCTCGGAAGTTGGCACACAGAACCCAGGACTCTTCGCCTGTCACAATCCGCGGAAGAAACGATTTTCTTCCTTATCTGGACAGAAGAGAAGCAGCGATGGAGAGCCGTCGACCTTTCTGAGTGTCTGACAGGGCATGTGGAATCCAAGCTCCAAATTTCCATGAAAGCCAAGATTCTTCAGATGGATCCCCACTATCCTATGAGACACTTCGAGCTTCTCTGCCAGCTGACGTGTCGTCTGCCAACTATCGGTACGAAGAAGATGGTGTAGTTCACTGTCGTCCAATCCAGTTGGCCTTCCTGACCATGCTTTGCCCTCAGTGAATAATTTCCCTTTAAAGACTTTCCGAACCACCCGTAACAGGCGCGATGAGTAGCAGATCCCATGCCATATATGTGGTTAATTTGGTCTGCTGCCTGACGTGCTGTGGATTCTTTAATGAATTCTTGAAGAATGCCGTGCTGAAAACGGCCATGAGGTAGATCTGGCATTGAGTTCGGAAGATTGGATGGATAACGAATTACAAGAAGAGTCTTAACCTGTGTCCGCGTGCGAACGGTAGACAAGTGTGATAGGATTACGAAATCAGCAATCAACATTGGCTAGTGCGTTTACAAGGGGAAGGGTAAAAAAAATTTCGAAGTGTAAAGAGACTTTTTTTCCAACCTATTATCACAACATACGAACAACAATATCAAATCATTTGAAGTAACCACCCTTTACATCAACTGTCTTTCGCCAACGTGCTGGTAAGTCATGGATGTCTTTTCTCCAAAACGTGGCCGGTTGTGATTCGAAGAATGGGAGCAGTGCCTCCTTGACATCCTCTCGGTTCCTAAATTGCTGGCCGTCCAAATAGCGTTGAAGGCTCGAAAAGAGATGATAATCAGAAGGAGCGAGATCTGGTGAGTAAGGTGGATGTGGAAGAACGGCCCATCCGTAGTCCGCCAACTCAGCCGCCGTCGCTCCAGCAATATGCGGTCTGGCGTTGTCGTGTTGAAAATACACCTTCACTTGCTCTCCTCGTGTGGTTTGAAGGTGGGCCCTCAACTTCCTCAGTTGGTTGACGTAAACCTCTGCCGTCACTGTTATCCCTTCGTCCAGCAGCTCCCAGTATTCTACACCAAGAACGCGCCACCAAATGCATGGCATCACCTTTTTCACGTGAAGGTCGGGTTTCGGAACATTCTCTGCCTCTCCAGTTGCGTCAACCCAGTATGAACGCCGGTGATAATTAGAGTAGGGTATCCGCTTCTCATCCCCGGTGACAAGGTTGTCCAGCCATCCGTGGCTACGTCTGAGGGTAAGGAGAGACAGAGCGACATCGGCTCTGCGATCCATGTCATGTTGTGTCAGGTCGTGAGGTACCTAGCGACCCAATTTCTGCACCTTGCCAATCGACTTCAATCCTCGAACGACTGTTGAGTGACGAACACCAAGAATGCTTGATAGTTCGCGAGTGGTTTGGTATGCGTCCGCTTCCACTCTGCTTCGGAGGCCATCCAAATCCAGTGTCATCGGGCGCCCTTCTCGTTCATTATCTTCGACGGAGAGTTCACCAACTGCAAACTTCGAGAACCCCTGGTACACAGTACTTCGAGCAGGAGCACTCTCGTTGTAAACATCATTCAGGCGACGATGCGATTCGTTGGCATTGAGGCCAGACTGATGCAGGAATAACATGACGTGCCGAATATGCGTCTCAGTTGGGACGAATTGCTTAGCCATAACAGCTGACGTTAACAGCGCAGAAGTAAATGTTAGGAACAGTTTTGTAGCCCTTTCCTTTCTCTGTCGATCGATCATTTACGCGTTGATACTTGTGAGAAACTTGGCGGGAAAATGCGCTTCCAATTCAGGAGGGATCAAATGTCCGAGAACTTACGCACCAACCTGATATGTAAACATATTGCTCCTGGAAACATAAAGATAAGGAACAAATGCGGCGGTATTCAATCACTCTTTAAGATGCCCATGCATTCCACTTTTTGGGAATGTTTGGGATTTTAATTGCGTATTTAGCGCACTCGTTTTGTGAACAACGTAGAAGTACAATATCCCTCTTGGGCACGCGGTAGCGCAGTCGCAGGGGACGCCGGCTATCGACCGCACCCCAAATCAGGTTTTTGGTTCGGGTTCTCGCTCAGGCCATCCAACCCTTCCATCCCTTCGGGGACGGTGAATAGACCACCAGAGTTGTCTGAGAAGGAGAGTTGCTCCAAATATATGTTCGAATTGTCCCAGGATATCAAGTAGACCTAAGATTTATTCTAGAAAGGACTCGCAAGCTGTCCACGTCCGATTTTCCATAAATTTTGGAACCGTTGGCTCATCGCTCTCAGCTGAAGAACAAGAGTGGATCAACTGTTTCGACATTGTTGCCTTCGTCAGAGTCTGGAGAAGTCGAGTTCATTCGAAAAGCTGCTCGAGCAAATGTCATTTTGTCCTTAACCCAGGAAGGGCAATGACCAACGTTTTGGAATACGCCATGCCTTCCAGTTGTAAGCTCGGGTCACGTGGGGTTGAAATGGAGCGAGAAAGGAAACATGCGAACACGGTCTATTGCTACTCCACCAAAAACCTATGAAAGCCAGCATAGAGTATAGGGTGCATGTCGTGAATATGGGCAGCATTGGGAAGTGGAACCCCGTCAGGCAACCATAACCAATTGGAGCACCGACCGAACACATGCCAGTCAATCAGGGTACTGACCGGCACATCCTCTTTGTATGCCATGCCCTTTCGATGCGGCTCCCACCTCCCGATGCTGTCCACATTCGAAATGACGACCGAATAACTTCCCAATTGACTTATTCATTGACTGACCGTGGAGTGTAAGGTGCATGTCGCGAATATGAGCAGCATTAGGAAGTGGAAACACGCCAGTTTATCGAAATCAATTGGAGCACAGCACCGACCAAACACATGCCAGTCAATCACTGTACTGACCGCCATGTCCTCTTTGTATGGCACGCCCATTCGACTCCCACCTTCTGCGGCTCCCACCTCTCAATGCTGTTCACATTCGCGACTAGGATATGACAAAACATGGCATTGTTGAATGACTGTCCACCACAAGTCATCGTGTAAGTGAAACTTCAATTAGCCTCCACGATACCACGAGAAGTGGTATGCATGGCTTATCCCAGGCAGGACTGACTACCGTCGTCTTTGATCCTTTGTCCTTTAATTATACTCGGTCCATGTCACGAAAATGAGCAGCACTGGAAGACGGAAATGCGCCTCTCAATCATATTCACCTAGGTAACACTGCCCAGGACTGAATGCCTAATTTGGGAATCTTCCTGAAGATTACCATTGAAAAACAGAAGTATATAATAGCTTCAAGAAATTCCAATAAAAAACCAAAAACCATAAAAGGAAATTTTGCATTAAGAATCAAGATGAAACCGAATTAAATAGATTTGTGTAACCACACAACCGGCTCATTACCGTACCCGTACAAACATGTGTTTGTTTCAGATCCGTATTCGGCGGCAAGCATGCGGTTGTGCACAACAGCCACAATGTGTCTGTCAGGCGGTCATCGAGCTCAGTAGCCAACAGAACTGCCAGTGTGCTCAGCCAGCGCAGGCCAGCAGCTGCCAATGTGCTACCCAGCAGGTACGGTACTCCGATTCAATCGATTGAAGACTACATATCCCTTTTGTGGAGGTTTCAGTGACCGGGGAGCGCTTTCCTCGACTTGCTGGATCTATATAGCTTCCTCGTTGTCTATCCGTCCCCACTGGCATGATTCCCGCCTAAAACGGTCAAACCGCACAAAAATCGATAAAACCAATCGATAATATCCGGATGATCTAAACTGCGTACTTACTCCTAAGCCTATCTGTCGCGCAACACATTCACGTGATGCTCACCTACAGTCGCCCAATCCCGGACAAAAATCGATAAAGTCGATCGATAGTGGCAAGTCGTTCGGCGCTGTTTACCTGTTGTGAACCTTACCTACAGTCCAGCGTAAGCCTCAAACGCTTAATTCTAGACAAAGATCAATAGAATCGATCAATAATTGTCGTCCCATCCAAACCGCTTCCACTATATTAAACTTACCTATCGGCCAAAATAGTCCCGCGTTTGGCACCGAAGTTTCTCAACCCATCGAAAACCAACAAAATCGATCGATAATGGAAAATCGGTCAACATCGCTCACTTATTATTGTGGATCTTATCCACCGTGCAGCATACTCATGTAATTACCAGCTCTAACAGTAAATCCTATACAAATTCAATGGAATCGATCGATAGTAGCCGACCAATCGATAGTGATACTAACACCTATACCATTTCTTGTACTTGTTTCAACCGTTACTTGTTGTTATAGACCCTATCCGTCGTCCAACACATTCCACCTCAGCGGTCAATTCCAAAAACAATCGATAAAATCGATCAATATTGACCACGACCACGTTCGCTACTGCATGTTTGTTGTGAACCATATCCATCAGAACCAGATTCATGTGATTCCTATCTCAAAAAGTATGTCAGAACAAAAATCGATAAATCGATCGATACTAGCCGTATAGTAAAATTGCTATTAATAGTTGAAAACGTACATGTTTTGAACCCTATAAATCCCGCGGCATGAGCGCATAGCGTAGATCAATTATGTCAATCGCGATGTGAAGTCCCACTCATAGGACGTTCACTAGACTTGGCCGGACGGACGGACAAACAGACGCTAGGTCCTTTATATATAATGGCTTGCAAAGCTCTGCTATTCTAGGCAGATACTTCTGCTGTGTATTTACCTACCTATTTATTTATCCTACAGTACTTCATACAGAATTATTGCAGTAGCTGAAAAGGAGACTATAACAGTGTGCAGTTGTTAAGGTTTTACAAGACGTTAATGAGGTTACGTAGGGAGCGGAAACGCACTAGACCAATAAGGCTGCATCGAATGAGCGTGCAATCACTGCCCCGATTGGCTCGTGTTCATTCGATGCGCTAATTGGCTGGCGCATCCCACGTAGGCCACATAAACGACAAGTGCTGGGTTTTCTCTACAACTCTTGCGCCATGCTGCAAATAAAATTTAAAAAATAAAATAAAAATTTTATTTTGTGCCTTCACCTTCCACTTTCTAAGAAACACAATAACGTAATAACCATATTTTCTGTTTGATGATCATGATCATATACACAAAATTTCAAAAAAAAATCGATTTCTAAGGCAGCCAATCAATTTAATCGATAACGGCAATATTTAGACGACGCAATGTTCACCAGTGTGTCAGTCTACGTGCGTCGACTCGTGCGTTCAACAGCAGCAGCCGATCGCTCAGTGCCAGCAGTCCTGCACCAGCACATGTCAATCGGCCTGCAACCAACCGGTGCAGCTCCAGCCTGTTCAGCAGCAACAGCCTCAGCAGCAGCAGGTACAGCTTTTGTTTTTTAGCGGACAGGTTCCCGGATCGAACTGACCTCTGGGCTTCTCTGAGAGACCTGCTCCTTATTATTTTGAATTTAAATCAACCATTACGGTCAATAATGATCACTATTTGAGGCCAATGTCTCATTGGCTATCATAATATCTTGCTTTTAAAGTCAAACATCCTAAACTTCTCTTTTCGGTACTGGTCGCTAACCTGGCCTACACTAAGATTTGCGAACACGTCAGTCAAACACATCCAATCAATGCTACGCCTACCCTGGATAGCGCGAGCCTGTCATATTTGATCTGATGCTCATCCCTCTTTTAATGTAGTCCTCATTGGGGACTAGTAAAAAATTTAGGATCTATCCTAGTCGGAAGCGTCATATGATGATTTTCGCCTTCAACCCTTTCTTAGCTTTTTTTCCCATGATACGAGGGCTTTCATTTAAATTTAGGGGATATGGATGTGCGGCGTAGGACTACGACTTCCACAATTGGCACTTCACGGTTCTCTCTCCCGACCAGGATAAATCCAAATTTTAACTCAAATTTCGTGTTATGTGATCGTCATAACTACGACTTCTACTGGTAACTACGAGAATGCGCGGTAGCACAGTCGAAGAAAGCGCTGGCTGTCGCATGAACTCAATTTTCGGTTCTCGGTTCGGATTTCCAGCCCAGGATTTTGTTTCAAAAACAAAATCTGCTATGTCTCGACCGCGCTGGTAACCTTTCCGATAGGTTTTCAAGCAAAAAAAATCGCAATTTTCTTTATTCAAATTAGGCATTTCGAGAGACTTAGATATCATTCGGGAAACTAATTCTGTAGGGAATTTTTAAATTTTTCCAGCTGGAGAAAATCCTTCTTAATGTATAAGGGCTGAAAGCTGCCTAAGTGCGGAAGGATATATGTCCTCTGTAAACAAACAAGAGTCAAAGGATTTGTTCTGTGTATGTTTCGAAGAATAGGAAAAAGTGCTGCACAAACTTGCATGACAATGAAAGTGCTACGACCAGAATGTTTTAAGCTCGGGATCGGAAAGTTTTCAGCAACCTAACATCGCTTTAAAACTACGGTACTTAATGTGAATACTCTAGAAAAATTCTTTTCCATTAAAAAAAAAAACAAGGTACTTATTCAAACTGAAAAGCAGATTTAAAAGTGGCGGACAACCGTTCAATTAATAAAGCACCTTTCAAAAGCACAAACTATATTCAAATTCGAATTTTCCTTAGATTTCAGATTTTTAAAGTTTCTCAGATTTTCACATGGCATTTACTTTCGTATATTTTAGTTGTGCACACGAAATTTATTCGAGCATTCGAATGTTTTCAAATGCTCACAAATTTCGTATATTCGGATTCGAGTAATTTTGAAAAACGTGATTCTTTTTGAAGCTCCGAATTCGGAAATATTCGGAAACAGCGATTTTTTGAATAACCGAATTCGAATGCATTTGAAGAACGCGATTTTTAATATTTGAAGTCGAATATTCAGATTCGAACGAAAGTAAATGTCTGTTCGAAAGGTCACTGGAGTACAACTATATCGTATACTATGGGCCGCGCCAAAATGGACACTTTCCAAAGCAAGCTGGACATTTCTGCGGGCAAACTGAACGTCTTCAAACTCAAAACGAGTGTCTTTCAGATTAACACAGACGCTCTCTAAGGAGATCAAAATTCATTTGCTTCATAGAAATGGAAGCTTCATAATTTCTTTCTTCAGCTGCCTCAAAAATGCGATTGCATTGTTTGATACTTTTTTTAAAAAACTATTTTTAAAGAAAAAATATCGAATCGAAGCTTATCCGAAAGTTTCAAAAAGCGTACATTAATTAAACAGATAGCTCCATGTACTGGTCCAGCTCTCGCAATTTTTACTTGATTGACATATTGAATGCTACTTACTTGAAACCAGAAAATGAAGATATGTCTGTTTTCTATGTGCAATTATTTTTTACACCGTAGACTGGTATGTAACTCCACAAAAATAATTTTTATTAACGGATGAACGGGAAAATCGCGGTGAAAAAGTGCATGATGTCACCTCTTCTTTAATGTACTCAAAAACTGCCGTTTTTTGCCTTTTAACATTAGCTCCAATCCATTTTTTCTTTAAAGAAACTTTATGTGCTTTTGCACGCTGGTTCATCTTTTTGAGGCAGGTGATAGGCGTAGTTTTTAGAGAAAGGTGTAGTAACTTTTTCTTCTACAAGAAATTTTTTGAACTTCTTAAAGTGTCTGTTTAAATAATATGCTAATTAACTCGGTTTCAGAAATGTTCAAATTTTACGACCTTGACAATCATGAATCTCTTAAAAAAGGAATATAAATAATTAGGCAGTCAGAGTTCAGCTTGTGAGTCGATTTGCTATAGTTATTTCTGCCAATATTCTTAGATAAACATAAAAAATGGCGTCCTTGACCACTGGTAATATTCTTTAAAAATCCTTCCGAAATTTTAATTTAGTTGTTTAAACACTCAATTTCAGTGCGCTCAACAGTGTAACGTGGCGTGTCAACCTCAGCAGAACCAGCCGGCCTGCCAACAATCCTGCCAGACAAGCTGGTGAGTGAGTAAACATTGGGCGGATCAGGAGAACAGGTCATGTACACCCAGCTAACACTGCCGCGCCAATGGCAGTGTTTGCGGAACGCGGCGCACGCCAGGTCACACAAGCGTATGTCTATAGGCTGAAGCTTAGGCAAGTGTGACTGGATTTTTAGTGCACGTGAAGGAATTCGTCGGCTGACCTGAGGGGCTTTCCCAAGGCGTCAAGGTTCGTAGGGATTCACTATGATGTCGGCCATATCAGCTAACAGTGAAGAAATTTCAATGCTTGTACTTTTACTTTGAATATTTCTCAATTATGTTCGCTTTTTTCATTAAATTCTAATAATTTTAAAGTCCTACTCTTCTTGGGAGGATACATAGCGCAGTGTACTACTCAAGGTTTGGGCTCCACCCAGGCCACAGAAGCCACGACTTCCATCACCTAGTGTATAGGTGTATTGTAGACATTGGATCCGACGCCGATTCGGCTAACTCGGTTCCATTAATTATTTCGAACCCCGGTTAAAAGGTTGTGCGGCAAATGGCATTTTTACAAAGCCTGATCTTCGAGTGATTCATATTGGGTTATTTTCGTCAGGCCGGACTTTCATGTAAATCATATAAACTGATCTTAAATCAAAAAATCAAAAAATCATGTAAATCATGTAATGTAAATGTAAATCATATAAACTGATCTGAAATCTGCTATCCTATCCGATTCGTGTGTCGCGAGAGTACAAGCTGCCGCTGTGCCTTACGTTCATCGACCTGAAGAATGCATTCGAATCCGTCGAAACTGAAGCGGTCCTCGACGCCCTGCTTACTCAGGGCGTTCCTACTCAGTACATAAGAGTCCTTCGAGAGCTGTTCAGTGGATTCACGACCAAGATCTCACCATTCTACAACGACGTCGTCGTCGACGTGAAGAGAGGGGTTCGGCAGGGTGATACCATATCCCCGAAGCTCTTCAGCGCCACCCTCGAAAACGTCATGCGCGAACTAGTAGAATGGGAGCACATGGGAGGAAGGTCGACGGACGACAACTGCAACATCTTCGCTTCGTCGACGACATCGTGCTCATAACACCGAGCATCAGCCAGGCGGAGCGAGTGCTGGCCGACTTCGGTTGTGTATGTGGGAACGTTGGACTGCAGCTGAATCTTACGTAGACGATGTTCATGAGGAACGGACAAGTTTCTGATGCCCCATTCTCGCTCAACGGAGCGAACATCTCCGAGTGCTCCAGCTACGTCTATCTGGGTCGCGAAGTCAGCATGGCCAACGACCTAGCACCACAGCTGAGCAGGAAGAAAAGAGCGGCTTGGGGAGCTTTCAAGAGCGTCGAAGAAGTCGTGAAGAAAACGAAGAACGTCCGACTCCGTGCCCACCTATTCGACTCTACCGTTTTTCCTGCCCTAACATACGCCTCAGAGACCTGGGCTATACGAAAGCAGGATGAACACGCGATCAGCGTCGCGCAGCGTGGAATCGAGACGACGATGCTCGGAGTGACACGACTCACGCAAGTGAGAGAAGGCCTCCGGAGTTCCGAGCTTCGCAGACGTTCGAAGATCAGAGACGCTGTCGAGACGCGTGGGCCAAGTTGTCGAAAATTAGGTGGGCCGGCCACGTAATGCGCTTCGCAGACACCCTCTGGACGAGAGCCGTTACCGACTGGATTTCGCGGAATGTCAAGAGAACACCAGGACGCCCACCAACGCGTCGGTCGGACTTCTTCGTGAGAGCCCTGAACGAGCGATATGACGCTCTTGGTGTCCCTCGAGCGAGGAGGATCCATTGGAGCACTCTGACATGCGACAGGGACGAAGGGAGACGCTGCTGGCGCACGCTCGAGCAAGTCGATGATCAACGGGACGACAGGTGATACAGGTGATCCGATTCGTGTACACGACATGACGTATGAAAAGAAATTATTGATTTGGTTTGTACGAAATTTTGTTTTTTATAACTCTTACCTGAATTATCCCAAAATCCGAGCTTTTCAAAAATGTCATTGTTCAAATAATCCTTTTGAAAATTACTGACCCAAATTATCCGAATCAGCGTCGGATCCAATGGCATGTCTAGTGAGTTGGTAGCAGATTATAAAACGTCGAAAACCATAGGTGTGTATGTCCTAAACGTGAAGTCGGGCCCTGAGCTCCTAATTGACAGGCATCGATGAACAGTGGTGTCCCGAATCCAGTGCGTGCCAGATCGGTGAGGGCTTACCGCACGCCAATGCTCAACACTGCCTGCCATCACCTGCATCACTTGTCGCCCCATTGATCATCGTGTTGCTTGAGCAGGCCGGGCGCCAGCAGCGTCTCCATTCGTCCCTGTCGCGTGCCAGAGTGGTCCAATGGATCCTCCTCGCTCGAGGGACACGAAGAGCGTCATATCGGTCGTTCAGGGCTTTAACGAAGAAGTCCGACCAACGCGTTGGTGGGCGTCCTGGTGTTCTTTTGACATCGCGCGGAATCCAGTCGGTGATGGCTCTCGTCCAACGGGTGTCTGCGAAGCGCATTACGTGGCCGGCCACCTAATTTTCGACAACTTGGCCCACGCGACAGCGTCTCTGACCTTCCTGACCTGACCCCTATATCCAGGACCTAAGATCAAGATAAGATCAAAGGTCCTGGATATAGGGGTAGGCATAGCCACGATGTGGACATGCCCACGATTCATGATAAACCTTACCCGCCAAATCGTGGGTATATCAGTGGGTAGAGAAAATCCGCCAATCGTTGAGGGTACATCTGTATACCCGCAACTCATTCGCGCCCCATTGACAAAATGGCGCTCCAGTGAGATCATCCGTTTTCGCGAAAGGCCTAGTTGTACCTTACCCTTCATTCCTTTCATTAATACGATTCGTAGCCACTGCCCATTGCTGGTGGTGGGTATGATTTCCTTACGGTATCTCTAACTACACCCATTGCTTGATGAATCCGAGCCCTGGTGTTCTCTTGACATTCCGCGGAATCCAGTCGGTAACCGCTCTAGTCCAGCGGGTGTCTGCAGAAGGCGGCCCATCTAATTTTCGACGACGTGGCCCGTGCGACAGCGTCTCTGATCTTCGAATGAGGCCTTCTCTCAATTGCGTGAGTCGTGTCACTCCGAGCATCGTCCTCTCGATTCCACGCTGCCCTTCTTACGTTCTTCCTCTTCTTCGCGACTTCTTCGACGCTCATGAAAGCTCCCCAAGCCCTCGCTTCCTCCTGTCCAGCTCTGGAGCTAGGCCATGTTAGTTGTTGACCTAGATACACGTATATGGAGCAGTGGGAGATGTTCGTTCCATTTAGCGAGAATGGGCATCAGAAATTTGTCCGTTCCTTATGAACATCGTCTTCGTAAGATTCAGCTGCAGTCCGAAGTTCCCACATACACGATCGAACTCGGCCACCTGGCTGATGCTCTGTGTTATGAGTACGATGTCGTCAGCGAAGAGAAGCTGGTGCAGCTGTCGGTCATGTGGCTCGGATTAATCAAAGTCGTCCTTAATCCCTGTATGCTTGTGCGCAACACTACCAAAAATATGCGCAGCCTACGAATCAAGCAACCTTTCCACTACTGAACTGCGGAAACACCTTGCAGCAATCCGTGAGGCGTTGATGAAGTCCTGCCTGAGTGGTGCCCACGGAGTGGAGCTCCTCTGAACGAGGGCCACAGTTACCGACTCCGTCCCTTAACATCGTATTGCGGCCCTAGCCGCCCGTGGCGTGGAAGGAATTGCGGCCAAGAGATGACAGAGTGGAGCAGCCTTTCAAGGCGAACGGTAGACGAGGAAACAGCCATACTGGACGACGACAGACGAAGAAGTGACGAATGAGTATCGAGTATAGACTGTGCGAGCTACCTTGTGCGCGGCGGGACCTACAAAGTCGCAGAGACTCTGCGGCACAGGATTATAAACGGCGGATATCAGGACCGGCTCACCGTAACCTCAGGCGTCGGGTGAGACGTCCATTGTGCAATCGCAGAACAAGGCTAGGGAAGGGACTCCATGGTGTGCCATACAAGTTGCTCGTATGGAGACTGCTTTCTTCGCTCAGGGGAGTTCGCGGCTGGGTTCTGTGCTCTTCGAGCGGCGAAGCACATACGGCTGAAACAATCGCAAAAGAACGCGCAACGTCGTGAAGACGTCGAAACTTCCCACATCTCAGATACTCAGCTGAAGTCAAGAACGCCGCGCGGCGCGGGAATCGAACCTCCGACATCCCTCGCATGAAGCAAACCCTCTACCTACTGCACCACGACTCACTTACAGACGGCGCCATTGCGGCCGCAAAAGACATCGATCAGGCGTCGCAGCGTGGACGACGACGCGCGATCTCTGCGCTAGGAGGGCGCAGACAGCAAAAGTCTCGGCGCGACCCGCACTGCGGTTATGGTGAGCCGGTCCTGATATCCGACGTTTATAATTGTCTCTCTGCGGCCTTTAAAAGTCATCGCGAAATTCACGACCCATGCACTCAGATGGCCTCTATGATTTCGCTTAAAAGTAGAATGTGTGTCGTACTCCACAAAACCATGAATTAACGCCGACTGCTAGCGTTCTCCGTTTCACCGAGCCGAAAACTGACTTTTCAGCTTGTCTAACGACCAGTTCACCCAGCAGATGTACAACACGCCCGGTTATCTGCCAAGCAGCACCATGGCGCCAGTCACCTACCCTCAAGGAACCACGGTAAATCCTAGAATTTGGCTACTTTCGGATGACTTCCTACCGTACTCAAATCGAGGGAATTTCAGCAGATGTACCAGCCATACAACGACCAGAACCAATGCCAACAGTGCCTTAATGCCTGCAATGGAGAGTGCACGGCTTCCGGTCAGTCCGCCCAACAGTGCCAACCGATCTGTCAGCAGAACTGTCAGTCGGCATGTCAGCAGCAGCAGCAGCAGCAGCCGATTCAGCCCCAGCAGGTGCAGCCACAACAGTACCAGCCTGTAAGTGAAGCAGCACACAAATGTGACAAGCGCGTAAATCGATAATCAATCGATCATTTATCGGCTTTAGTATGACCAGAACCAGTGCAGTCAGTGCATGAACTCGTGTCAGCAGGCGTGCCAGCAGCAGAACGCTCAGAACTGCGACCAACAGTGCAACCAACAGTGCCAAAGCGTCTGTCAATCGACGGTGAGAAATCGACCGATTTCTGGAAGTCTTGAACGTAACAATCGATAATCGATTTTCAGCAGATCCAAGGACAGCAGCAGCAGCAATGCGCTCCAGCCTGCCAACCGGCATGCACCACCACATGTGTTCAGGCTCAGCCGATGGTGAGCCTGCAACCTTAACCTCTTCTTCGGCTGGAGCTCTAATCATCAGCTTTTTAGGTACAACAGCAGCCGTCTGTTCAGTGCGCACCAGCCTGCCAACCAGCCTGCTCGTCGTCGTGTGGCCAGCAGCAACAGCAGGCTGTGAGAATCTCTTCTTCTTCTTCTTCTTCTTCTTTTGTTGAGCGCTTAGAGCAAGGCAGTCGCTGTTCTTGTAATCTGTCTCCATCTCATCCTGTCCAGTGCGTCTTCTGCCGTAGCCCTGGCCTCGGATTTAAAGGAGTTGCACATGCTACGGAAGCTCATGCCAAGCATTACATCGGTAGCCTTGCAACAACTCATCCACGCGAGTTCTGCTCGCATTCGTTCTGACCTACTGCGAATTTGCGCGGTCGACTTGTCGCGGAGCTACGTACAGCGCTCGTAAAGGCCTGTTCATACTTCAAGCGACAAGAGCCACTGGAGCGACTGGGGCGACTGAGGCGACGGACGGAGTGTAGAGTACGTAATTATTTGCGGACACCTCACTACGCCCGTCGCTCTTGTCGCTCGAAGTATAAACAGGCCCTAACCATAGATTTAGGGCCTCCGTGGCCGTCTTTAGAACCTGTTCATACTTCGCGACAAGAGCGACAAGAGCAACAAAAGCGACAAGAGCGATAAGAGCGACGGATGTAGGGTTGTGTACGCAAATAATTACGCATTTCACACTACATTCGTCGCGGACGGAGTGTGGAGTACGCAATTATTTACGTACACCACACTACATCCGTCGCCCCAATCGCTCTTGTCGCTCTTGCCGCGAAGTATGAACAAGCCCTTAGGCAATATCGTCCATTTTTGACATGGTGCAGCTCAATATTTTGTTTTTGGTTCTCTTGCTTTATTTTTTGAAGTGAGTGACGTAATAAGGTTGAATGAGAGGAATGATGGAGGGACGGCTGGTGTCATAAGGAGAACGGTGTTTATTCCAAAATCTCTGCACCTCCTCTTCCCGTATTGAGCCACTTTCACGACGGGGAAATATCAGAAGATCCTTGAAGAACTCCTTCCATTATGGAGACTGAGAAGCTTGGCGCATCTTGTCTTGTACCACACTTTGTAGACCTTAAGAACTTCAGGCACTATTGTACTTTACGGACCCCAGAGGACGAGGAGATGTCGAGAAAAAATTTTCGACCAAACCTCGTCCAGGGGGGTTATTTGGGATGCTGATCACGAATCTGACATCCGTTTTTGAAATTTCGGCCGATTACGGTAGGTTACGGTAGGTACCGGTGACTAAGGCTGTCGAGGTCATAATCACCGATTTCGCCCAAACTTCGACTATGGGGGTTATTTGGGATGCTGATCACGAATCTGACATTCGTTTTTCGTTTTACGCTGGAGTACGGTAGGTTACGGTGGGTACCGGTGAGTAAGGTAATGGTCACCGATTGCGCCCAAACTCCAGCGTAAAACGAATAACGAATGTTAGATTCGTGATCAGCATCCCAAATAACCCCCATAGGCGAAGTTTGGGCGAAATCGGTGATTATGACCTCGACAGCCTTAGTCACTGGTATGTACCCTAATCTACCGTACTCCAGCGTAAAACGAAAAACGGATGTCAGATTCGTGATCAGCACCCCGAATAACCCCCATAGGCGAAGTTTGGGTGAAATCGGTGATTATGACCTCGACAGCCTTAGCCACTGGTACCTACCGTAACCTACCGTTATCGGCCGAAATTTCAAAAACGGATGTCAGATTCGTGATCAGCACCCCAAATAACCCCCTGGACGAGGTTTGGGCGAAAAAATTTTTTTCGACGTCTCCTCGTCCTCTGGAGTCCGTAAAGTACAATAGTGCCGAACTTCACACTCAGTCTACTCCTTACCTCTGAAGGAGAAATACTTCTATTCTAGGCTCAACAGCAGGTGGTTCTAACCATCAATGTACCAGTGTCAGCATCCTCTCCGCAATGTCAGCCTCAGTGCGAACAGAGTTGCAACGTGCAGTGTGTGCAGCAGAACCAGGTGAGACTCACTCTCCCTCAGAAGCCATATGAAGCTATCAGAAGGTGGAACAAAAGCAACGGAACAAGGGGTAAACAGGTGGACAAAACATAGACATACCTAGGAAACTGCTGTTTTATGTCAGCACTGAGTTCAACTTCCTAAACTCCTATAAGTCAGAAATGTTGATCTGACTGTATTCCTTGCAATGTATCGAAAGCCTACCCCTCTTTCTCGTTTTTCAAGGAAGTTCAAAGGTTTTGTAAGGATTTCACCTGTGAAAATCTTGCTTCCTTTGCTTGGTCTGCACCAGAAGGGTGAAGGGGAGCATTTAGAAGACTAGTTGGAATGCCTGCCTATACAGCTTACTTACTTGCTCACTTACTCCTCGCCAGCGGGAATCAAGTTTTAGGACGTCTCGAAGGCAGGGGCGAGATTCATCAACGACTTACAGCAATTCAACGGTGAAAACAAAACAGAAATTCCTGACAGCGCGGCTCATCAACGCGAGACATTTCACCATATCGCTTGATAAGCCGCGTTATCAGGGATTTCAGTCGTGTTTTCTCCACTGAACTGCTGTAAGTCGTTGATGAATCTGGCCCCAGAACGTCGCTGTGGATGCAATTGAATGGCATGGCAAGAGATTCGAACAATGTACTGCCAAGCCAAACAATCAGGGACCATTTTCTGGGACGCTCTGAACAGAAGACTCTTTTACTCAAGCCGTCTTATCCTTGCTCTCCACGTCTTCTTCGGAGCAGCTCGCTGGACTTTCAATCCGTTCGGTTCGGTCCTCCGCAACGATTTGTTAGGTATACGTTGAACTTCACACAACTTATTGGCCGTGTTCGCAGTTCGTTCTCTTTTTCGTCCTGGACGATCACTTTTATGGTGAAGCTCCTTGAAGCTAAGAAATGTCTTGAAGAACAAAGAACAATGCCGCACTGCCGTTTTCCTTGACGACGCAGCTCCATAATTGGGCGCGCTGGTTTGACAAAATTTTAAATTACAGTTGACAATCTGAATTTGAATTCTAACGATTTTTTCTGGTAGGAAGGGATGCGCCGAAAAAAATAGTGTTGTTGCCATCCGCTGCGAATCAATACTCTTGCGCGGGAAACACCAAACTTTGTCCACGTTATTTCGGTTATAACAAAAGAAAAATGATTGACTTAAAACGAACGACTTGCCGTTATTCTCAATGAGTCTCTTCCACTTTTCATGCACTGACTGAATTCCATCTCTATAGAATTTGGTTGGTTTCGACCTGAAGATATTGTCTACAACCGCAGTGTCCTCATCGACTTCGGTGAAGTGCCTACAATGGAAGAAGTGATTTCTTGACTGCAACAGATGATAGTCAAACAGCGAAATATCTATGTTGTACGATTGTTGAATGATTTTCGTCCAGCCCAACTCCCTCGATTTTTGCCCGCATCCGAAGTGCCGTATGGAGTCGGGCGTTGCCCTGGTAGAAAAAAAAAACTTCGGCTGGTCTCTAGGCTCGTTTCTCCACTAATATTCGCTGGATCTGTCAAGATGAAAGGGGTGTGCACTAATGATGGTTTGACTGCGTGGAGGCAGCTCCTGGTGCACTGGATCATTACATACCCACCAAACCTACAGCAGGACCGTCTTTTGGTAGAGCTCCTGTTTTCACTTTAGAACCCCTGCTCGCTACGTTCCAGCTATTGCTTTCGGGCTTTGCGGTTGTCCTAAGGCACCCGCTTTTCATCGATGGTATAGATTCGGTCCAGGCACCTTCGCTTGAACCAGCGCAGGAGCTCTGGGCAGTCGGAAGCATAGCGATTTCTTTGAGTTTCCATCAACGCATGAAGCACTCGTCGGCGATTTTGTCGAGCAGCATTTCTTGTGCCGCAGACGCGCAGTGATTCGCTGAGAGACGTGAAGATCAGCATTTAGTTCTAGCATGACCTGGGAACGATTCGTTTTGATGGGTTTGCATCAGGGCCTTTTGTTGCCAGCAATTGGTCATCCAGGAGTGGTTTTTTTTTGCCCTAAGGCGGAAACGGTTGAGGTAGTTCAGCGGTAGATTCCGATAGGGTTACGCGAGTTAACCACACATCGACACGACTTGATACCACAGCGTTTATCTCAAACGTGGGTAGTTGAACCAATAGCATACAGTAGATCACAACGTATATAACGAGTAGCAAACCTATTATAGAAGTTAGAAAGCTGTACACGAAAGGATAATGCAGGAAATAGCACTTTATCTGCGTATTCAGTGAGAGTCGATTACCATGAGAGGCCTGCGCCGAACGAATAATATAGACATAAGTGTATAAAAATAGAGCATGGAAAATGTAAGCCCTATGACGTTGCCTCGCTGCATTGCCCTTTGAGCCCCGCTCTCTCAAAGTTCTGATCGCTGCGTAACAGCGATGTGCGCTTCTGGGCGGAAAGGAGCTTCTGATACCATTTCCAACAGTGTATTCGGTCGGGTATTATTGGTATTCCTGCCGGTGTCTTCCTTCTTGAACGTCTTCGCTGGGTTGCTGCCGAGCTTTGACTGATTGTAAACGAAACCGCGCACTTTTTCACTTTGGCAGGTTATCGTTCTAGAAAATAAAACCAAGAAACAGGAAATTAATGGTTTTAATTTAAAATAATCATTAAGAAACAACCTTTCGAACAAAATACGGTATTTCAATGAGTTTGCTTTCAATTCGAGAAAAAACAGGAATGTTGCAAAATCTATGACTCAACCTAATAGCATCAGCACCGGAGTGATGAGAGCCTTGGTCTACTGGACGAGTTTCAAATCAAGAAGCTCGCATTCGAGTGCATGTGACTGCCGGCGCCTCATCCGACTCCGCTACCACGCGTCCATCTCTGATCGATATCACGCTGCAGTTATCAGACAGTAGCGCAACAATCAATACTGATCCATAGTTCCTGTCTAAGCCAACTGATTACAAGTACTCGTAGCTTCAACCTTATTAATTGATCACTGACCAATAGAATCAGTTACAAATCCATGTGCAAAAATATTCAAAATCTCACAGTTCTTAAACAGTTTAAAATTCAATGTCATAACAATCAAATAGGATTAGTTAGAATCAGTTACATACCCAAATGCACTCGAAATTTTATAATTCCTCAACAACATAAACTCAATATCACAACAATCACAAGCAAAGGACAACAACAACCAGAACAATGACAGCCATAACAGTAAACATGTTTTGTTTCGCGTCTATCTTCACACAAACATCTTCAAAATTAGTTACCCCGAGGCTCGTCAGTGAAGAAGGTAACTAATTAACTTAGTTGGTGGTAGTACAGTAAGGGGTAATATATTATTGTTTTTACTTATGTACTAACAACTAAATTGCAATGTCGATCAATAACTGATCACTCTTTAACCAATGCAACGAAAGTCTTCACTTCATCTCCATTTTAGGCCACCCAATGCGCACCGGCATGCGCGACATCGTGCGCGACGTCGTGCCAGTCGGCTTCGACGATCGCCTGCCAACCTCAGATAGGCAGCGGCGTCGTGGCGTCGTCGTCGTCGTGCTCCTGCCCGCAGAACTACAATCCGTGTGGCAACTCTCAGTGCTGCCGAAAGTGATCAGCCGCTTTGCTCAACAACAACGTCTTGCCCCTCAGGGTTTTTGTATATACGTACCTGAAATAAACGTTCTTTCACTTCTTCAACGTTCTTTATGTCAGTGTCTTTTTCGATCTACAAGTTACTAGTTCAGTTCTTATTTTCAGTGTTTCTTGACGAAGCTCGATGTCAATATTTGTTGACGGCGTTTAGCGTCATTAGCCTTTTTTCAGCCCTATAACACATTATTATTAGGATGTCCCATAAGTTTCTGGGCTATCATTCCATTTTTATTAAAAGTTGCTACAACAAGATAATGACAAAGGGTAGTCAATCGATATGTTCTCCATCTGTGGCCACAACTTTTCTCCAACGATTGGGCAAAGAGCTGATTGCATTCTCCCAGAAAGAAGCTGGCCTGCTGCCGATCCATTCGTCGATTGCGCACTGAACCTCTTGAGCATCATTTGTTCCTGAAAAAGTGAGCAAGACTTCTGAATGCTACATAGTCACAAGGGCTGATATCTGGTAAATACGCAGGATGGGCCACAATTTCGATAGACTCTTCGTCATCGTCTCCTGCGTTCGTTTCGCTCGATACGGTCGTGTATTATCCATAAACACACGAATAGTACCGAATCTTGGGTACTTCTCAAGCGGTTGAACAAGTCTGAACAACGAATAGTCTGTCCATGCGGTAAAAGCGAGTAGTGCAATTGTGGAACGTCCTAATGGATTCACTTTCTATAGAACACAACGGCTAAACACGCTATGGACCTAATCTGAGATCAACAGAGAATGATGATTAAGGACGGAACTGAAAAGCTAGGGACGTGCAGTTGTCATTTGTAGGACGATGAGATGTAACCGGTTGCTCTTGCGTCGTAATCATCCTCAGTGGTAATTCCTTTGGCCCTCCAGAGCGACAAGGTTAATAGTCATCTTTATTTCCTCCCTGTTGTTGAACGGTAGAGTCTCTATCCAGCGCTTCTTTAACCTTCCTCTCCACAGTATCCGACAACTTCCTGTGGATAACTGGCACCCGTAACTGCGGCTGTGGGTCCCATGTACGCCTTTTGGTGCGGTGCTTCGAGAATGGATTGTCTGGGTAGCTTTGAGGGCACGCAGAGCTCTGACATATTCCTCTATTCTGTTTCAAAATGATCCTATGGCCCAAAGTGTCGTCTGCAAACAGTAATAGTAGCGTGCGCATAGAAGCGAATAGGTACTAAGATTTTATTGCATAAGCGGATAACGGACAGCGACACGAAGGTGGTCTCCTATCGAGACTGAAGACCGCTCCCGACGTCCCGATGCTCCGTCCCTTCTAGCTTTGCTTTGGTTGCTCCGATTGCTCAGTCTCGCCTTCGATCGCCATTTGCATGACCTGAACTTATGACTCATTATATTTGTTGTAACGTGGTGGCGATGTCCGTTCCTCCACGTGGTGCCACTGGAAACTGCTTGCTTTTGCAAGCCGAGCCAAACACGGACATTCGAATGCAGGCGACAGGCCCTAGTGACAGGCCGGCCTACGAACATTTTGTGTCACATCATATGGTTGATGACGTTACAGAGTTCTCGAGATAATGCTACGGCGTCCGCGGGAGCCGACGCGCACTCGCAAAGCCCGGCGAGTGTGAAAAGTGTGCGAGGGTCCCTGATGCGAGGACGGCATCGGGGGGCAACTGAGCTAGTCCGAAAGTCCCGTAACGTAGGCAAGACCCGCGTAGCAACGTTGAATGTGGGTACGTTGACGGGCCGCTCGTGCGAGTTGGTAGAAGCACTGGAGCGAAGAAAGATAGATTTCTGTGCGGTGCAGGAGACGAGGTGGTCCTGCAGCAAGTCAAGGGATATAGGACGTGGCTTCAAGGCCGTTCTATGTGGAAGTCCCAGGACCACCAGTGGTGTCGGTGTGATCGTCTCCGAGCGTTTCCGTGATGCGATTGGAAGCGTAGAACGTTTCGATGACCGCTTGATGAAGATTGTTGTCGCCGTAGAAGAGCGACGATGCCATTTCTTTTCTGCGTATGCTCCGCAGACAGGCTGTTCTGAGCAAACCAAGGACGAGTTCTGGTCCCTGCTTGATGAGAAGACAGCGGAAGTACCGTCACAAGATATGGTTGTTGTGGCAGGTGACCTTAATGGTCACGTCGGAGCAACGAAAGACGGCTACAACTGTCATGGTGGTTTTGGATATGGGTCGCGCAACGCCGATGGTGAGCGTATACTTGAGTATGCAGACTCACATGACCTCACCATCGTGAACACCAAATTTAGAAAGCGTGACTCCCACCTCATCTCGTTTTATAGCGGGAATGCTAAAACGCAGATTGACTATGTCCTTGTTAGGCGTCGCGACCAAGGCCTTGTCACAGACGCGAAGACCGTGCCGTATGAGACGGTTGCCACGCAACACCGTCCACTGATCTGCTCGCTGAAAATCACACCTTCGAGGTGTAAACATGTCGAGCGATGTGGGTCGGCTAGAATCAAATGGTGGCGACTGAAAGAGAAGGAAGCGGCAGTTATTTCTCGCATTCGGTTGCCGACAGTGACAACTGTCGACGAAACCTGGAAGGACGCTACCGATGCGATAACTCGGGCTGCACGCCTTGAACTCGGCACAACGAAGCCTGGACGACGCTGGGTCGACAAGCAGGCATGGCTGTGGACTGATGATGTCAGAGAGAAAGTCCGAGAAAAGAAACGGCTCTATCACGTGTTTATCGGTGATAAAACAGTCCATAATTGGCGGAACTATCGAGAAGCAAAGAAAGCGGCAAAGAAGGCAGTGGCCGCTGCTAAAGCCGCATACTACGCTGATGTCAGCAAAAAATTGGAAACGCGCGATGGTGAGCGTTATATTTACCGACTCGCCAAAGCTCGCTGTCGCCAAGCAGAAGACATTGAGAAGTTCTTTGGCATTAACGACGAGAGCGGTCATCTTCTGATGGATCGTAAGAGGGCTGTGAAGCGATGGCACGACTACTTCGAGGAAATCTCGAATGTAGAATTTGAACATCCTGCTGTTCCTTTTGCATCACCTGTATACGGTCCCGTTCAGAAGATCACAGTGAGCGAAACTGAAGCAGCCCTGAGGAAGATGAAGTCAGGCAAAGCCACTGGTCCCGATGACCTGCCAGCTGACCTGTGGAAGTCGAAGGGCTGGTGCCCTGCTGACTGGCTGACTGCGTTTTTTAATCAGGTTGTTGCTGAGAAGAAAGTGCCTGAGGGTTGGCAGCAAAGCACGACCATCCCGATTTGGAAGAAGAAGGGCAGTCCTGCAGACTGCGCCAGTTACCGTCCAATTCGTCTTCTTTCGCACACCATGAAAATCTTTGAGCGAATTGTCGACGGACGTATCCGGGATGTCGTACAGCTTTCCACGAATCAGTGTGGTTTCGTATCTGGCTGTGGCACCGTTGATGCCATTCACGCCGTTCGTCTTCTGCTAGAGAAGCACCGCGAGAAACAGAAACCGGTGCATTTTGCCTTCCTGGACTTGGAGAAGGCCTTCGACCGCGTTCCGCGAGATGTTATATGGTACGCGTTGCGACAACATGGTATCCCTGAAGAGCTTATTGAGTGGGTGCGCATTCTATACTCTTGCCCAAGGAGTCGAGTGCGAGCGCCAGCGGGCACCTCGATGGAGTTTCCCATCTCTGTGGGGGTGCATCAGGGATCTGCGCTATCCCCACTGCTCTTCGTGGTCGTGATGGATGCAATCTCACGAGATCTCCAAATGGCGGCACCTTGGACGCTGCTGTATGCTGACGACGTCATGCTTGCATGTGAAGACAAAACCGAACTCGAGCGACAGGCACAGGCGTGGTGCGATCGCTTGGCATTGTTCGGTCTCAAGCTAAACGTCAAAAAGACGGAATACTTGACGACGGATGTGAATGAGCACGGATCTATTAAGATCGATGGTACTGAGCTCTCACGAGTGACATCTTTCAAGTATCTTGGGTCAACAGTCACGTCCGATGGCAGCTTAAAGATGGAGGTGAATGCGCGTGTGAGTGCAGCCTGGTCCAAATGGCGCTCGCTGACTGGGGTGCTTTGCGACAGGACAATACCTGAGCACCTCAAATCGAAGGTTTATAGAACAGTAGTCCGCCCAGTAGCGACGTACGGTGCTGAGTGCTGGCCCGTGACGAAGGAAGTTGAAAGCCGCCTCAGTGTAATGGAGACGAAGATGCTACGGTGGACGGCTGGAGTTACGCGTTTGGACCGCGTTCGTAACGACACCATACGACAGAAGTTCGGTGTCGCTCCGATATCCGAGAAGCTACGCGAAGCTCGTCTTCGATGGTACGGCCACGTCCTTCGCGCTAACGACGACACCGTGTGTAAGATTGGCCTGAATCTTGTGGTCCCTGGAAAGCGGCCCAGAGGACGCCCGAAGCAACGTTGGCTAGATACGTTGCGCTTGGACTTAGAGATGGCTGGTGTGCACCCTGATCAAGCATTTGATCGGGAGAATTGGCGTCACCACACCAGAAGAGCGGACCCCGCCACCAAGCGGGACAGACGCTAATGAAAATGATGATGATATTTGTTGTAACGTAGTAGGTGAAACCCTTACAAAACATTGACATCGAGCTTCGTCAAGGAACTTTGAAAGTGAGCTACCAATTATGAAACTCAGGGAACCAACAATTTTGAGGAATCTACAAGTTTCTTTACAGCTTCAGCTAGCAGCCGATAGGTACTAAGGCGCTTGAGTCATTGTTTGAAAAGCAGCTGTTACAATTTCCCTCTACTATTGATGGTCTATGATGAAGTGACAAGGGAAGTCTACTAGGTGACCATGGTAGTTTGAGATAAGATAAACAGGGTACGGCACAAAAATCAGGACAAATTTAGACTAAAATTTCTCGTCAAATCTCTAGTAAACAGTCATGACCTCAGTATGGCCTCGATATTGCACACAAGTATTAGAGTGTGTAGAAAGTTTTGTAAGAATTTAGCGATTTTATTCAACAAGTAATAATAACAACAGAAATTATGAATTCTATTGTTATTCTCAGTAGTCGCCATCTGTAGCCACGATCTTCCTCCAACGATCAGGTGGAGCAGCGATCCCGTCTCTCCATAACGAAAAGGAACGTGAGACGATCCAATCCTCCACCGCGAGTGCTTGGGAACGGGCAGCGGTCTGCGATCTACAGGAAGCCACTGCAGCATCCTTTCAGTATTCGCGATTTCTGATATCCATTTTTCATCCTGCATAGTACATTTTCACAGAAGAGCCGCAAATATCAAAAGTATTCGCAAGAATGTGTGTCAAGAAGCGGCAGTCAGCGGCTGATTATGGGGGACAAACTGCCACGAAAGAAGATTATCTACGAGTTTTGCAGACTGTAGTGAAACCTTGGATGGTGACTGTAATCCCAGAGAGGCCATATGTTCTCCAGTAGGTTGGCGTCCGGTTCACACGAGCCATTTAGTCCGAAACTGGCTGTCCGATAGCTTGGAGATGTTTTAGTCTGAGGAATTCTGGCCTCTGAATAGCTCTCCTGGACTATTATGACTAGACCGCAATCGAAAGGATCGCTAACAACATGCGGCACCTTGACATCACATCTCTTCGCAACGCTATTGAAGCAGCATTCACAAATATGGACAGCGTTCTTTTAAGGAGAGCGTGCGAGAGCATTAGACCAAGGATGGAGGCGGCCACTGCGTCTGACGGATGATATATTGCGTAATTTAACTCTTACGATGTCCCTCTACTTTTGCGTAAATAGATTTTTTTCTGTTTCCTTTGTATTTTGTTTTAATAAATTTGTTTGAAAATAGAAAGTTTAGTTTATCAGCACTCAAACGCGCAACCTGTACATGCGGCTTCGAACGCTGATTCCAGATATGTGTTCAGACTCTGATAAACTCATCAGTGAACGAAATTATGAACCATTTTCGATTTAGCTGTCCTATCCTCTAGCTGCGCGCCGAGCGGGCCAATCACAAGAGAGCTCAAGTGAGGTGGAAACTGCGCTGGCCGATGAGTGGTGGTGGCGGCTCAGCGGGTAAAGGAGCTGCGTGGTGAGAAGGGATTGTTTGTGGTTCAACTCCCCCTCGTGCTTCATGGCTTTTGCGCTTCCTAAAATAGGTCAGATAAACCAAAGCTCTCTATGTCAAATCCCAACGAACAGTATCCTTGTAAGCATTCATCCCCATCATACCAATTCCATTACTTATTCACGCCATTTTCACGTTGAATTGGACACTCTTCTAAGCTGACTTTAAGACTTTTGCAATCAAAGCGAACTCTTCCATGTTGAAATGCCCTTCAGGCGGGTTAAACTACATATTCAATAAGGTGGTTATAATAATTTTTTGTTCAAGGAAAATTAGGTAGATCTTTCTTTGAGTTTTTTTTTTCAGCTTACCTGCTCCAATAAGTGTAATAATTTTATAAAATTTTTATTCGTAGAGAAAATAATAACTTTAATTTTTTCTTAAATCACATTAAAATGCATATAGTGTATTAAAAAATATCAGATTGCCTCATCTTCTCAAAAAGTTCCCAGCAACTTTTATTTAATTGATAGTGTAAATGGCACTTACATGAACCATCAAGGTGAGGATATGTGTTAGGTTAGGTCTAACTTCCTTCCTTATCGGAACATTAAGGAACTCATCATACTTACAGGCGAACTTGGAGGTTTTCATAACATGTCTGTCTGTCAGTTTAAGCGCGTTTTAACCCAAAGAGGTCTTTTGTAGATGATTTAGTTACACATTTTAATATCTGTTGTTTGTGCTATTGTCTCATACGCGTGTGATTGATTGTCATAGAAATAGAAATAAATAAATAAATAATAAATATATGCGTTTTTTACGGTTGTTTTTGTTACATCGTCAACAGGCATCAAACTTCATACAAACAGAAATTTCGCTAAATATCAAATAAAAAACGCAAAGCGCTGGATAAGGTCATAGCGCAATCTCCTTTTTGGCGCTATTCTGCTGTTTGAAACAGGCTTTAAACCATCATTTTTTCACAAAGAATACAAATTTTCATAATTTTCAAAGATTGTGTTCACTTATTGGGTAGATGACCTAAAACTTCAATGAAAGCTACTGCTAAAATTTTTCTTGCCTTGTACAGAAAATTATTCAACCTCTCAGCAAAAATTGGAGTTATGTGGAAGCGGCTCGATTTGATATGAAAGATGATCAGTTGGATTTCAAACGTGTAAGGCGTACTTAGAGGAGTTTCCAATTTCACGCGTGAAGCGTTCAGTTTGATGTGAAAAGTCTCCAACTTGGTTTGGAAAGTGTCCAGCTTGACTTGAAAAGTGACCAGATTGGTTTGAACAGTGTCCAATTTGACGTGAAAAGCTCCCAAATCGATTTGGAAAGTGTCCAAGTTGGTTTGAAAAGTGTACAAATTGGTTCGAGTGCGGTTTGATCTGAAAAATTTCCAATTTGCCGTGAAAATTGTGTATATAC
Organism: Heligmosomoides polygyrus polygyrus; assembly: GCA_947396885.1. NCBI lineage: Eukaryota > Metazoa > Nematoda > Chromadorea > Rhabditida > Heligmosomidae > Heligmosomoides > Heligmosomoides polygyrus. Next base: position 4,268,556 of record OX377202.1, on the reverse strand, counting down.
ATACAAGGTGTTGACAGTAGACAGGTGAGGTCAGTAATTACGGTACCAGCGCACTTCTCTGCGACCTCATCATCAGACGTCCAGCGGTGACCTAGCCCGTCAGAAATACGCCGTACAGCCTAATCACTACCGAAGAGCAGTGATTAGGGCAGTTACTGGTGGTCACCAGGGAGAGGCGAGTGGCCACTGGGAACCGTGAGCCACTCCAACAAAACATTATGCGACAAGGAAAAATGCAACGCATGCCCTGCGCCGATGGCAATGGGCACGCCTCCCTGCCAATTTTTGTCTGGACTCCACGGAGTCGAAAAATCCATTCCAACTAGCCGGCCTCCGGTGAGGATTGCGCCATGCATTCTGCCTCTGGGAGAACTGAAGTGAAGGGCCTTTTTAGCCCATACAATGACTTATGGTGGTCAGAGGTCATGTGAGTTTCTCTATGAATCTTGACATTCTGACATAATTCGTCTAATCGAAATTCGAAAGCAGGAAGAATAAAGCTCCGAATTTCATATGGGAGAAGAATACATGACAAAGATCCTAATTGCAAGGCTCCTGGCATGATTGTTGCATGGAGGTTCTCCTTCCATCACCTCACAAACAATAAGAATCGTAACTCGCAACAGAAGATCTCGTTTCTCTCCTCAATGTTCCCTTTCTTGAGCTTATAATAAAAATATATTTTTTTATTTTTTCAGATATGGTATCGGCACTGAAGCATTAACATATTACAACTTCATCATCCTCATCTCAATATCCTTATCATAATCTCTCCTCCAAAATCTCTTCACTCCGTTTTTTGCAATTGAGAAGTTGTTTTGCTGCGACGCTACGATTCATTGAATTTTTCATCAGAGACAAACATGAAATCGAGAAACACTCAAGTCCGTTAAATGTTTATTTTTCGGTTACGTTCCTTTCTTGTATAGCGCACAACCATGTGCAATAAATCAATAAATCAATAAATCAATAATCGCCGACTTTCTAGGAATTTAAAAAAATCAAAGTCTTTACCATTTCATTTTTCGGCTCTGACAAAGGCGAGGTCGCCGAAACGTAAGCCGAGTTAAATAAACGTGACACAAACCTTGGCTACCAGCTCAACAAGACAACGTCGGTCTGAAAGTCATGAATTACCCTCCTAGATGCCATTCTCGGTTATTAAAATACCGAAGAATTTGCCTTAGAGCCGCACCAGTTTCTTTTACTCTAAGCTCATTTAGAGCCATTTTTTTCTTGGATCTATGAGTGAGTTTGGGAACAACCATGCACATTTAACGGCTAACGATTGAGTGACTTAAAGGAAGTAACGGCGCTTTTCGCTCAAATCTGGCTTAATGACTATACGATTTGTTTCCAGAAATTTAACGGGGATTTTCGACGATGTTTCCGTCTGCAATTTGGGTTGTACCAAAGATATCGATATCACCATAAGATATAAAACGCTATGAGAAAGGCAAATGAAAAACTTTGGCGTTAGCGAAGTCCGGTTGCGTTGAAAACAAGTTTCAAACTCTTGCGCCAGGCGGGACTCGAACCCGCATCTTCTGCTTTCCGGGCAGCCGCTCCAGGCTCAAGCAAATGTGTTAAAACATTCAAACTATTATTTTCCCTTAAGAAATGAGAACTTTATAAACTTTCAAATACGTGTCCATCTATTGGGGATTAAAACTTCTAGGGAATCGGACTAAAATTTTTCTTTATAAAAAATTATTCTACTTTTAAAAGAAACTAGCTTAACGTAGAAACGGCTCGTTTTGATTTCAAACGCGTTAGGCTTGTTTAGAAGAGTGGCTAATTTAGTTTGAAAAGTGTTCAATTTAACTTAAAATTGTATATTTCTGATAGAAACGACTTTTCGTCATTAGGGTGGGCCAAAAGTAATGCGACAAATTCAGCAAATTTCTTTTTCTCTTTATAACTCAATTACAGCTCAACGGTGCTGTGGAATGTATTCGCCATTAAGGTCAATGACCTTGCTGCCATCGCTCAGCCAACTTTCTGATCCCATCCTTCCAGAACTGCTTTGGCCTGGTGTTGATCAACTGCTCGATATGGTTGTCAAGCACTGCTTGGGTTCTTGTGTCCCTTCCGACCAGGAAGTCCTGTAAGCTCAAGAAGTAGTGGTAGTCGCATAGAGAGATGTCCGGCGAATACGGTGGATGAGGCATGTGAACGTAGCCCAGCTGAACAGGCTTTCCGTGGTCACTTTTGCCTGATGGGGTGCGGCGTTGTCGAAGAGAAGGACCTCCTTGAAGCGCTGAGACCGAATAAGTGCGAGTCGCCGATCCATCTCTTCTATTTCGTTCACCATGACCTTGGAGTCCATCGTCGTGCTTTTGGTAAACAGCTTCCGGTATACCGGTCCATGGTGCAGACCCAAAAGCTCAACAGGTGCTTCTCGCCGTGAACATCTCGCCGAACGAAGGTCGGTAGCAATTCACCAGGCATCACCCAGACTCGCTGCTTGGCACGGTTAAGGTAGAAGACGATAGTCTCATTACTTTTGGCCCATCCTAATAGATATCGTCGAGAACGACATCAGTTATGAACCCTTGCAAGTACTTGTCTCCCAAGGCGGCATAATTTCTCGAACAACCTATTGCAGAGGCCCTAAATGGCCATCGAATCACTCGCTTATCCTGCATCAGATGACAGTCGAAGGCCGATTCGGTGGCATAGAGCGAGCGTGTCGTCGACAAAAAGCCACCTCTTTCTCTCTGTCGCCCACCCGGCCAGGGACGTCATCCGTGGACGCAGCACGACATACGCCGAACGCTGACAGCAGTCCAAGTCAGCTGGCCGGCGTCGTCGATTCTGGCAACTTCCAGGGAGCGGCGAGGGGTTGCTGGAGTTGCATATCGAAGAGGCCATTCCTTGGCTCCCCGAGCCCAAACAACGAACTCGCAATTGAAGCCGTAAATGAACTAATCGCAATCGGAATCGAACGGCTCAGGCCGATGGCCGGAGCCATCGCCTCCCTGCCAATTTTTGAAGGACTCGAAAGAGTCGCACGGATAAGCAAAGCGGTTGGAATAGGGTTAAGGTGCAGGGGTAGTGGAACGAATTTCTGATTTTTTCGAGAAGAACGTTGTGACGTATATACCATTTTGACGTCAAATTTTACCCTTTTCAAACCAGATAGTGTCCAATTTGACGTGAAAATGGTAAATATAGTTATTTATTATGTGACACATCTTTTTCATATTTAATGGTACCTTAACATAGTGTTTTATAAGAAAAAAAGCATTCGCAAGCCTTTTGGGAACTGGAGGATGTCAGTAGTACAGTTAATACATATAAAATAAAATTGTTGCAAAATAAGAAACACTGTGTTCACTTAATGGGGCAGATGAATTTAAAATTTCAAAAAAAAAAATTCTGAATTTTTTTTGAACAAAACATATGGTGTCTTAAAATGCCCATTTTCACACCGAATTGGACACTTTTCAAATAAAACTGGACACTTTTCAAACGAAACTGGACACTCTTCAAAGCTAGTCTAAGACTTTTGAAATCAAAGCTCTTTCAAATCAAGATGAGCTTCTTCAAAAAAAATTAAACTAGAGACTCTCCAAAAAGCTTTGAATAGCTTTTGTTCAAGGAAGATTTTAGTATAACTCAGCACACATTCAGCGCAATTCAGAATAAAATGGTTAGGACCGTTGGGGAATTAGTTTCCAGCTCAATAGTATTGGTCCCTCATTTTCGTACTGGCCTCCTGTATTGAGATAATTGTCGGTATGTCGTCTCCATTCGTCGGATGCCGTGATCTAATGCGCTCTTCACACATCATAATGTCCTTTGCTACCCTGATGAGTTGCCTTAGGTGTTCTTTGGTGAACGTGTCAGGAATCTGATGACATCTCCGGTTTTTGCTCTGCGTTCCAGTAACGTACCGAACCATGGATGTAGGCCTTCATGGTCATTATGTCGTTGATTCAAATATGTTGTTAATATAATTAAATTCACTCTGAAAAATACGGAAAAAAAACTAAAAATCGAACAACCCAATACAAATGGCTGGAGAAGTCAACAGAAGCACAGCGCTCTCCGTCTCCCGCCGCAGTTCGCTGGAACAACAAGGAAGTGAGAGCACCGGCAGGTAGATTGTCATCTACGACAACGAGAGCGCAGCGCCCCTCTGCCTCTCTACCGCCTCGTCGTCAGACATTCTGCGTTGAAGCTCGGCTGTGTTACGCTGCTCGCCGCAATAGTGGCCGGAGACAAGCTGCTCGGCCGGTTTCTGGTGCCCCAGGGATCGGCGTGGTGTCACTGGTCACCACCTCCCACGCAAGTAACCCTGCGCCTATGGCAAGGGGTTTCGCCTCCCTGCCAATTTTTGACGAGACTCGAGAGAGTCGGACAGCAGGAGCTCAAGCCCTACGGGTTATTTCGAACAATGAAATAAAAACAAAAATTGAATGCAACTGACATGAGAAGAAGAGGAGAGAAGAGAGAAGATGGCAAAAATTAAAGGGAGAGCTAGATGTGAGGAAAAATCTATATTTTGCAGTTGTTAGACACTATAAGGGATTTCTACCAGGCTGTCCAATAATTCCTGTCCGAAAATTTTCAAAATTCTATAACTTTCCTTAGAAGTGTTATAATATCAGGCAAGTGTAAAAACCTTCTAGAAGGTTCTCCAGAGTTCCACGCTAGGGCTATATAAGGCGCAGTCGCCGCGTCTAGCTACCAGTACAAGCTAAAATGGACCAAGGTCGAATTCGTACGTTCGTGTACTACGAGTGTCGTCCGCATCGCAAGGAGTTTCTCGAGGATCTGGTCACTGGGGATGAGAGCTGCGTCCTCTACGACAACGTCGCCCGCCGTGCCGTCTGGATCCCGCGCGGAGAAGAGCCGCCGACGACGCCGAAAGCCGACCTGCACCCGCTGAAGATCATGCTCTGCTGCTGGTGGGACGCCAAGGACATGTTGTATTTCGAGCTGCTCCGGCAAGGCAGGACGGTCACCGCCTCCATCTACACCGATCAGCTCGAGAAACTAGCGGCCGCCATCCGAGAAAAGCGTCCCCGACGGGCCTCGGTCCACCTGCTGCACGACAACGCGCGCCCCCACGTGGCGAAGGAGACCCAGCAGAAGTTGGCGACGCTCGGCTGGGAGACGGTTGCCCATCCGCCGTATTCCCCGGACCTCGCCCCCTCCGACTACCACTTGTTCCGCCCGCTGAAACACCATTTGGCCGGAAGAAAATTCACCAACTACGACAACCTCAAATCCGACATCGCGGACTTCTTCGAGTCGCAGCCCCCGGGGTTCTGGGCGAAGGGCATCGGCGACCTGCCCAATCGATGCTCCACGGTTGTGGATAACTGTGGTGATTATATTGTTGATTAGACTTGTTTTTCAATAAAGTTGAAAAGATTAAATTCGGACAAGAAATATTGGACAGCCTGGAACTAATTAAGGTTTTAAAATAAATTTTTTGACGAGATTCGAGATGGTCGGACAGGAAGAATTCGAGCGTTTAGGCATACACATAAAGATATTGTCATCAATGGAATAGGCCTATGACAAGGGAAAGAAGGCAGAAGGTGGAAATGGTGGAAATTAGAGAGAGAGAGAGAGAGAGAGAGAGAGAGAGAGAGAGAGAGAGAGAGAGAGAGAGAGAGATGGAAAGGAGCGCATCTTCTTGAGTTGGATGCTACTAAGAATTTCTGTTATTTAAGACCTTAAAATGCCCACAAGAATACTACATTTTTTACGAAAAAAGTGGCTCTCATCTGGACAATTAAATATACTTTCCATAGGTGTGTCGAACCTCAAACTTGGGTAATTAAACCTGCATTGAAGGGTGTTCCAAAAATAACACGATAAAGGTTTCGCATTATAATTATGAAACAACTAGCAACTTGAAAAAAACAATGAATAAAATATTACAACATACACACTATCTTCGACCGGGTTCAAAGTGGCCCTCTTTAGCGCGAATACAGAGGTCCAAACACACGAGGAAGACATTTTGTAATGAGTAGATCGATCAACATGACAAAAATACAAAAAACACAAAATATTAGGTTGGTGCATAAGTTAATGGACATTTGGGGCATGAAATATTTATTATCACAACATACGAACAACAATATCAAATCATTTGAAGTCAATCAATTGTCTTTTGCCAACGTGCTGGTAAGTCATGGATGCCTTTTCTCCAAAACGTCGCCGGTTGTGATTCGAAAAATGTGAGCAGTGCCTCCTTGACATCCTCTCGGTTCCTGAATTGCTGGCCGTCCAAATAGCGTTGAAGGCTTGGAAGCAAATGATAATCAGAAGGTGCGAGATCTGGTAAGGTGGATGTGGAAGAACGGTCCATCCGTAGTCCGCCAACTCAGTCGCCGTCGCTCTAGCAATATGCGGTCTAGCGTTGTCGTTTTGAGAATACACCTTCACTTGCTCTCCTCGTGTGGTTTGAAGGTGGGCCCTCAACTGCCTCAGTTGGTTGACGTAAACCTCTGCCGTCACTGCTATCCCTTCGTCCAGCAGCTCCCAGTATTCCACGCCAAGAACGCTCCACCAAATGCATAGCATCACCTTTTTCACGTGAAGGTCGCGTTTCGGAACGTCCTCTGCCTCTCCAGTTGCGTCTACCCACTGTGCACGCCGGTGATAATTAGAGTGGAGTATCCACTTCTCATCCCCGGTGACAAGGTTGTCCAGCCATCCGTGGGTACGTCTAAGGGTAAGGAGAGACAGAGCGACATCGGCTCTGTGATTCATGTCATGTGGTGTCAAGTCGTGAGGTACCCAGCGACCCAATTTTTGCATCTTGCCAATCGACTTCAATCCTCGAACGACTGTTGAGTGACAAACACCAAGAGTGCCTGATAGTTCGCGAGCGGTTTGGTATGGGTCCGCTTCCACTCTACTTCGGAGGCCATCCAAATCCAGTGTCATCGGGCGCCCTTCTCGTTCATTACCTTCAACGGATAATTCACCAACTGCAAACTTCGAGAACCACTGGTACACAGTACTTCGAGCAGGAGCACTCTCGTTGTAGACATCCTTCAGGCGACGGTACGATTCGTTGGTATTGAGGCCAGACTGATGCAGGAATAACACGACGTGCCGAAGATGCGTCTCAGTTGGGATGAATTGCTTAGCCATAATAGCTGACGTTAACAACGCAGAAGTAAATGTTAGGAACAGTTTTGTAGCCCTTTCCTTTCTCTATCGATCGATCATTTACGCGTTGATACATGTGAGAAATTTGGCGGGAAAATGCGCTTTCAATTCAGGAGGGATCAAATGTTCGAGAACTTATGCACCAACCTAATATATTAGGTCGTTGCATACGAAATGACCGATTTTGACTGAAAAATTTCACATGTCATGACTTTGCTTGGAAGCAGTTTTATTAATTGAAATAAGCAATAGGTTAATCATTCCCATATTTCTCAAAAAGCTAGCAGGTTTTTCTAAATTCGAAAAACTAGCCGAGATATAATCACGTATAGAGTTATAATCATCCACAAGATCACTTCAATTTTCTCGATCAAAAATCGAAGTCTCCCAGCCTTGCATGAAGTTCTATTTTTTGGAATTTTTTTTGGTAAGGAATTTCATAGGGCGCGTGTAGCGCAGTCAGAGGAGGCGCGACTGTCGCGTGCACCCGATACCAGGTTCCTGGTTCGGATTTCCCGCCCAGGCCAACCAAGCCTTCCATCCCTCCGGGGTCGGTGAATTGGTACCAGACTTGTCTGGGAAGGATAGAGCGCTGACTTGTTCATCGGCTGGCCACCGCAAGTCATTGTATGGCCAAATACGCATTCATATCGCCTCCACGATATCCGGTAGAAGTAGAATGCGTGGCGCATCCCAAAGGGGATTGAATAACGCCGTCCTTTATCCTTTATCCTTTAAGGAATTTCAATTTTTTAAAAGAGACTTTGACTTAAGTTTTCGGTACATTCTCCTAAGCCAGCTTGACGTTTTTGAAATAGAACTGAACCCATTCCAAATTAAAACGAGCTTCTTCCGAATCACTCTTTATTTATTCATTTATTTATTTAAATGCACTCGAGGGTGCACTACAACGTCAATGAAAGCATCGAACTATCAAAATAGCCTTTAGAAACAAAAACAGTAAAACAAGCGCTACACTTGTTACATTCCTAGAAAGTTTGAATACAAATTTGTCCAATAAAAAATTAGTTTCACGTTTCTCGATTTTTTAGAATTCAGCTGCAGGAATCAGTGTTTAAAATTCTATAAAATCTCATTTTTCAAGAAAAATTGTGTTTGAAAACCTATTCTACACATAGGAATTTTTCACCTCATGTGATGAATATTAACAATAAAGGAAAGGATTTATTAATTAAGAATGTGTGTAGCGCAGTCGGAAGAGGTACAGGCTGTCGCATGCACCTGAGACCAGGTTCCTGGTTCAGATTTCCTGCCCTTGTATCCCTCCATCACTCCGGGGTCGGTGAATTGGTACCACACTGGTCTGGGAAGGATAAAGCGCTGACTTGTACATCGGCTGGCCATCGCAAGTGATTGCATGGCCAAATACGCATTCAAACCGCCTCCACGACATCCCGTAGAAGTAGAATGCGTGGCACGTCCTAAGAGGGATTGAGTAACACCGCGCTTTATCCTTTTTAATAGGTAAGGCTCCAGATAATGTGTGGCCACTGCAATGTACCACAGTCGTTCGACCTATGGCAATTGGATACATAGCAGTAGTACAGTCTACTACCCTGAAGATGTATAGCGGCTGATAGAGGCATAATTCTGACGTGACAGAGCCGTTACGTCGTTCAGCCGATCTCCTATAGCCCCACGGTCTAGCTATGACCAAGTTGTTAGGTCAAAGAATGCCACTGGGTAGGACCAGTCTCTGCCACTCTGCTGTCTAGTGGCTAGAGGCGTCTAGATGTGGAAGGTGGGTGAGGTACGACGATGACGTCGAAGGAGTAGTGGCACACTGTGGGTGGTCGACACAGTCTCCAGCAGTTTCCAGGGAACGGCGCGATGGGACGGCTGGAATTGTATGACCCATTCGCACACCGTAGCTGTCTGGGAACACACACCGTGATGCCGCACTATCAATTGTCTGGCCAATGGCTAGCAGTGCCGCCTCCCTGCCAATTTTTGAAGGACTCGAAAGAGTCGAAAAGAAACGGATAAACTAGGCTGACCGGAACCTTCTGGCGGTTTTTCGGCAGCAGCTCTTCGTTCGTTTATTACTGAATCAATATTTGGCTTACTTCGAGTTTTTTATGTGAAGTCTAGTACCTAACTAACCCTTCACTCTGTCTGACGCAATAGTTCTTGTTTCTCCTACACTTAACAATCGCGTTCCTTCGAGGTCTTGTTGAATTGTGTCGGAGCCCGTTGGATCAGCAATGGCGTGAGAGCGCCAGCAGGTAGATTGTCATCTGCAACGACGACGAGAGCGCAGCGCCGCTCTGCCTCTCTACCACCTCGTCGTCAGACATTCTGCGTCGAAGCTCGGCTGTGTTACGCTGTTCGCCGCAATAGTGGCCGGTGACGAGCTGCTCGGCCGGTTTCTGGGTGTCACTGGTCACCACCTCCAACGCAAGTAACCCTGCGCCTATGGCAAGGGGTTTCGCCTCCCTGCCAATTTTTGACGAGACTCGGAAGAGTCGGACAGGAGGAGATCAAGTTATTAACCATACGTGTTATTTTGAAAATTTGAAATAAAAAATGGAATTTTTGTGACAGGAGCAGGTAGGTAGAAGATGGCAAAGACTAAAGGCGGAGAGAGGCGAAAACAAACTATCTACTGATGTTGTTAGATACCTTTAGGAATTTCTATTAGTTAGTGTTTTAAAATTCGTACATTATTAATTACAACATATTCTTTTAAATTAGGAAAATTTCACCTAACAGGACAACGATATGTTCTTGAGTAGATCAACCAAAGTAATAATGTTTCTAGTAAAAAACACAACAGCAAGTAGCTATCATCAGAACGACGTTCGCATGAAGGTAGTGGCGAAACGAACCTTTACAACTCTGTATACGTTGATTTAATTTAAGATATTAGACGACGTATTTTGAAGCAACGAATACTTGTTGCTCATAGTTCTGGAATCTTCTGACAGTCTTCGAGTGATATCTTCCAGAATTCCTTCTTGATGAGATCATCGGGTCGCCCTGTGTGGACTCGCGAGGATCCTCAGCATCCAATGCCGATAGCATTGGTGTCTGCTTTGGTGTCACCCAGTGCATGGACGCTTTAACTGCGTCTCTGTTCCGTCAAAATTCCTCATAGCTCATGGGAAGAGGACAGTCTAGCCAGGCATCATAGCAGCCTCGCTCTTCTTCATCGGACAGAGTGCTGTATGTAGACTGCAATCGTAGGTACTCGTCATGCTTCTGTTGACTGCTCTCGTCAAGCAGTTTATTGGGATGCAACTGCTTGACACGGGAGCGATACTCTGCCGTAATTTGCTCGATTGAGCTGCTCCTATCGCAGCCTAGGGCTCGATAGAACTCTGGCTCCTTCTTACAACAGTCACCGAAACTTGCATCCATAGCCTCAAACTTGGGTAATTAAACCGTTGGGGCACTGAGTTCTCACAATTTTTTTCTGAATGATGGCTTGAAGCAATCACTACCAAGTATCAAACATCCTGTGGAAACAAACATTTAAAAAGGTTTAATTTTTTGAAATGCTTCCTTAAAACTGCTTCCATTTTAGTTTGAACACTAACAATTTATATAATATTTAAATTAGAAAAGCTAAAAATTTAAAAAAATTCTCTCATCAGGACGTCGTTCGTAAGTAGGTGAACCAAAGTAATCTCATTCCTAATAAAAAACTGAAGAATGAATGAAAATAAGCAGAGGTTAATCCGGTGTATTACAAACAAATTTATAAAGTTTATTTATTTATTTTGTTCAGCAATTTATTTAATTTAAAATAAAATTGGAAAATAAAATACTTCGCTTTAATATGCAAACAATTTTACAGAGGGAGAGAGAAAGAGGAAAGGGCGCATCTACTGGAGTTGTATAGAAATAATTTAAGGTTTCAAAATTTACACGTTAATACATTCTATTACAAGTGACCCTTTTCTAAACAACTGTGTAATATTTTCGCAATAAAATGGCTACTTTAAATTTTATACCGAACACCTCTTAAGCAAAAAAAAAAACGTACACAAAGTCAAAGTGGACATCTTACAGCAAATGCAAAATAATGTTTAAAAAAAAGAAAAATTGAATGATGAAACTCGAAAACGGAGTGTTTTAACAAGAAGTGCGTGCAGTTTTTAAGTTAGCATAGAAGTTCTATTCCAAACAGACTTAAGTGCATTCTAATGAGCTCGAAAATGAGTGCGCCGTGCACTCGTTTAGAACATTGCAATGTTTATTTATTTATTTATTTATTTATTTGCACTATATAGTGCGCCATGATCAACAGTTAATAAACATGGACACGGTGAAAACAAGGCAACGATCTTTAGAAAATGAGAACAAAAGCAAACAACTAAACTCCTCATTAACTCAACCTAGCGTTTAGTGATGATAGCTCACAAGAAAAAATTGACTAACAGGGGTCGAACTTAGAAATAAAGGAAGAGGAAAACGCAGAAACAAAGGTTTATGGAGTGGGCAGTTCAATGGGACACGAGCAGTGGCCCGCCAACACTGCAAGTCGCAAGGGAGAACGGCTCCGGATACCATCTTAGTAGGTCCGCCGCTCCCATTGAAGCCCACATGACGGCTGCTAGGGGACGCAGTGGAAAAGTGGCAAATGAGTTTACAAAGGCATTACGATTGACAAAAAACCAAGGACAGCAAAGAAAAGTGTTGAGGAAATTGAGTAAACAATAATGCCAGAAATCAGATAACATTGGGGGAACTAATTAGGCATCAATACAGAAACCAGATTAGTAACTTAAAGTAAAGTATAAATCAAACAACAAGTGAACAAAAAACACTTAACAACACAAAAAAACCAAAGTAAGTTTTTTTAAAGTAAATAAAAGTAAAACGGAAGTAAAACCTGCCAAAAAAAAGGAAAGCAATTATGCATGTATTCATGAAATGTCCTTTAAATGCAGCGTCGAAAGTAGGTTTATTTTCCTCAACCTACTACGAAAAACATTGGCATTTGGCGATTCTAATAAGCTTGCAGGCAACATTTGTAGCCAGCGAGCGCCACGGTAAAAAAGCGAATTGAACACTTTATCACGACATCTCTTTTTCACCCTAGGATAGTGAAAACGGTAGTAATTACGGTGACCCAGCGTTGGCAAGAACGTCCAATATTTGCTAGCTTTAAGTCTTGATTCGCCTTTTAGTACTTTAAAGCAGAAAACTAGGTCGCTGAAAACACGCCTATAAAACAGGCTTTTGAGGTTAAAAAGTCTAAGCCTTTCCTCATAGTTGGGAATCATTCGTGTATCGTTTGGAGTACGTACGCATCTATAAAATAGAATTTTTGTGAAGGCCTTTTGCACTTTTTCAATTTTGGTTTGAGACTTTTTGGTAAAAGGACTCCAAACATTAGAACAGTACTCTAGAATAGGAATGACAAACGATTTATATAGAGTGATCAGTATAGAGTGGTCATCACACTTAATATTTCTGCAAATCAGGAAAAGTGTGGCAAAAGCTTTTTGCACAACTGTATCAATGTGTTTTTCAAATGTTAACCCACGATCTAGAAACACTCCAAGATCCCGTACCTCTGATATGGAGGTTAGAACACAGTTGTTGAAACAGTACTCGTTGCTGTCCGAATTTCCAACATGAAAAACTGATGTTTTTGAAAGATTCACAGGTAGCTCCCAAGCGTTGGCCCACACCATCATATTGTTGATGGACTGAGATAAAGCTTGATAGACCGGAGCCTTATTGCCATCATTGTAAGCGCCGTAAATCTTTATATCATCAGCATACACTTGCACCTTCACACAAGGATCTGTAATTAAACAGGAAGGAAGATCGCAAGTATATACAAGGAACAAAATCGGAGATAATACACCTCCCTGAGGCACTCCACTTGTACAATCATAGCAACTAGAAAAGGAGTTTCCCACCTTAACACGCATATGTCTCCCACTCAAATAAGAGCGAATCCATGCTAGAAGAGATCCCCTAATGCCCTCTTGATAAAGTTTGGCTAGAAGTTTCTTATGACACACCTTGTCGAAAGCTTTGGACAAATCGAAGTAAATGATATCAACAGAATCTCCATTATTTATTGCAAGGTTCCAGTCAAAAATGGAGTCCGACAGTTGAGTGGCCGTGGAAGCACCGGCAGTGAACCCGTGTTGCTGGACAGGAATAGATCTGTTCTTGAATAGAAGTGAGATCAGCTTCTCTCGCAATATTTTTTCCATGACCTTTATTGGGGTAGGAGTTATGCTTATCGGTCGAAACGAAGAAAGTAGCACGGATTTAGGACTCTTTGGAATTGCGGTTATAATAGACTCTTTCCAAATTTCGGGAACCTCACCATAAATTATTTTTTTCCGAAGGCACTTTGAAAAGGTGATCTTGATCAAATTTTTCTTTACAAAAGACGATTTTAGCTATGTTAGACAATGTCTATTTAAGCTATGGATACTTCTGACTTGTTTTGTTACATGCCTATTTTACTATTAAAGGAGTCCAGTACGAAATTAGAAATTGGAAAAAATTTTCGTTTCGTGGAAAAAAGGACAAATTTACGCTTTAAAGTGAGTGAAAACTGTCCAGTTTAAAGTGAAAACCAGCAAATTCATTGATCTGTAGCAGATCAGAATGAAGCTAAAAATGTTGTTCAAGGTTAAATGATCAGAATTTTTAGTTTACTCAAAGTTATTTGTAACAGTTATTTTTTCAAGGCGCTTCGAAAAGATATATTTTTAATTTAAAAATTCCTAAAAATGTTTACCCGATTGATAGTCTATGCGCTGTTTATCTTATGTTATGCAGTGCAGAGTGGTGGTGTACTTCTTTAATTGCGGTCGATTTCGCTGTTTCGAGACCTCTACCCATGCAAATATCAAATATACATCAACTAATATTTTATATGGTATATTAATTTTTCAACATCAATTATTCCAATAGACAAGACAAAGGATAGAACGAGTGCGCGGCGCAATCTCTCCCTGTAACACGCCGGCAAATTCATTGATCTGTAGCAAGTCGAGATAAAGCTACAAATATTGTTTGAGGCAAAATGATAAAAATTTTCCGTTTATTCAAGGAGAGTAGTTATTTTTTTCCGAAGGCACTTTGAAAAGGTGATCTTGATCAAATTTTTCTTTACAAAAGACGATTTTAGCTATGTTAGACAATGTCTATTTAAGCTATGGATACTTCTGACTTGTTTTGTTACATGCCTATTTTACTATTAAAGGAGTCCAGTACGAAATTAGAAATTGGAAAAAATTTTCGTTTCGTGGAAAAAAGGACAAATTTACGCTTTAAAGTGAGTGAAAACTGTCCAGTTTAAAGTGAAAACCAGCAAATTCATTGATCTGTAGCAGATCAGAATGAAGCTAAAAATGTTGTTCAAGGTTAAATGATCAGAATTTTTAGTTTACTCAAAGTTATTTGTAACAGTTATTTTTTCAAGGCGCTTCGAAAAGATATATTTTTAATTTAAAAATTCCTAAAAAGATATTTTAAACTTTGTTAGGCAAAGTCTATTTAAGCTGTAGATACTCCTGAATTGTTTTGTGACATGACTATTTTATTTTTAATGGTGTCCAGTTTGAAATCAGAAATTAGAGCAAATTTTCCTTCCGTGGAAATAAGGACAAATTTTCGTTTCAAAGCCAGTGAAAACTGTCCAGGTTAAAGAGAAAAAAGCAAATTTATTGATCTGTACAGGTCAGAATAAAGCTAAAAATTTTGTTTAAGGTTAAATGATAAGATCTTCAGTTTATTCAAGCAGAACAGTTATTTTTTCAAAGCGCTTCGAAAAGATATATTTTTAATTTAAAAATTCCTAAAAAGATAATTTAAACTTTGTTAGGCAAAGTCTATTTAAGCTGTGGATCCTACTGACTTGTTTTGTGACATGCCCATTTTACTTCTAATGGTGTCCAGTTTGAAATTAGGAGTTGGAACAAATTTCCATTCCGTGGAAAAAACGACAACCTTCCGTTTCAAACTGAAAACTGTACAGTTTAAAATGAAAACGGTAAATATCATTTTAAGTCAATTTTTCTACGTGCCTTTTGCATTTTTTTTGCATTGCTCACGGAATCATAACCGAAGGTTTCACTTGTCAAGGAATTTTTTGAAAGAAATGAAATAAAAAAATTGAAAGAAAAATAAAGAAATTTTCTGCCTGAGGAAAAGAACGTTAGGACGTGAAATTGTAGCCTATAAAATTTTGAGACCGGATTACTTTGCAGTAAAAACCAAGCTTTTCTGAAGCGACCTTCGGTAGGTTCCGTGTAAGAGGAGTTTGCGGTTGAAAAGAGCTGAGTGATGCAAAATCGAAGCTCACTGTTCATGTAGAAAATCGTTGCGGAAACAAAAATATTTTTTAGTATATGAAACATTTCCTTATTTGACAGCGAAGCCTACGTTTATGGAACCCAATTGAACATCTTCCATAACAGATCAGACACGTCTATACTTACTTTACTTTGATACTTTGATGGTCCTTCTGTCGGCTGGAGGTCTTCTCAGCGGGGACCACAACTCTTCCAGACCGCTCGATCTCTGGCTGCTTGCATCCAGTGAGGCAGACTCCGCTCTCTGAAAGATCCTGAGAATGAGTCTTCCCATCGCGTTGGCGGTCGTCCCAGTGGTCTCTTATGGTCTCTCGGGAGCCATTCTGTGACACGGAGACTCCATCTATCGTCCTTTCGTCGAAGCAGGTGTCCGGCCCAGCGATATTTGGACTTCTTCATGTACTGCAGCGGGTCTGCTAATTGCGACTTCTCCCGAAGCTCCGAGCTTCGTATTACTTCTTGCCATTGCTGACGAAGGCTTGTCCTCAGAAGACATCTCTCCAATGCACGATGCGTGGTTTGCATCGCTCTGGCGATTGTCTTGTTGTCGGGCCAGGTTTCCGTCGCGTAACACATCGCAGGCAGTACAGAGGCGTTGAATATAGAGGCCTTGAGGCCGGCATCCTTGACCTGATCGGTGACTTCGCGAACCGAACTGAAGGCTGCTCATGCTGCGCGTCTCCTGCGGGCGATTTCAGGAGCGAGGTCCTTATCCATGTTCAGCTCTCTTCCCAGATAGACGTAGGAGTCGACCTGTTGTAGGGTGACTCCATTTAACCTTACGAGTCCCGTGTCACACCACTGGTTGACCATGAATTGCGTTTTGGACATATTCATGTCCAATCCAGTCTTCATACCTGCCACATTGAGCTCGTTCAGCATTTACTCGACTTCGGCCGTGCTGGTAGAGATGAGGACAATATCGTCGGCGAAGCGAAGGTTGCTGATCCGTTTACCGTCGACAAGGTAGCCTTTATCGTCCCAGTTCAAGTCTTTCATGGCATCCTGGAGTGCCGCTGTGAATAGCTTGGGAGAAATCGTGTCTCCCTGCCGTACTCCTTTCCCGATAGGAATCTTAAGCTTTCGATCGAACAGCTGGATGGTAGTCGATGTGTTCGAGGAGCATTCGTCGAGAAGTCGGATGTAGGGCGATGGTATACCAGCGTGCACAAGTGCGTTCAAAACGGCGTTGATTTCCACAGAGTCGAACGCTTTCCGTTAATCCACGAAGACAAGGACAAGTGGGAGGTGGTATTCGCGACTCCTCTCGATGAGCTGTGAGACAGTCTGAATATGGTCCATGCAGGAGAAATACTTGCGAAACCCTGCTTGCTCCACTGGCTGATACTCATCCAAGCAACGCTCTATAAACGCAGACACGTCTATAAAAGCGTAAATGTTGAAAAGGCAATGACGCGATTTTTTCAAATCTATGTAACTATGTCTTAAGGGGGTTTGTTTTCTAGACCGCGCGAAACGCGTGGCGCATTCCAGTAACGCACCCTATTGTCGACTCTTTCGAGTCTTTCCAAAAATTGGCAGGGAGGCGCACCCCGTGCTCTAGGCGCGGGGTTCTGCGTATTGAGTTCTTGATATTGAAGGCGCACCCTCTCTTCGAGGAGCGCGATCTCCGTGGGGCCCTTCACAGTCTCTTCAGAACGATCGCTCTCCCCGAAGAGAAAAGCCCCAGCGCTCATACGCCCGTCCCTGGAGAACGCCAAGACCGACGGCTGCGCGTCGGTCGCCGTCCCGGTTCCAGCTGTCGGCGTAATGCCGCCCGGCTTCCACGGACAATGTCTCGCCGGCGGGGTGTTAGAGAAGCTGCATGGCGCTGTCGGCATAGGTGAAGCACGACGTCGGCCTCGCGGCGTGGAGGAGAATACGTATCTGGGTGCTACTGGCGCCGGATTCATCAACGACTTACAGCAGTTTAACAGAGAAATTACAGCCGAAAATCCTGAAAACCGACTTAACAGCAATCTCTACCATGAAATCTCCGTGAAATTCCCTGTAAAAGAGTTGCCCGGCTCTCGGTCAAATTCCAGACTCCGTTGCTTTCACAGCGTCTTCGATGAATCAGAATTCGTGGTAGTTTCTCTGTAGGGCCAATGTATTGTGAATCCGCTGTAGACGTTGATGAATCTCATCCCTGATGAACATAAGAGCTTGGTTGATCCCAGTACAATGGGGTAATCGGGATCTTCAAATGACTTTGAACCTTCCAGGTCAAGATGGGTACTGATTTGCCAGCTCCAAGCGGATAGAAGGCTCAACTGCCCTAGGTACAACTCGATCGTCTGCAAGCGGTAGCCGACGTCTTCTTAATGTAACTATTTCAACATGGCAAGGTTCTGGATAGTCGAACGAAGACATTCTGACTTTGAAGTCATTGCATGGGCCAAACATGCATTGCAACCGCCTCCGCAACAACTCCTACAAGCAGAATGCGTGGCGCAAACCTCGACGCAAGTCTGGACTCCATATGCGAATTTGTCGACCCCGTAGGGTCAAGTCAAAAATTGGCAGGGAGGCGAGCCCCTTGCCATTGGCGCAGGGTGGTATCGCACTTGTCGCAATATGAATTGACGGAGTTGCTAACTGTTCCCAGCGACCACTCGCCGCTCCCTGGTGGCCACCAGTAACTGCCTTGGGTCGCTGCTCTACGGTAGTGATTAGGCTGTGCGACGTATTCTGGCCGGCATAGGTCATCGCTGGACGTCTGATGACGAGGTCGCAGAGATGTGCGGGGGTACTGTAATTATAGACTTCCTAATCAGACCTGCTATCAACAGTTGGACGGGATTTTTCATACGGCATAAAATTTATCGATTCGCTAATATTTTAAAGAACAACACTTTTAGAAACAAAGTATTCAATGTCTAGGAATTGGTACCAGACTTGTCTACGGAAAACAGAATGTGACCGTGGAAAATCTATTCCCGCGCCGTGCAGTTATCGAGAATTTAATTTTCAATAAAAATTAAAAATAATTTCTTTTCAAACAGCATTCAAAACGGTCAACAACGTCAGAATTCTGAACAATCAACAAGACACAGAACCTATGCTCTTTTCGTCGATCTTCTCCAATTCCAACAAACGTAGTGAGATTTTTCAGGAGTTATTTTTGACGACGTACAACAGCTAGCAGAATTAGTGGCGATTTTGTTGCTGTGAGAGCAACTCTGGTTACACTTCACGTGGCGTTCCGAAATTTTTAGAGAATTTTAAATTTTGAAATTGTAAACTCAAAATAGACAAATTATATAAAATTTTGTTATTTGTATAGAACTATTTTAAATATCCCCTGTAGCCTGTCGATCAGAAGAATTTAAAGCGAAATGTATTAGGTTGTAACGGATTAAACGGCACTGGCTCGCGCCATTTTTTGGCGCGTCTTTACGCGTTTGATCAAGAACAAAGCGTAACATGTGGCATATCATTTAGAAGCGCAAACGTTGCTCTACCGGAGAGTACCAAATATTCTATGTAAAAGTGGGAAAACTTTAGAGTTTTATTGACTTATTTGCAGATGGACAAAAGGGTAATCCGACGCATTTACTTGTATGAATTCAAGCTGGGCACTACAGCTAAGGAGGCGGACGAGAAGATCAACGCCGCATTCGGTCAAGGATGTTCCACAATTCGGACGGCGTATCGTTGGTATCAGAAGTTCCGGAATGGAGATGAGAGCTTGGAAGAACATGAAGGTCGTGGGAGGCATAGTGATGTTGATGAGGACAAGCTGAGAGGTGTGGTAGAGGAGAATCCACACAAAGGCACCAGGGAGATAGCGAAGGTTCTTGGCGTCAGTCACAACACAGCTGCCCGGCATCTGAAGGAAATTGGAAAGACCAAAAAGCTGGGAAGATGGGTGCCTCACGTGCTGTCTGAGGAGCAAAGAAACCGACGATATGAGATCTCGTCCGCACTGCTTCTCCGGAACGAAACGGACCCATTCCTTGATCGCATCGTAACCTGTGACGAGGAATGGATAATGTACGACAACAGGCGACGATCAGTACAGTGGGTGGACGGCGATGAGAGCCCCAAGGTTTTTGCGAAGCCGGAATTGCACCAAAAGAAAGTAATGGTGACAGTATGGTGGTGTTCGCTGGGAATTATTCACCACAGCTTCCTCCCTCCCGGTGAATCCATCACGGCAGAGAAGTACTGCATTGAAATTGAAGAAATGAGGAAAAG
The DNA here is from genome assembly GCA_947396885.1 of Heligmosomoides polygyrus polygyrus. Classification (NCBI taxonomy): domain Eukaryota; kingdom Metazoa; phylum Nematoda; class Chromadorea; order Rhabditida; family Heligmosomidae; genus Heligmosomoides; species Heligmosomoides polygyrus. The sequence goes on along the minus strand of OX377202.1, from coordinate 4,248,898 downwards.
TTGAAGGATATCCGGCCGGCCTTGGTAAACCGAAGGCGAGTTCTCCTGCACGACAATGCTCGCCCCCATGTAGCACGAATGGCGTTGCAGAAATTGAATGAGCTGAGCATTGAAACTCTACCACATCCTCCGTCTTCTCCCGACCTCTCCCCAACAGACTACCATTTCTTCAAGCATCTTGGTGACTTCTTGGTAGGGAAAATATTCAAATACCAACAGGATGCCGAAAGTGCCTTCGAAGATTTCGTCAATTCCAGAACTTCTGATTTTTACGCTACTGGGATGAAAAAGCTTGTGTCACGTTGGCAAAGATGTGTAGAATCAGAAGGTTTTTATTTCGATTCATAAACTTGCCTACAAGCCGAGATATTAACTCTTTAAATTTACAGTGGTTCAGCGCCATTTATTTCGTTACAACCTAATATTTTTTTATTTTTTTAGAAAATATTTTTTATAAAATTACAAACAGTGTGTTGACCTATTGGAGCAAGTTAGAAACTTGTGCTTAATGCGCTAACGTTTTAAAGTTTTTGTTGTTAGCATTGAATTATATATCACTTGTCGTCCAAAAGAATTTTGAAGCGAAATGTATTTTATTGATTTTTTTAGAAAAAATCATAGAAAATATTTTCAAAAATTTTGATAGCTGTTTTGACCTATTCAAGCGATAAATGTTTAAAAATTTTTAGAGAAAGTTGTGCTTGATGTGCTAAAGTTCAAGTGAACGATTTTTTTTATTAATTCGATGAAAAAATAGTTGAATTTCTTTTGAGGTTTTTCTATATGATTTTTTTGCCTAGTTTTCCATGTCCGTAGTTAGACTATTTCATGCGCACTATATGTATTATGCGAATAAACAAACAAATAAATAAATAAATAGGATCGGGAAGCATTATATTGTATTTCTGATACCGTTATAGGATTTGCTTCATTTGATTCAGAGCGCATCTATGAGTGCAATAAATAAATAAATAAATAAATAAGTAAATTTCATTTGAACCAAGCACTGTTTCAACTTCCTTTAACATCCTCTATGTTTAGGTAGAAAAACTCGTTTTGATTTGGAAGGTACTCCGTTTGATTTCAAATGCATCATATTTGATTAGAAAACTGCCGAATTTAATTTTAAAAGTGTCCGGTTTGACTAAGAAAGCGTCAAAAGTGTAACATTTGCCTTAAAAAATAATAATTAAAGTTTAAAATTGTAAAATTTAGCATTCAGGGCTTTAAGGACTTTCAAAGCCCTGAACGACCGATATGACGCTCTTCGGTGTCCCTCGAGCGAGGAGGATCCATTGGAGCACTTTGGCACGCGATAGGGACGAATGGAGACGCTGCTGAAGCCCGCTCGAGCAAACCGATGATCAATGGGACGACAGGTGATACAGGTGAGAGGTGAAAATTTAACATCAACGTGTATGGCAGAATTGTGTTTAGGCGGGTAGTATCGTAGATATTTCCGACTTTTTCGGGCTCTGAAAAAGGCGAAGGCGTCGAAACGTGGGCCGAAATAAAACCTTGTACCAACCTTGGTCACCAGCTCGAAGAAGACGTCGTATTTTTCTGTGCCACAGCTTTCTTTTCGCTTTAAGAAGGAGAAATGGTAGACGTTCCAGAGAAGTATCGGCAACAGCGCGCCTACGACGTCCTTCATGACTTTTTTTTCTGGCGGAAGGGAATTTTGATTCTAGGCTAGAAAGCTATAGAACATAACCTCAAGTATAGAAGGACCTTCAGATGCAGTTATTGAGCGGGAAAACGAGAGCTTCTCGGAATGGTTGAAAAACTCAGGAATTCCTTCGAATACTCCTGTGCTGGAACGTCAGTCCCATTCGGATGGGACCCCGTTTGCTTATCCGTGCGACTCTTTCGAGTCCTTCAAAAATTGGCAGGGAGGTGAAGCTCCGGCCATCGGCCTGAGCCTGTCGATTCCGACTGCGATTCAAAGTTCATTTGCGGTTTCAATTGCGAGTTGTGTGTTTGGGGCTCGAGGTGCCATGGAATGGTCACGTCGATGTGCGACCCCAGCAACCCCCACCGCTCCCTGGAAGTCGCCAGAATCGACGGCGCTGACCTGTGCATAGGACAGCCGCCAGCGTTCGGCGTATGTCGTGCTCCGCCACGCGAAAAGTCCCTGGCCGGGTCGGCGACAGAGAGACAGAGATGGCTCTTCGCCGACGATGCACTCTACGCCACCGTGTCGATCTTCGACAGCCATCTGGGGCTGGATTCGTCAACCGCTTACCGCCGTCTAACGGTGAAATACCGCAAAACCTGCTGCTGATGAATGTCATATCAGGGATTTGACGGTATTTTCACCGTTAGAGAGCGGTAATCGGTCGATGAATCTGGCCCCTAATGCAGCATAAGCGACTGATTCGATAGCCATTTAGGTCTTCTACTTTGGTTCATTCTAGAATTCATGCCGTTTAAGGGACGCTTACTTGCAAAGGTTCATAACTGATTTCATTCTCGACGACATCAGCCAAAGAAAAGTCAGTGTTCCATCAGAAATATGCCATTTTTGGAAAAGTTGGAAAGCCAAATCGAATTGCGCACTCTTCTGAACAAGCTTAGCGCTTTTGAAGTCGAACTGAATACCTTCTGAATCAAAACGAGCCGCTTACACTAAATCTACATCAAACAGACAGGAGAGGCTAGTAAAGAGACTCTCCTGTCTGTTTGATGCAAGTTCTAGAAATGGTTAGAACAATTTTTTTTGCTCAAGGAAAATTTTAGTATGAATTTCTCTTTGAAGTGTTGATTCACCTACCCAAATAGTGACCACATTGTTTGAAATTTTATGAAATTCTAATTTTAAAATAAAAATAATGGTTTAAAATTAGTGAAAACTTGCGAAAACTTGTAAAAAGTGACCACATTGTTTGAAATTTTATAAAATTCTTATTTTTAAGGAAAAATAACGGTTTAAAATTTATGGAAACTTGTAAAAAGTGACCATGTTGTTTGAAATTTTATAAAATTCTTATTTGTAAGTAAAAATAACGGCTTAAAGCATGTGTTAAGAAGCAGACAAGCGGTGCCAATGAAGTGTTTGCGCCATGCAATCGTCCGAGGCACCGCGATTTTATTCGATTGATCGAAAAATTTCTGTTTTCACAGTGTCACATTTGTAAACAATGCAAGACGAACAATAGGGAAGAGCACACAAATCCTCACTTTGATACTTTATGCAAGCAGCACTTACACTATCAATCAAATGAAATTCTCTGCGACACTTTGGAGTGCATGGCGCGCTCTCATCCTTCAAGCTAAAGCTAAATTATTGCTGCCTTGTAGAAAAAATAAAATTTAATTCACTTTTTCTACAAAATAGAAATTTTATAAACAGCTAAGGTTCGAAGGATCCTAACTTTCTAGGCTCTTTCCCGCTTAACGATTCTAGGAAAAGGAAAAGCTGTGGATTCCAATAGAAAATGTCCAGTTCAAAGCGAAATGTACCATTTCGCTCTGAACTGGACATTTTTCTCAAACAGCAAAAATTTCATTCTGAACTGAACACACTGTTGGAAATAAAATGTATTATACATTTTGCAAACAAAGTCAGACAATATTTATAATTTAAGTAGACATCGTCTAAGCGACCGAAAATTCCCAATTTTATCTTTATTTAAAGATTTTATTAGAATTCACAATTAAAGATTTATTATAATTTTCTCTTCCTAGAACATTTACATTAACAAATTTGTAAATGTTTGGAAAACAATTTAAAGAAAAGAAAAAAAGCAAAAAAAATGCACGGGCAGAGCTGCAAAAAAATGCAGAGGCAGAGCGCCTTACGAAAGGATAACTACACTGTTCGAATTAATACATAGTATTTTTCTTTCCTATTTCGTACCTCCTCCTCCTCCTCCTCATTAGGAACGGACAAGTTTCTGATGCCCCATTCTCGCTCAACGGAGCGAACATCTTCGAATGCTCCAGCAATGTGTATCTGGGTCGTGAAGTCAATACGGCCAACGACCTAGCGCCGGAGCTGAGCAGGAGGAAAAGAGCGGCTTGGGGAGCTTTCAAGAGCGTCGAAGAAGTCGCGAAGAAGACGAAGAACGTCCGACTCCGTGCCCACCTATTCGACTCCACCGTTCTTCCTGCCCTAACATACGCCTCAGAGACCTGGGCTATAAGAAAGCAGGATGAGCACGCGATCAGCGTCGCGCAGCGTGGAATCGAGAGGATGATGCTCGGAGTGACACGACTCACGCAAGTGAGAGAAGGCCTCCGGAGTTCCGAGCTTCGCCGACGTTCGAAGATCAGAGACGCTGTCGCGTGGGCCAAGTAGTCGAAAATTAGGTGGGCCGGCCACGTAATGCGCTTCGCAGACACTCGCTGGACGAGAGCCGCCACCGACTGATTCCGCGGGATGTCAAGAGAACACCAGGACGCCCACCAACGCGGTGTTCGGACTTCTTCGCGGAAGCCCTGAACGATCGCCATGGCGCCCTTCGTGTCCCTCGAGCGAGGACGATCCATTGGACCACTCTGGCACGCGACAGGGACGAATGGAGGCGCTGCTGGCGCCCGCTCGAGCAAGTCGATGATCAACGGGACGACAGGTGATGCAGGATTTCATTTATTTGTGATTTTGGACCTCAGCTGGATACTCTCCAAACTACGTGAGACCGTACTGAAATGAAACTGGACGATTTTGACTCTAAAGAGAGTACTTCAACAGTCATTAGAAAATAAATTCCCAACTTAGATTTCAAAATAATTAAATGATCTCGTTTTATTTCGAGTTTGTTCCTGAGCATTCAGTTTGATTTGCTGTGAACAAAATTAAACAAAATTTAAACACATGCTTTTCCTCGAAAAATGGAAATTCTGTAGAATTATTACACTTACTGAGGCAGATGAGCTGAAAATTTTCAAAAAAAAAAATCTATACCAAATTTTCCTGGAACAAAATATTATTCTAACCATCTTAGTGAGTATCTAGCTTAACCTGTTTGAAGGACATATCGATTTGGAAGAGTTCGCATGATTTTAAAAGTTATAGGCTAGCTTAGAAGTGTCCAACTTCATTTGAAAAGTAATATCTGTCCTAGTTGGGGGGGGGGGGGGTACGAAGGGCTGTTCACGCGTCTCTTTGACAACGGCGACAAAGCTGAAAGCCAACTAATCTACAAGGAGAGAACCATGAAGACGCCTACGAGAAGAGTTTTCTTTGCCATTTCCTGGCCACACTGTTTACATTTGTTTCGGATTTCTAGCGATGCCCCCTCCGACTAGGATTGATCCGAAAAGTGTCCAATTCAACGTGGAAATGTTAATGTGGGAATGGTTCCCGCCCTTTTCAAGGAAGCCCTCGCACCTCCCTTCTCTGCACTCCCTTTTCGACTCATTCGAGTCCGCCAAAAATTGACAGGGAGGCACCAACTCCAACCTTTGATTGGAGCTTCTCCAACTATTTTTATTTACAGGTGGGGGAACTGCTGACAGGAGCAGCTACGGAATGCGCCCGTCGAGCCACGGTCTCGACGGTGTGTTGGACCCCGTGCCGTTCCCTGGAGATCACCGACGAGACACGGGTGTGATTCAGGGGTTCGCGACGTTCGTCGTATACCGTGCAGTTTTCGGAGCGGAGTGACTATAAGGTGGGTTGCGGAGAGTAGAGGCAGCTCCTGGAGGCCGGCAATTTGGCATTCGAGGGAGGGGAAGGGGGCTCCATCTTGTGTCTTCTTCGATTTTTGGAGCCATGCAGTAGCTTCTTCTATTTTTACGTTATTTATACATTACATCAGTTTCACTTCACACTGGACACTTTCAACATTAAATTAGACACTTTTCAAATCAAACTGGTCACTTTTCACGTCAAATCGGACCCTCTTCTAAGCTAGCTTAAGACTTTTGAAATCAAAGCGAACTCTTCCAAATCGAAACAATCTTTAGGCAGGCTACAGTAAAGACCCAATAAAATGGTGAAAATAGTTCTTTTTGCTCAAAAAATTTTATAGAACGTTTTTTGAAATTTTTTAGACTATCTGCCCAATAAGTGCAATAATTTTATGAAAATCTTACTTTTAGAGGAAAATTAGGATAAGGATAAAGGACGGCGTTATTCAATCCCTTTTGGGAGACGCCACGCATTCTACTTCTACGGAATGTTGTGGAGGCGAGCTGAATGCGTATTTGGCCATACAATGACTTGCGGTGGCCAGCCGTGGAACAAGTCAGTGTTTTACCCTTTCCAGATCAGTCTGGTACCAAGAGATACCCAGAGTGATGGAAAAATTAGTTAGCCTGGGCAGGAAATCCGAACAAGGAACCTAGTATCGAGTGCAGGCGACAGTCGGCGCCTCCTCCGACTGCGCTACACGCGCCCATCCTGCAATAACGATACAACAACTCAATTGTGCTCTATTATTTAAAGTTTTAGTTCATCTACCGAATAAGATTATATAATGTTTGAATTTTTATAAAATTTTTATTTTTTGTACAAAAAAATGGTCAAAAGCTTGTTTTAAACAGCAGAGAGCCGTTGTCATTTTCTAGTACGCAAAAAAGAAGCATTTACATTACCAATCAAATAAAAGCTGCGGCGATTTTTTTTGAGTACGTGGCGCAATCTGGTCTTTTACTGTGCTGTGTAATTGTTTCTTTTCTGCACCCAATAAGTGCAATAATTTTATGGAAATTTTATTTTTAGAGAAAAATCAATTAGTTACGATTTGTCTTGAAGCACAGCAAAGAAACAATTAGACAGCACATCAGATTGAGCCACGTACTCAACAAAAAATCGCGGCAGCTTTTATTTGATTGGTAATGTAAATGCTTCTCTTTTCGTACTAGAAAATGACAACGCCTTTCTGCTGTTTAAAACAAGCTTTTGACCATCTTTTTGTCCAAAAAATAAAAATTTTATAAAAATTCAAACATTGTAGAATCTTATTCGGTAGGTGAACTAAAACTTCAAATAATAGAGCACAATTGATTTGTTGTATCGTTATTGCAGAATGGGTGCGTGTAGCGCAGTCGGAGGAGGCGCCGGTTGTCGCGTGCACCCGATACCAGGTTCCTGGTTCGGATTTCCTGCCCAGGCCAACCAAGCCTTCCATCCCTCCGGGGTCGGTGAATTGGTACCAGACTTTTCTGGGAAGGATAAAGCGCTGACTTGTTCATCGGCTGGCCACCGCAAGTCATTGTATGGCCAAATGCGCATTCAATTCGCCTCCACGACATCCCGTAGAAGTAGAATGCGTGGCGCACCCCAAAGGGGATTGAGTAGCGCCGTCCTTTATCCTTTATTCTTTTATTGCAGAAACGTTTATTTAAAAAAAACGCACGCATCTCCTTTCATTGTCCTTCTAAGTCAGCCGCATTCACGCTACCAATCAAGTAAAAGTCGCAGACTGCTTTTTGCATGAAAACCATAAAATTGCTGGCTTACCGTACTTAAGAATAGGCTTTGAACCACAACTTTTCCATGGAAATAAAAACCTAATGCAGTTTTAATCAGATTTGTGAAAAAGTTCAGGTGAATCAAAAAATTTTAATAAAAGTCTTGCTAAATTTTCTTTTAATACAAAATAATAATAAAATTTGCTTCACATACCTTCACACTGGCTGATCAGTCCAATTATCATAAGGATTTAGGTAAATGTATTGTGTGCTGGGCGCGTGTAGCGCAGTCGGAGGAGGCGCGACTGTCGCGTGCACGCGTGATACCAGGTTCCTGGTTCGGATTTCCCGCCCAGGCCAACGAAGCCTTCCATCCCTCCGGGATCGATGAATTAGTACCAGAGTTGTCTGGGAAGGATAGAGCGCTGACTTGTTCATTGGCTGGCCATCGCAAGTCATTGTATGGCCAAATACGTATTCAAATCGCCTCCACGACATCCCGTTGAAGTAGAATGCGTGGCGCATCCCAAAAGGGATTGATTAACGCCATCTTTTATCCTTTATTCTTTATTGTGTGCTTCTTTTAGATAGCTATATTACAATTCTAAGCGCTGTTGTGTTGTGTTAATAGTGTTTTTTTGGTACGTAGCTAACGTAGAATAAAATAAATAAATAAAATTTGACAACTTAAAAATTAAAGTTAAAAAATTATTCGAACCCTCTTTGAGAGCCTTTATTTTAATTTAGAAAAAGTTCAACTTCTCGGAAGATGTTTAGTTTGTTTTCAAAAGCGTCAAGCTTGCTTAGAAAAGTGTCCAATTTGATTTGAAAAGTGTCCAGAATAGTGTCGAATATGACGTGAAATGGTACAAAACGTGTTCAAGAGCTGTCTACATTAGTATCCCAAGAAGCTGCTCATTTAGGTGGCGATCGACCCCCATGGACTTACTCGTGTTACCCGCAAACGGTTTCGGTCAATTCATCAAACGTGAGTTTTTCCACGTTTCGTCGGAGATATCTCGAAGATCTTAGTTGTGAGAAAAAACACCAAGGTAATGTATGAAGGACTGACAGCTCCTGTAGGTGTCGGGTGGAAAAATTCCCGAAATCTGCTAATTCGTCGTGTCACGCTGCTATCGCCGTGTAATCGGCATTCTACCTGGCTTTTTGCGCCTCGGAAAGTTCGCATTTCTCGGCATTTGCGCGACAGAAAGAAACGGCATCTGATCTGATGAGGTCGCGGCTCATTACCCATTGCCGTAACGAGCCAGTAGGGTTCAGGTGGCGAGTTCACCACTTGACTTTGGAGATGCACTAATAGCCGACGGGCCAGGCGGCCGCTCCACGTGTGTGCCGAAGGGCAGGGATCCGCCGTGATCCGAGTGCGGTTCCTGATCGCTGCTTATCATGTTTGTCTATCACTCAACGACTCATCTGCACTCATGTGTCACATAACCCGACACGAGCCGCCTTTCAACTTGTCCGATTTCCTTCATGAACTTGGAGATTCATGGCTTGTTCATCACATTTCCCAGATTTCGAGATATCCTTACCCCTGGTTGAGCTTTACTTTATCAGTTTATTGAATACGTCACGCCCTCTAAGACTGTACTCGATCGGAAGACTCTTGGAAATGACCACATTCTCCACCACCAGTGTTCTAACTGCCAGGCCGCGCTCCTTCAGAGGTGTTGCATCACTCGGCGGTGATCTTCAAGGGGTGCTTCACGGCCTCCTTGGAGTAGAAGACGGTGTTGGAGTTCGTCTGAGTGGGACTGAGGACATTTCGATCTGTCCTAGTCGGGAGGGGGGCACTACACTCAACTTGTCTAATAACGGCGTCAGAGTTTACAAAGACAACACGCTAAAGTGTCTTTTGGGTAGTCTCCTTCTCATTCCAAAACTTCGGCACAGATGTTCACTTTCGTTATTTCTAGCACTGAAGAAACAGCAAAAGTGTCTTATGAGTAGATAATTTCCAACGGGATACACCACCGTGGGCCAGCGCTCGGCTCACTTTTCTAGAGCCCATCCCCCCCCCCACTAGGATAGATTCGCCATTTCTATTCTATATAGATTGGAAACTATGTCTTCGTCGTTTTTCATTTTGTTCTACATTTCGTTAAATTCTTTTGCATAATGTTATTTATCTTTCAAATTCGGGCGCGTGTAGCGCAGCCGGAGGAGGTGCCGGCTGTCGCCTGCACCCGATACCAGGTTCCTGGTTCGGATTCCAGCCCAGGCCAATCAAACCTTCCATTCCTCCGGGGTCGGTGAATTGGTACCAGACTTGTCTGGAAGGGATAAAGCGCTGACTTGTTCATCGGCTCGCCACCGCAAGTCATTGTATGGCCAAATGCGCATTCAATCGCCTTCACGACATCCTGTAAGAGTAGAATGCGTGGCGCATCCCGAAAGGGATTGAGTAGCGCTGTCTTTCATTTTTTTACTTCTTATTTTTAAATGAAAATGATTAGCTCCATCTGAAAGTACGTCTCGCTTTTTTCTTTTTGATTTTTGTTTATTTTTGAAGGCAAAAAAGAAAAATTACCTTCGCTGACAGCACTTTCTCTCTGCCTACATTTGAGATTTTTTGCAAAAATGTTATAGATTATTCGATAAAAGATGATTTGTTCTGCAAGAACATGTCCTACTTGTTTTTTGATTATTTTCCTTTTCGTTAATTTTTAGGGCTTTAAGTGGAGAGTCAAGTTATTAAAGTGTATTTTTACCAACAGCTTCCACTATTTGGCTAATTTTTAACCATAACCTAAAGACTTAAGAATAGGCAAAATCCAGAGTGACCTAAAAACAAAAGGCTTCTGGTAGAACGGAGACTGTCTTTCAAATGACATATGATATGTAGAGAATAAATAAATAAATAAATAAATATGACACTGTGAAAAGAAAAATTGGTAAAAAACCATTTTTCCCCTTTTAGCATTTCGTTAAAAATTGACAAAAATCACCAAGAGCAAATAAATGCAACACACAATTTGTTAAAAGAAAACATTGATTTTCGAGCGCCATATAAAAATGTGTAAAAATATTTAACCAGTGAGTACGAGCTGTTGCTAAATCGTTTAGATTTTTTGGGCACTTTATTTTAATGCCCTAAAAATTAAGGATAATCAAAACGAATGAAAAACCCGAAAAAAATTTAAAAAGTAAACATCTTGCAAATCGTAAAAAGCTTTTTACAGGTTAACTACAGACTATACAAGATAGAATAATTTTGTGTTAAAAAATTTGGTGTCACTTTCTTCAATTTTTTAGTTCAGTCACAAATGTAACATTTTTTGAAATGTTTAAATTAATAAATCAATTTTGTTTGAAGCGCAAAAAAGCAGCGATTATTGAGTGTATAACCCCATTTTAGTAAAACAAATTATTGCTTTTTGAGTGGTATATAACTTTGAACAAAAAAGACTCAAACTTAAGCAGAGAGAAGGAACTGTCGGTGAAGACCATTTTCTTTTTGACTTTCGACATTATTGATCTAAAAATTAACAAATATCAAAAGAACAAAAAAAGCAAAACATATTTTTTGATAGAGCAGATTATTTTCTTTAAGATGGTCAATGATGTTGTGCCAAAAAGCTTCTAACAAAATAAAGGATAAAAGATAAAGGACGGTGTTATTCTATTCTCTTTGGGATGCGCCACGCATTCTACTTCTACGGGATGTCGTGGAGGCGCGTTGAATGCGTGTTTTGCCAGCCATACAATGACTTGCGGTGTCCAGCCGATGTACAAGCCAGTGCTTTATCCTTCCCAGACAAGTCTGGTACCAATCACCGACCCCGGAGGGATGGAAGGCTTGGTTGGCCTGGGCGGGAAATCCGAACCAGGAACCTGGTATCGGGTGCAGGCGACAGCCGGCGCCTCCTCCGACTGCGCTCCACGCGCCCAGCAAAACTCAGAATAAAATGTTTAAAAAAGGCGGGAACTTAGTTTCCAGCCTACATAATAGTTAATGAGTGACTGAATGAGTGCTGATTGAGTTGCCTGCTACTGCCTTTGGTTGACGTTCCCTCATAAAAACGGTAACTGTTGATATCTATTCCAAATAGTGGGTCGTTTTGAATAATACTTTGTTCTATTGTCTGAAGTGTATTTGGCCTCTCTCCATAGATTTCTGTTTGTGTTCCGAGGCTACAAAAGCTACAGTACGGAGACTAATTGGCAACTGAACTATGTGGCCGGTGAACTACTTCAAATTTTATTTTTCTGCTTATTAACGTTCACAGATTTGTTCCAGTTGAGCCCGGGCCCTATCTCCCTCTTTCCATTTCTCCCTACACCAGTCTCCCTCCACTTTCCTTCATTTTTTATACAAATCAATTAATGTTATTTTCTCGCCTTATGTGTCTATGGATTTGCTATTTTTGTCAATGTTGAATAAGTAATTAAACAGATATGCTTAGGTTTTAGCCTCGGTTAAAATATAATCTCAGCTCTTATTCTGGCTTAGGCTTAAAAAATTAGGTTTTCTGCATAAATAAATATAGTTTATTTGGCTTTTTTAGAGATTTTCTTTAGCCTTCTGAGGCTACGAAAGTCACAATACTGCGAGTAATGGGCGCGTGTGGCGCAGTCGGAGGAGGCGCGACTGTCGCGTGCACCTGATACCAGGTTCCTGGTTCGGATTTCCTGCCCAGGCCAACCAAGCCTTCCATCCCTCCGGGGTCGGTGAATTGGTACCAGACTTGTCTGGGAAGGATAAAGCGCTGACTTGTTCATCGGCTGGCCACCGCAAGTCATTGTATCGCCAAATACGCATTCATGTCGCCTCCACGACATCCCGTAGAAGTAGAATGCGCTGGCGCATCCCAGAAGGGATTGAGTAACGCCGTCCTTCATCCTTTATCCTTTGCTGCGAGTAATTGGTAATTGAACCACATATAGAGTGAACTGCACTTAAATTTACTTATTCATTCATTATTCTATAGCGCACGATGGTGTAGTCGTAGAAGGCGCCGGCTGTCGCGTGTTCACCGAAGTGAGGTTCTTGGTTCGAACCTCACTAAAGCCACAAAGCACTACGTCCATTCAGGATCGATGGCATGGTAACAGATTTGCCTGGTAAGGATAAAACATTGACTTGATCATCGGCTGGGCACTGCAGGTCATTGTGCAGACCAGATACGCATTCAAGTAGACTCAACGATGTCCCGGAAAAGTTGGATGCCTGGCGCATTCCACAAGGAGCACAGGTTGTCGACGGTCGCGTTGAAGTCTTTTTACTGACAATGACGTAAAAGGACACGAATCGTACAATGTTCCATGATTCTGTTAGAATTTGAAAAGGTCGAAAAAACTGTATCAAATAGAATTTTGCATGCATTTCCTTAGCAGTTCAGTAGCTTTAAAACAAGATATAATAAGTCAATGTTTAATACTAGTGCTCAGTAGAAAATCTTTCAGAAAGAGCACCTCTGAAAAGAGTGCCAGAACTTGTGGTTCATCATAATAGGACGCGAATGGCTCGACATCGTTTGGTCATTCGACATAACTCGAAACGTCCCTCTATCAAGCATCCTCACTTTCCCACAAAGTTTTTCCCGTTCGAAGCCAGATGACTTCCGATCACCCATATATCAACCACCTTGCTTGACAAATTGCGTGGGATCGTCTATAATACAATGCTTCTCCCTCACATAGGCCAGGCTCGTACCTCGTTTACCGTTTTTCTAGACTTACCCAACTTCTTTCTGAACGCTTTGAAGATACCCGAATGAGCATGAATGTGTTTTAGCAATATAGAATTAGAGGAAAGCCCCAATTTCCTTCTGGTTCTGAAGCACTGCGTCGGAGTCAACGTCCAGGAAGCCAGCATGAATTGCTTTGACACTGGGGTGTTAACTAGAGGCCAATTGCTTGTGATTGGTATAGTGCTCAAGCTACTGTATATCACGACCTCTGACCAAAGATAGAACATTCTGAAGTTCCTAGTTGTACTGTAGAACATGCTAGAAGTCTGACATCAGTCTGCCGGCAACCACCGCCTTCGAGGCAGAGGGCGCCGAACCGCTCGCCGACTCATCAGATTACATGAAGCTCTTCGCGCTGCTGCTTCTTTCGAAGCACTATAAAGGGCAGAGACAGGTCCAATTTGTAGAACCTATCTCTTCCGCGAAAGAGTATTCTTATTTAGCAAATTATTGCCATTAGGAGCTTTCGAGAGCAGCTTAGTAGCTCGAAAAGGTTCGCAAAATATATCGGTGCAAGGATTACGTGCAAAATGAATCATGCGTTTATTCATCTGAAATCTGATGATTACAAACTGCTCCGCTAGCCAAATACGCTGTCACAATGACTTCATTCCATCATATGGAAGCAGAGTGTTGAAATCTTCTCATTAAAAAGTTTGACAATGGAGCTTTAAGCCGAGAGTTTTGAGAGCGACACCTTGATAGTAGAAGTAAGGATAACTGAAGAGGCAAACTTAATAAATAACACTCTTTTATATAATGGGCGCGTGCAGCGCAGTCGGAAGAGGTGCCGGCTGCCGCGTGCACCCGATACCAGGTTCCTGGTTCGGATTTCCCGCCCAGGCCAACCAAGCCTTCCATCCCTCCGGGGTCGGTGAATTGGTACCAGACTTGTCTGGGAAGGATAAAGCGCTGACTTGTTCATCGGCTGGCCACCGCAAGTCATTGTATGGCCAAATACGCATTCATGTCGCCTCCACGACATCCCGTAGAAGTAGAATGCGCTGGCGCATCCCAGAAGGGATTGAGTAACGCCGTCCTTCATCCTTTTTATCCTTTTACATAATATCTGTGACAAAATGACATGAATATGATGTATACAATTGTCTCGTTAAACTAGACTCTTTTCAAATCAAATTGGGCACATTTCGCATTAAATTGGAAGCTCTTCTAAATAAGCCTAACTTTTTTAAGATCAAGATGAACAAATTCCAAATTAAAACGAGTTTCTTCCACATTTAAGCAGACTTTCTATAAAGGCTAGAAATTTTAATTTTTGAAAAAATTGTTCAAGGACCTCCTTCGAAGTTTTAGCTCACCAACTTTAGGAGTGAACATGTTGTTTGAAATTCTATAAAACTCTTATTTTAAAGAAAAATATCGTTCAAAGTTTGCTTTAAATGACAGGAAAGCGGCTATTTTTGGTGCTAAAAAGAGATTGCGCCATGCTCTCCTTCATGACGTAGCGATTTTTATTTGACTGATAGCAAAATTTTTGTTTCCATTGCGTTTCACTAGCGCGATCTTGCCCTTAAATGCATTATATGATTCCTGCTTTGTTGCACTTTCAAACAAATTTGATTTTTATTTTACTTACTTTACTTTGATACTTTGATGGTCCTTTTGTCGGCTGGAGGTCTTTTCAATGGGGACCACAACTCTTCCAGACCGCTCGATCTCTGGCTGCTTGCATCCAGTGAGGCAGACTCCGTTCTCTGAAAGATCTTGAGAATGAGTCTGCCCAACGCGTTGGCGGTCGTCCCGGTGGTCTCTTGTGGTCTCTCGGGAGCCATTCTGTGACACGGAGACTCCATCTACGTCCTTTCGTCGAAGCAGGTGTCCGGCCCAGCGATATTTGGACTTCTTCATGCACTGCAGCGGGTCTGCTAATTGCGACTTCTCCCGTAGCTCCGAGCTTCGTAGGCCTTCTTGCCATTGCTGACGAAGGCTTGTCCTCAGAATACATCTCTCCAGTGCACGATGCGTAGTTTGCATCGCTCTGGCGATCGTCTTGTTGTCGGGCCAGGTTTCCGTCGCGTAACACATCGCAGGCAGTGCAGAGGCGTTGAATACCGAGGCCCTGAGGCCGGCATCCTTGACCTGATCGGTGACTTCGCGAATCGAACTGAAGGCTGCCCATGCTGCGCGTCTCCTGCGGGCGATTTCAGGAGCGAGGTCGTTATCCATGTTCAGCTCTCTTCCCAGATAGACGTAGGAGTCGACCTGTTGTAGAGCAACTCCATTTAACCTTACGAGTCCCGTGTCACACCACTCCTTGACCATAAACTGCGTTTTGGACATATTCATGTCCAATCCAATCTTCATACCTGCCACATTGAGCTCGTTCAGCATTTCCTCGACTTCTGCCGTGCTGGTAGAGATGAGAACAATATCGTCGGCGAAGCGAAGGTTGCTGATGCGTTTACCGTCGCCAAGGTAGCCTTTATCGTCCCAGTTCAAGTCTTTCATGGCCCTGGAGTGCCGCTGTGAATAGCTTGGGAGAAATCGTGTCTCCCTGCCGTACTCCTTTCCCGATAGGAATTTTAAGCTTTCGATCGAACAGCTGGATGGTAGTCGATGCGTTCGAGAAGCACTCGTCGAGAAGTCGGATGTAGGGCGATGGTATACCAGCGTGCACAAGTGCGTTCAAAACGGCGTTGATTTCCACAGAGTCGAACGCTTTCCGATAATCCACGAAGACAAGGACAAGTGGGAGGTGGTATTCGCGGCTCCTCTCGATGAGCTGTGAGACAGTCTGAATATGGTCCATGCAGGAGAAATCCTTGCGAAACCCTGCTTGCTCCACTGGCTGATATTCATCCAAGCAACGCTCCATGCGGTTAAGCAGTATCTTGGTGAAGATCTTGTACACAACCGAGAGAAGACTGATGGGTCGATAGTTGCTGATATCCTCCTGCTGACCTTTTTCGGAGATTAAAACTGTTTTCGACTTCTTCCATGAGTCCGGAATCCTACCAAGTCGAAGGTAGTGGTTGAAGTGCTTGGTAAGAACTGAGCAGAGGGCACTGCCACTCGCACGAAGGAGGTCAGCAGAAATGCCGTCCGGCCCGGGAGCAGAGCCTGGCTTTATACTTCTTATTTTATCTATAGAATATCTATCTATTTTATCTATATTTTATCTTTTACAAAAACATTACACTCACTCGGCCAGCTAAACTTTAAGAAATCGAGGAAAGTTATGCCAAATTTTCATTAAACACAAAATTATTCCAATTTAAATTTTCTGCAGTTTATCTCTTGAAGAAGCTCTCGATATTTTGAGGTGGAAAATTGAGGCTTCCCCGTTTTCTGAACCATCGCTTCAAACTGGACACTTTACAAATTGAAGCCGGACAGGTTTAAAAATAGAGCGGCCGGTTTGCAAACCAAATTAGACGTTTTCAAAGTTTAAATAGATAGGGTATATTACTCAAAATAATCCTTTTTCAAAAATGTCGGTTTGTTGTTGTGTTTTTTGCTATTTTCTGCTATATCATACCGCACGAATAAATAGTAACAGCGGTATGTAGTAAAATGATACATTAGGAATTCTCCTGGGGTCGGATTCATCGAGCAGTGCGTTTAGGTAAAGATACCGTAAGGGAATCCCACCTATTACCCGCAGTGGGTAGCGAGTACGATTTGTATTCACGGAAGGAATCAAGAGTGACGTAGAACTAAGCCTCTCGCAAGAACAGCAGGGGCCGAAATCATCAACAGTTAAAGCCGCGGGTATGCGGGGTATAAGGGTTAGAGATAAGGTAAGAGTAAGCGACGCAGGCTTCTTCATGGGTATTTCTACACCTATACTCGCGGGTTAGTCGTTGATGAATCCGGCCCCTGATCTCACTGCAGTCTCACTAGAGCGCCATTTTGCTAATGGGGCACAGTATCCTATGAGGGTATGGGTATACGAATATACCCACGACGAACGATCGTTCTACCCACTGATATACCCACGACGTGACTACGGGCAAGGTTTATCTTGAATGACTCATTTGGGTACGTCTACCCCTATACACAGCATACCCGCAGGTATAAGCGTTGATGAATCCGACCCCCGAATGTCTCTTCCTCGTGCGGCACCTCTCTTTCGCAACACTCTGACATCTTCTCGATACAGTACCCTTGCCTTTGGAGAATGGTCCTGAAAACCCTTCTCCAAAGGCAAACACGGTCCGAATAGAGCAGGTGGGTGGGGGTGCGTGGGCTTACTATATATGTGCAGTCACTTCGTTACACACCCACCACCCGTCCGCGGCTCCATCCGCGAAAGGTTAACCGGCCGCGCCACTTCATTACTCATATGTAGGTGAGTTGGTGGTTTTTGTAAGCGGCCAGAGTGGCATTATTTGTATAGCGGTCTTTGAGCGACGGCGACGGCGACCGGCCGGCGGCGTGGTTCCGCGCCCCGACGACGACGACCGTATTAATCGCGCACTCAACGAAGTGAACTCCTCTCATCGTCGTCGGAACTGATTGGTTGCAATTGGGCCGGGCCGACACTCCCGTTCGAATTCGACGGAAAGAGTAAACGTCGCTTTCGGGAAGAGTTCCTTCCCGTACCGCCGCCGTGGCTGGTAAAGGTCCTCTGTCGGGGGCGCTGTACCCTGGTCTGGTCAGCTGTCTCGTGCGACGTGTCGCTTTGATAAGTGCTGCTGCTGCTGCCGCCAGCTGGGTCACGGTCATTAGTCACACTTCGTTGTCCTGTGTCAGCTGAGTCTTCATCGCCTTATTTGCAGGTGTGGCTCATAGACGGCACGTTTACGAATTTTGAACCTGAGACAGTAGCACGGCAGGTATATCAAGTACCTAACCAAAGGAAAGAGAACGATCCCTTGTGGGCGTGCCACGCATTCTACACCTACCAGGGGCCGGATTCATGAACGCGGCCGGAGGTAAATTCTACCCCCATTTACCTCGACGTTCATTTACCCGCCACTTTCCCTGAACTTACCTCTGTTTCTCTCCCCAAGGGGTCGAATTCATCAACGATTAACCCGAGGGTTTAGAGGGTTGAGATACCCACGATGAATCCTGCGTCTCTGACTCTTTCCTTATCTCTATCTGAATCTTATCTTATCTCTACCCTTATACCCCGCATACCCACGCGTTTAAGTGTTGATGAATCCGGCCCCAGATGTTGTGAAGGCAATCTGAATGCATATTTGGCCCATGCACTGACCTGCAAAGGTCGGCCAGTGTTTTACCCCTCCCAGATTAGCTTGGCACCAACTCGCCGACCTGGTGCCGGATCATCAACGACTAACCCATGGGTATAAGGGGTAGAGATACCCACGATAAAGCCTGCGTCAATGCCGCTCATCTTATCTTTACCCTTTATACCCCGCATAGCCGTGGGTTGAACTGTTGATGAATCCGGCCCCTGGGAGGGACGAAGACCTGGGGCCGGATTCATCAACAGTTAAACCCATGGGTATGCGGGGTATAAGGGGTAGAGATAAGATAAGAGTCAGGTAGAGATAAGGCAAGAGTCAGAGACGCAGGCTTCATCGTGGGTATCTCTACCCCGTATACCCACGGGTTAGTCGTTGATGAATCCGGCCCCTGTTTGGACCGCTCTGCAAAAAGGACCCAAATCCTAGTTCGAGCGGCGGCACTTCACCGTTTCTGTTTGATCACCTGTATCACCTGTTGTCCCGCTGATTATCGACTTGCTCGAGCGGGCGCCAGCAGCGTCTCCATTCGTCCCTGTCTCGTGCCAGAGTGCTCCAATGGATCCTCCTCGCTCGAGGGACACGAAAAGCGTCATGTAGCTCGTTCAGAACTTTCAGGACTTTCTCAAAGAAGTCTGACCAACGCGTTGATGGGCGTCCTAGGATTCTCTCGACATCTCGCGGAATCTAGTGGTAACGGCTCTCGTCCAGCGGGTCTCCATTACGTGGCCAGCCCACCTAATTTTCGACGACTTGGCCCATGCGACAGGGTCTCCGATCATCTGTTGGACTACATCAAGAAACTTTTAGCAAAAGCTATCACGGAAAGACAGCGCAAAATGCCAGTTTATAGAATGCTTATTGTGCACCGATGCATTAGCCTTCTTTAGATCAGTGGAATGACACAAGAAATGTCTATGGGTGAAAAATTTGACTTTTTCATCGTCTGTTTAGGTAAGTCTTTATATGTATTGGATAACTGCGCGCTCAACTGGTGACATCAAATGTGAAAGCATGGCGCATCCTTCAAAGAATTAATGTTAACCCACCGATATCATTTTATCCTTAAATCTTTGGAGCACTGAAAGTTTTCCGGGTAGGCCTCGAAGAGAGGTATGAACTTTAAACATGCAAGGTTTTCCTGCAATATTACCTGAATATTGTTTTCATTTCTAAATAAAAAAGAAAAAAGGATGGTAAAAGGATTATTAAATCCTCGCTACGGTAGTGCCACGCATTCTACCCTACGTGATGTCGTGGAGTCAAAATAAATGCGTATTTGGCCTACACAATGACTTGCGGTGGTGAACCGATGGAAAAGTCAGTGCTTTCTCCTACTCAGAGAAGTCTGGCACCAAAACTCCGACCCCAGAAGGGTGGACCGGTGAGGAAGTCCGAACCAGGAACCTGCTATCGGGTGCACACGACAGCCGGCACCTTCTCCGACTGCCTTACCATGCCCTGCCACAATTTTCACTCCGTTTTTACCCTGTTTATTTAGTCTGCTTCATTCTTCTGATTCATTGAATGCATTTTTGCGTATCTTCGCTTATGGGCTGCACAATTTTAGGACAGATCATTAGGCCAGGAACTTGTCGAGCTCCTAAAGCTTTCCTTCGTCTGCTGCCAAACTCCTAAAATGGGGAGAACGACAGCGATTCCACTATGTCCAACCCAATCCGAAGAATGATTTCAGTTCAACTGTCACTGCCACCGGGGGTAACGGTATTAACCGGCACGCGCGAGGGATGAGCGGTTCCGTTGCGCTGATTTCGAATGGAATCACCGGCTCAATTATCCTATTCAGCGCTCATCACTCGACATGTTCCGGCGCTGCTGACCACCACCCGGGCAGCCCGGTCAGCCAGATCGCGTCGACCCCGTTCGTCTGCCTGCTCGTCACGCATCAGTACCGTCCTTATACGGACTATATATTCAGCTTGCCAGAGTTTCGATGGTGCCTCGAAGTTCTGACGGTGGAATATCCGCTTCCTTTGGTGGTGGTTTGCTGTTAGCAGAATTTTTACTGCCTTCTGGGAGGTCTTCCTTTCTTTTCTTCCTTTTCTACAGGTTAACTACATGCTCTCCAGACTGGTCAGAATAAATTTTTGTTTAAGGAAAATTTGACATAGGCTTTCTTTGAAATTTTGAAGCTTGGTTGCTAGCTACAAGGAAGGATTCTTCCTTTTCTCCGACGAAGTGCGGCTGACTTGCCTTTGATTAGTAGTCCTCTGCTCTGACGACCCGAAGGTCGTTGCAGGAATGTCGGCTCGTTGATGATCAGTTCGTCAGCAGTATCAGAGCATCAGCAGCGGCTGCCTTCATGAATGACTTTACCCAGGGTAATGGTAATAGGGGGTAAATTTTCAAGCGTTACCTGGAATTCACAAGAGCAAGAGCATGGTGGTGAGGTAGAATTGTATCGTGAATACCAAGCTTGTTCTCTGTCCACTATCTTCCGTTGGTAAACTTATCCATAGCCATCAACCCATTACCTTACCAATCGTGAATCTGGTATCAGAAGTCTTCGCCTCAAAGCTCTGGAGGAGTAGAGCACTCTGTGGTGGTTCTACAACCTTCTTGATGTAATGTCACCCCTAACGGTCTGGAAGCAGTTTGTTGGAAGGACTGTTGATGCTCGCAACTCTATAGGGGATAAGGATAAAGAACGTGCTTAATCAATTCCTTCCGGGATGCGCTACGTATTCTACTTCTACGAAGTTTCGCGTAGGCGATTTGAATGCGTATTTAACCTGCAAAACTACTAACAATGGCCAGCCGATTAACAAATCAGTGCCTTTTCCTTTTCAGACAAGTCTTGTTACCCACTGTCCGATATCGGAGGCCTGGAAGGCTTCGTTGGGGGGGGGGGGGAGTCAGGTGCGTCCCATTCTCTGCCTGGCCAGCACGCGTCTTCTTTTTAATACGCTACTTTTTGTGCTTTTGTGCTTTAGAACAGGTTTTAAATCATCATTTTTCCTTGAAAGTGAAAATTTTAATAAAATTTTAAACAGCCTTAATTTATTGGGAGAGGTAATTTTTAAAAAATCCTGATAAAGTCATACTAAATTTTACTCAGACAAAAAATTACTCCAGATGCTTTAAAGAGACTCTAGTTCAACCTGAAGAGGCTCGTTTTGGAAAATCCGAACCAAAAACCTGGAAAAAAATTGCTGCAAGCATCCTCCTACTGTACTACCACTCGACTTCTCAACTCCGTACGAGACTTTAACCTGCTGTCTTGGAATCAATCCGAGTAGTTCTTCTGGATCTGTCCTACTAGGGAGGGGTAACCGTAAAGTGTCATTTGCTTATGTCTTTCTATGCCACCCAACCAAATTTCCTGAATTTAAATTAAAAACTTTAC
This sequence comes from Heligmosomoides polygyrus polygyrus, assembly GCA_947396885.1. Taxonomy (NCBI): domain Eukaryota; kingdom Metazoa; phylum Nematoda; class Chromadorea; order Rhabditida; family Heligmosomidae; genus Heligmosomoides; species Heligmosomoides polygyrus. Next base: position 4,227,281 of record OX377202.1, on the reverse strand, counting down.
CTAACGCGGTAGGATCTTAAGCTCTCGCAGAAGCTAAGGAAAGGGATGGAAAATGCGAATCACTATGTAAATGCCCCCTCCGATTAGGATAGGCTGCAAAGCCTGTCGTGCCACTGGTTGTCGAGTAGGTGGAGCGAAAACCTTCAGCGTTTCGAGTAGTTTCTCTCATGTGCCAGAGTAGCTCAGTTGGTTCTCCTTGTTCGATGGACAGAAAGGGTTCCGTTCAGTGGTTTCAGAAAAAGTGCGATCACCGCGCTGGTGAGCTCCTGATATCAAAATTCTACTGTCCTTGGCTACTGTCCTCATTCTCGTAAGCTGTTCTTGATGGCCAACCTAATCTTCGACTAAAGCTGAATACGCATTCTGAATGCCTCCAAAACACCCGTAGAAGTAGAGTGTATAGCGCATCCAACAAATGGATTAGTTAATACCGGTCTCTCCCATAACAGCCCTTTAAACATCTGAAGACTCGGTGAGTAGCCCTAGGTTGAGGTCAGTTCGGTTTCGTTCTTCTAAAATTTTCAACCTTCGACGCTTGGGATGAACGCGTATTGAAATCGCCCTCACAAAATACTGTAGAAGTAGAGTGCGTGGCCTACCCCGTAAAGGAGCTGATTGACGCTGATCTTTTTTGTCTTTTAAAACATTCGATATCTCCAGACAGAGCACTATATCTCACTATGCCTCCGTTAATTTTCGTTTCCGCTACAAAAATTTAAAAAATGAAATTAAACCAGGCCGAACGGGACGATAAGCTACATCTTCTAAGAACTATCCGACATTCGCGAATAAAACTGCGATAACTGCAGGAATTTGCAATGAAAGCGTTGCTCAAGTTTGTCCTCGTAGGCCATCTGTTCTGCTGCAGTGATAAGACAGATGTTTACGGTAGTAGATAAGTCTTCGAAGGTTCAACTACCGAAGTTCTCGTGAAATGACTTCGCTTAGAGCAAAACCCAATCCTGATCGGGGTCTGACTGCGAAAACATTCGTATGCGCCCCTATAAAAAGGTTTCTATCCTATCTTTTCATCCACGAAAACAGGGAAATTTGTCCAAAAACTTCTAAAATATGCGACGCATTGAAACCTATCAATGATGACTTAGTAGAAGATCTTGACAGGTTTCTTTGGCAACGCAAAAGCTGGCATCTGTTGAAAAAATCCAGATTGTGGGCTTCCCTATCTAGATTTACCCCGATATTCAGGCGGTCCGATCTCCAATTTTTCAATGGAAAAGCTCTGAAAAACTTCTGCAGAATATATGTATACCGTAACAGTGCACTCTCATGCAATTTCGAGGAGATTTCTAGCGATTTCCTGGGATATATACCATTTTCACGTCGTATCGGACACAATCTTAAATCAAATTTATTTATATTTATAATGTTTAAATTTACAAATCAAATTGGACACTTTTCAAATTAAACTTGACACTCTTCTAAGCTAGCCTAAAACTTGAAATCAAAACGAACACTTCTACATCGAAAATCGACCTCCTTCTACATTAATTAATTAATTAATTTATTTATTTATTATCTGCACAATGTCGTGCGCACAAAATACTACATTTAACATGGACACAGCATATTAGGAAATACGTGGTATATAAAAAAAACAACAAATCAAAACTAGCCATCATTGTTACTTTTCGTGTGAGCGGAACTCAAGCCCAAAAAAGAAACTCAACTCAACTGAACAAAATGTATGAATCGCTTAGTAGTATAAAAATTCTGGAAGAATAGGGGTAAGGAAACGGGGGAGAGGACGATGGGTAACTGATGAAGAAGAGCAGTGGCCCGCCAACACTGCAAGTCGTAGGAGATATCGGCTCCGGATACCAACTTAGTAGGTCCGTCAACTCCATCAGAACCCATCGAAGACCGCTGTGTGGGGTATCGTAGGACAGTAGAACGGGTTAATCAGAACCAAAGTAGAGAAGCTCTAAAAATCAAGGAAAATTACAACGAAGAGGTGCAAAAAGGAAAAGACAACAAAAAGGGCAATGACAGCAAGCACCATAAAAGCTCAAAAGTAAAAGTCTTCTAAAACAAAGCATATCCTAGTTTTAGAGAAAGGAAAACTAGCAGAATCTCTCATTTAGGCGATATCTGGTATATTCAGTGTTGAAAGCAAGTCTATCCCTTTCAATTGTTTTCTAAAAACATATGCGTTTGGAGCTTCTAGTAGGCTAGGTGGTAGCATTTGTAACCAACGAGCTCCTCGAAAGAACAGAGAATTAAAAACCTTTTCTCGGTATTTCTTCTTTACCTTGGGATAACGAAAGCAGTAGCTATTACGTCGACCTTGTGTTGGCAAAAAGGTCCAATATTTACTAGCTTTAAGTCTAGATTCGCCTTTTAGGATTTTGAAACAAAACAGTAGATCATTTACAATCCGCCTGTAAAGTAGACTATCTAGGCCAAATAATTTTAGTCGTTCTTTGTACCTAGGACACGTTCGGATAGAATTGGAACAGTTTACACAACGACTAAACAAGATCTTTGTAAAGGTCTTCTGAACTTTTTCAATTATTTCTATTTGCCTTCTGGTGGAAGGACTCCAAATCTGAGAGCAGTACTCCAATACTGGTAAAACGTAAGACTTGTACAGTTTGATCAGTATCGTGCTGTCATTACATTTCAGGTTCCTGAAAATCGAAAAAAGGACAGAAAAAGCTCTCCGTACAATTATATCAATGTGATTATTGAAATCTAATCCACTGTCCAAGAAAATTCCAAGATCGCGAACTTCAGATGCAGACCTAAACGCACAGTTATTAAGACCAAATTCTACAATAGGCGCTTCACCAATATGGAAAACTGAAGTTTTGGAAGGATTCAAAGGAATTTTCCAAATATTAGCCCATACTGCCATCATGACAATGGATTGGGATAAGGCCTGGCAAACCTCAGTCTTATTGCTATGATTGTACCTCCCATAAATTTTTATGTCATCGGCATACATCTGCACCTTCACATGAGAGTGTGTGGATAGAACAGCAGGAAGATCGCAGGTGTACGCAAGAAAAAGAACCGGTGACAGCACACCTCCCTGGGGAACCCCACTTCTGCAATCATAGCACATCGAAAAAGAATTACCAACTTTAACACGCATACGCCTTCCATGCAGATACGATTGAATCCACTTATGCAAAGATCCTGTAATGCCAAGATTATAAAGCTTTTTTAGAAGCATTCTGTGGCTTACCTTGTCAAAAGCCTTTGACAAATCAACGTAAATAACATCAACCGAGTCTCCATTATTCAATGCAAGACTCCAGTCAAAGGTGCAGTCAGCGAGTTGTGTAGTAGTAGAAGATCCCTCCGTAAATCCATGCTGTTCAAATGGAATAGATCTGTTTCTATTGAACCATGCTACGATTTTATCCCGCACAATCTTTTCCATTATCTTCATTGGAGTAGGATTTATGCTTATAGGTCGGAAGGAAGACACCGATGGTGAATTTTGAGTTTTTGGAATAGCCGTGACAATGGACTCTTTCCAAATTTTAGGAACCTCACTGTAAATTAACGAAACATTAAAAATCATTGATAGGGGTTTGCAAAGAGAATGCGCGCATTTTTTGAAAACAATTTGAGGAATTCCATCAAAACATGCTGAAGTTGAGTCCTTAAGTCGCTTCATTACTTTTAGCACATCATTTGGGTGTATGATAAATTCACCTATACTCTCTAGTTGATTATTCGCTTGAGTAAATATGCCTTCCGACTCATCGAATGTCTCTTCCGAATCCGAATCGAAAACAGATGCAAAAAATCGTGCTAATGCTTCAGCCTTTTGGTGATCGGTTTTATAGAGAACACCAGAGTCATCCTGAAGCACTGGTAGCTCATAGTAGTTTACATCGAATGAGAGAAAAAAAGAGCTTTGCTATTCCTCGTTTTTGATGACATTTTTTCTTCGTAAGCTAGAAACCTTTTCAAGTGGTGATCCAATTCTTGACATAACTTGTTATAGAGCGGATGAGAAAGTGGATTTGATAGCGATTGGAAAAGGCGTGACTTCTGTGCTATCAAGTTTGAAATGTGCTTTGGGTACTGTGGAGCCGGTGTTTTTGCTACGTCAAACGGAACGTGAAGAGATAATCCATAATATACTACATCGCAAAATTTTTTGTACAGGTCATTTGTGTCTTGATATCCATCAAAAACTTTCCAAAAATAAAAATTAAAGACTCTTCCAAAAAAGTTAGAATAATTTTTGAATAAATAGAACAGAGAACACATAGTTTGAAATTTTATTATTTTTCTATTTTTTGACGAAAAATTACGCTTTCAAACTTGTTTTGAAGAGCACGAATGCAGCCATTTTTTAGTGCCAACAGATCTTATTGAGCCTGCAATTTGACCTGCCTGATGCTCGTTTCAAACTGAAAGAGTACCCCTTTGACTTCAAAAGTCTCAAAGCCAGCTTAGAAGAGTGTCCAATTTGATTTGAAAAGTGTTCAGTTTGACGTGAAAATGGTATATTTATTAAGGTTGTATATTTACTGCAATGTAGCATTTTGCTCGATTATTACGAGCGAGTCTCCCACTTCCAGCAGGTCCATTTTTCTCCTTCTGATGCTGTTGGTCTATCGGCTTGAACCTGAATATTATTCGACTTCAAATTACTAGCCGACGATAACAACTAGCCATATTTTTTAAAAAATTTAATAAAAATTAGCGTAATCTTAAAGCAGCATTCTCATTAGTGAGTCACTTGTCGCCCTTCTAATCACTGTTTCGCGCGAACGGTCACCAGTAGCTTCGTCGTTTGACGCTGCCGCTTACCTTCTCTTGCTGCTTAAACAGGACCCTTTTTGTAGATTGCTTCGAATTTCCCGCCCAGGCTAACCAAACCTTCCATAGTTCCGAGGTCGGTAACGTGGTAACAGAGTTGTTTCGGAAGCATAAATCACTAACCTGTCCCTCAGCTGATCATTGCAAATCATTGTATAGGCCAGATAGGCCTTCAAATTGCGTCCACAACATCCCGTAGAAGTAGAAAGCATAGCGCATCCCACGAAGGAGTTGATTGACGCTGTCCTTCGTCGTTTGTCTTCCGTACTTCATAATCCGCGGAGAAGGCCTTCATGGTGTACCAATATGCTGGCGGTGGTTGAAACAATGTTAATTGTTTCCATTTCAAATGACTCGTTGTCGTTGTTTAAAAATAGAGAAATCTTAATATTTTCTGCGCCAAAGGTTCCACTACTATTAGGGGGGGGGGGGGCAAAAGTAATGAGACACCCCACGCCGTGTCCATATATCTCGTTGCTGGAGTCTGGTTTCGTGCTTGTTGTATTTGTATGTTTGTATGCTACTTACTGAAGCCCATCTGAAAAGTTACCACTTCCGCTCTTTCCAGAAGCATGCCAAAAACCCCAGCCTGTCTCATGCCGGAACCCCAGTCTGACGAGTCGACCTGTGTCGCTCAAATCTCCCCCAATTCCCAACCCCGAGCAGCCTGGGCTCAATATTCACGCACGATGAGAAGTACGTCTTCTACCTTAACCCTGCCAAGCAGCGAGCCTGGGTGAGGCCTGGTGAATTGTTACCGACCTTCGTTCGGCGAGATGTTCACGGCGAGAAGCATCTTTGGAGCTTTTGGGTCTGCGCCCATGGATCGGTTTACCGGAGGCTGTTTCCCAAGAGCACCGCGATGAACTCCAAGGCCATGGTGAACGAAATAGAGGAGATGGGCCGGCGACTCGCTCTTATTCATTCGCAGCGCTTCAAGAAGGTTCTCCTCTTCGACAACGCCGCACCCCATCGGGAACAAGTAAGCACGGATAAGCTTGGCCAGCTGGGCTACGTTCACATGCCTCACCCACCGTATTCGCTGGACAACTCTCCATGCAACTACCACTACTACTTGAGCCTACAGGACTTCCTAGTCGGAAGGGACACAAGAACCCAAGCAGTCCTTGACAACCATATCGAGCAGTTGATCAACACCAGGCTCAAGCAGTTCTGGAAGGATGGGATCAGGAAGTTGACTGAGCGATGGCAGCAAGGTCCTTTCCCTTAATGGCAAATACACTCCTCAGCATCGTTGAGTTGTAATTGAGTTATAAAGAGATAAAGATTTTTTTCATTTTGTCTCATTACTTTTGGCCCCTCCCCCTAATAGTTACGTTGCATTCTGCTGTATCTTTACTATTTTTCAAAGCTTTTTCAATCCTCCACCTTTTCATTATTAGCATATTATCGTTCCTCTTCTTCGATGAAGTGTAATCCCGAGGTACATCACATGAGAACGTTCATCTGAAGACTTCAGCGGTACGAAACTTTCTATTTCCGTATTTTGTAATTATGTTTCCTATTTCTATTCTCTGAAAGCCTAGTTTTTCCTTCGTTGCTTTTCTATCCACAACTAACAATAACAGAAATGGAGGCAACACTCCTACTATGCTCGACTTCACATCCCAGCCACTGAAATCTGGCACCTTTTCGGCGTTTCACACCAGTATCTTTCGGAAGATAAGCGCACACACTAGAGTATCGCCAGACCACTTGGCTCGTGCGTAGGTTCACGATGACTCAGGGCAGCTTCCGTGAACTCTTCAGGAGACCGGAGCAATCACAGTGTCAATAATGGACATAAGGATAATGGACATAAGGAGTCTCTTCGTCTACTCTAATAGAATTAAGGCTTCGGAGAACAAAAAGATGAAGGAAGGCGCAATGCGCCATGTATTCTACCTCTACGGCAGTCGCGGAGGCAATATGAATGCGAATTCCGCCCATACAAACTTGCAGTGGTTAGTCGATGGACAAGTCAGGGATGCTTTATCCTTGCCTTCCCTGACATTAATTCACCGAACCTGTACGGAAGAAGGATTGGTTATTATATTCGGGAAATCCAAACCAACGGCCTGGAATGGGGTGCACGCCACAGCCGGCACCTCCTCCGACTGCGCTACCATGCGCCCATTTAGTTCATATGAACCGTATAACGTAAAACTAAGGACATTTCAAATCTTATCGGACACTTTCCATTTCAAATTTCCAAGTCTTCTACGCAAGCTTCACGCATTTAAAATCAAACTGCCCACCTTCCAAATCAAAAGGAGCGTCCTCCCTATATTAAACTAGAAGCTCTCCAACAGGAAAGAATAATTGTTGTTTAAGAACAATTTAGTTTTGTTTTTGCTGTTTTTTCTTGAAATCTCAAGTTCACCTATCCCAATAAGTGAACACACTGTTTAAATTTTACGAAAAAATAACGAATTACTTTTTGAATCGCAGAAAGGAACCAATCATTTAGTAGATCAAAAGAAGACATCACACCATGTTCTCGAGTAAATAGTCTCAGTTTTTCTTCAGTTGTTAGCGAAAAAATCTGCCTTTGAGTAACATAGATAGAAATAAATAGCGCAATAAAAACATTTATAAAAACACACGTATCCTCACATTCCTGCTTCTAAGTACGCATCATCTTCACTATCAATCGATTAAACAACGCGACGATGTATTCAAGTGCATGGCGTGATCTTTTCTTTTCACTAAATGATTGCTGCATTTGTGTGCTCTAAAATAACATCTAACTCATTGTTTTACTTAAAAACTACTTTAATGAAATTTCAAACGGCATGTACGCGGCAGGGCGCGTGTAGTGCAGTCGGAGGAGGCGCGACTGTCGCGTGCACCCGATACCAGGTTCCTGGTTCGGATTTCCCGCCCAGGCCAACCAAGCCTTCCATCCCTCCGGGGTCGGTGAATTGGTACCAGACTTGTCTGGGAAGGATAAAGCGCTGACTTGTTCATCGGCTGGCCACCGCAAGTCATTGTATGGCCAAATACGCATTCATGTCGCCTCCACGACATCCCGTAGAAGTAGAATGCGCTGGCGCATCCCAGAAGGGATTGAGTAACGCCGTCCTTTATCCTTATCCTTATGTACGCGGCAGGTGATTTTTTTTTAAATTTAAAGAAAGAAATTCTAAATTTTTTGTTCACAAAAATTGTTCTAACCGCGTTGGACAGTCTCTGGTTAAATCTGGAAGACGTTCGCTTTGATTTAGAAAACGACCAGTTGGATTTCAAATGCACCAGGCTTGCTTAGAAAAGTGTCCAATTTCACTTGAAAATGTCCAATTTGGTTTTTTTACACATTAGACCAAATTGGACCTTTCAAATCAGAACCAAGAAATTTTTGTCCGTTCTTTGTCATTTTTTGTAGATTATTTTTGTAGATAAACAGCGTTCATTTATTGGGACAGGTGAAGTGAAAATTTTCAGACAAAATCATACCAAATTCTGGTCGTACAATAAAATTTTAATTTGACTTGAAAGGGTCAATTTCGTTTGAAAAGTGCCTGATTTGACAAGGAAAGTGTCCATTTCGACGTGGAAAGTGTCCAGTTTGGTTTGAAAGGCGTCCAATTTGAATTAAGCCCATTTTTTAATTCCAATTCCGTGAAAATGGTATCTTATAGCATATCGCGAGGAAATGCCGGATCTATCCTAATAGGGAGGGATCACCACCAAGAGGACAGCTCCGTCCAGCATCCAACGACACGGAACCACATTCTTTGAGCTCACATGAGTGCCGTCCTATCACTGCAGTAGTTGAAGCTCTGGGAGAGTTCGAAGAAGGGGATAGAGAGGGAAAAGACCTATGCCCACCTCCGATTAGGATAGATCCGAGGGACTACTTGAGGGACAGCATTGCTTGCAGGTCTAGGGCTAGAAAGAACAGGGTTCCAACGAATATTGGCTTTGGTTTCATCTATTAAAATAAGAGATTTATAAGACAATTTAGAAAATGAGTCACACCCATGGCTAGAATCGCTCCCACGACATTCTTTGAAGTGTCTTCTCTCTAGGGATTGGTTCCGAAGTCAATGAGTCAAATCTATGCCCTACTGTCTGTGCTAACCGAGCGGTTCTGCTGACATTCGCACAACTCAGGTGTGACTGTCCTTCTGGGGGAGATAAGGGTGTTTGGCGCCCGTCTGGCTGTGAGACTCACTGTTTATTGGGCGCTCATTACGAAACCGTCGTCGCCTTTCACTCCGCTTCGACACTGCCTAATCACCGAGCACACGTCGTCGAGCAGTCTGGCCGGTCGGCGGTCCGTCGCGCTTCTGATGACAGCCAGCCAGCCACCAGAAGCGACGACGACGACGACGACGACCTTTTGCCGGTGTCGCAGCCAAAGGCCAGGCCAGATTCGTCATGTCTTCGGAGACTCCGTGTCAGCTGCTGAACTTCCGCTGCCCGTAAATCGCTTGTTATGGTTTCCGCGCGTCGCTCGTAGGGCATGATGCCACCACACATCTGCCAATTAGGCTTGTAAACTTCCGCCGCTGCTGGTGCACGGTGGATGTGGCCCTCGCCAAATTAATGCTCAGCCTCCACCCCACGCATCCGGCCCCGTATAGTTATCCACTGCGCCGGATTACTGTCATCAGCTGATCCGCAGATTTGCGTGTCGCACTTCAGCAGACTTGTCCGGCTCGTCCTCGTTTCGACAATCACTGGGTGAGTATGGAGGTTTCGCTATCTGGGCGACCTACTTATTAAAAATTTTCTAAAAAATAAAGGTTAAATAAACGACAAACCAATGTAAAGTATGGGCGTGTTGATAGGTACGGCACCAAAATCGATCCTGAAGTTGGTAGCTGTTTCTTTAATGAGATTAATAATGCTTAAACAGCGAATGCCACATCCATTAGTCGAGGTACGCAATAGGCGGATTGCCTGTCGGTCACTATTGGACGAGAAGGAGCTAGCAGCTTCTACGTTCGTCCCCGCCGCGTGCCAAAGTGACCCAGTGTGTTTTCTTGCCTTTAGGAAGAGGAAGAATGCCGTACGTCAACTCTCAATTTGCTCATGGCTTTCAAATTCCTTCTGACTCTCAAGCCAATGCTCTCAAATTTGAGGAATTAGCAAATACAACAGACGCATTGGTGAGCATACTGTTGTCGTTTGAGATAGGCCGTGATGCCGAAATTTCTAAAGAAAAGTTGTGTACGTGACTCATTCTGAAGTACTCAGTCCATCTGGTCAATTTTTTAGCAAATCTTCTTCTTCTCCCGAGCGTTTAGTCCCGCGCAGTCGCAGGGTCCGCTGTTCTTATGATCCGTCGCCACCTCATCCTATCAAAGGCGTCGTCTGGCATGGCGCCGACTTCAGCGAGATCTTTCTTGATGACATCCTTCCACCTTTTCCTTGGGGCTCCTCTCGGACGCTTTCCGGGTGCCTCGAAATCTAGGGCCAACCTTATGGGGTGATCCTCTGGTCTTCTGAGGACGTGTCCATACCACCTCAGGCGCTGCTCCCTCATCTTCAGCTGGATCGGAGCTGTCTTCATCACTGCCCTAACATCCTCGTTTCGCACCCTGTCCCGACGGGTCCATCCACAAGCCCACCTGAGCATCCTCATTTCCGCCGCGTGCAATTGCCGCTCCTGCGCTTTACCTAGGGCCCAGCACTCACTGCCGTAGAGGAGGGCAGGCCTCACCACTGTTCTATAGAGCTTTCCTTTGAGTGTCCTGGAGCACCTACGGTCGCAGAGGATTCCTGTGGACTCCCTCCATTTGAGCCAGGCTGCGTTTATCCGCCCCCTGACCGCCTGGTCCACACTTCCTTCCTCGGATAGGTCACTTCCGAGGTAGCGGAATTCTTCCACCTTCTCGATCGCCTCCCCTTGGCAGTCTAGGATCGGTCTAGTGCACTGCTCAGAGCTGATAAACTTGGTCTTCTTCACGTTCAGCCTCAGGCCGTTATCCGCGAGGGCTACTTGCCACAGCCTCACCTTCTCCTCCAGCTCCTCCCGGCTGTCGGCTACTAGAGCGATATCGTCCGCGTAGAGGATGGTCCTGAGAGGGCCTTCCTCCAGGAGTTTCACTATGCAGTCAAGCGTCAGCAAGAAGAGGAACGGACTCAGAGCCGACCCTTGATGTACACCCACTGTGATGTCCATCTTCTTTGTCATTCCGTGTGGGGTTCGTACCGCCGCTTTCGAGCCTTCGTACATGTCCTTTACGACTGTGATCAGACGTTCCGGGACACCTCTACCTCGGAGCGATTTCCAGATCACGGCCCGGGGTAGCCTGTCGTAGGCTTTCTCCAAGTCCAGAAAGGCCATGTAGCAGGGCTTTCGTTTCTCCCGATATTTCTCCATTACCTGGCGAGCGATGAAGATGGCGTCTGTGGTGGACCTCTCAGGCATGAAGCCCCACTGCTCCTGGGAGATTGTCACCATCTCCCTCAGCCTCGAGTCGACCAGACGTTCGTGGATCTTCATCGTGTGCGAGATCAGTTTGATCCCTCGGTAGTTGGAGCACTCGGACGCGTCCCCTTTCTGTTTGAAGATGGGGACTATGATGCTGTCCCTCCAGTCATCCGGCATCTTACTGTCTATCATGACTCTGTTGAAGAACTGTGTCAGCCAATTGACTCCACAGTCCCCAAGCACCTTCCAAGCCTCTACTGGCACCCCATCAGGTCCAGGTGCCTTCCCGAGCTTCATCTTTCCTATGCATTTTAGCAAATATGCATTTTTGTTTTTTAGTCTTTTTTAGCAGATGTCCTTCAAATCGGGACTTTGATAGGTTTCTTATCGCTACAATTTCTCACAGTGATCGAAATATTCCAGCAAGAAATTTTGCATCAGAGACAAACATGAAATCGAGAAATACTCACAAGTCTGTTAAATGTTATGTTTTTATTCGATCACATTCCTTTTCTTGTATAGTGTACAAATATGTGCAATCAATCAATAAATCAATATATCAAGAAGGTTGGGAGTTGAACCCTTCCAGGGACTACCTATCCACGATTCCGCAATGCATCGCATAATCAAAGTAATCCTTATTATTTTGGACTCTTTCGAAGGTAAACCTTGAAGGGCGCGTGTAGCGCAGTCGGAGGAGGCGTGACTGTCGCGTGCACTCGATACCAGGTTCCTGGTACGAATTTCCCGTCCAGGCCAACCAAGCCTTCCATCTCTTCGGGGTCGGTGAACTGGTACCAGACTTGTCTGGGAAGAATAGAGCGCTGACTTGTTCAACAACTGACCACCAGAAGTCGTTGTGTGGCCAAATACGCATTCATGTCGCCTCCACGACATCCCGACATCCCCTAGAAGTAGAATGCGCTGACGCATCCCAGAAGTTATTGAGTAACGCCGTCCTTTATTTTATTTTTTAAACCTTGAAAAAATCTCCCTGGGTATGCGGAGATACCCACGTGGATCGTCGAGTGTCGTTCATCTAGCGGTGTGCACGCATATAGATGGATAAGATACGGTATGTCGTAGGTATGCCTCTAACTCCTACCCCGCAATCTCCCTGTCTAATCTCTGATAAATCCGCCCTCTGGTTAACTTAAGCTACGACAGGAAACCGAGAGCATGACTAGCGCAGTCGGTGGAGGCGGCTGTGGTTTTTAGGTTTACACCATGTCGATTCATGGTTGGGATTCCGACCATATCAGCCAAGCCTCCAGGGTCAGCGAATTCGTAGAAGAGTTGCATGGGAAGGATAAGACATGGACCTTTCCATCGGATGGCCACCGCAACTCAATGAACTCATTGCATAGGCTGAATACGCTTTCAAATCGTTTCCTCGAGATCCCGTTGGAGTAGAATGCATGGCGCATCCCACAAAGGGGTTGACTAACGCAGTTCCTATCCTTCATATATATCATGGGCTTAAGTATTCTTAAAGGGGTTAATGTTCCTGTGAGAAGGAGGCACGGGTCGAGACGAGAATTAGATTTAAATTTTTTAGCCCGCGCTCCCTCTGTTCTGCTTCTGATCTTCTGTGGCGTCAATTCGAGTAGATCAGTAGGCCTTCAGCAACCAAGATCTTCTTCAACATTTCATGGAGACCATCAAGGGAACTGGTCTTCTAATAGGTTGCCTGTCATAGCATCTCCGCTGGCTCACCTCTGATTCTTCCCCATCATCTCCATTCCTCATATTCAGTAGAAGAACCATGTCCGAGCCGTCGACGCTGACGAAATCGCTCGGGCAGCTCGCAGGTGTTCGTTCGCTCGTTCTTGGACATCGAGCAGTTCTTACTCAGCGCAACTCGTTTTCTGGTAGTATTGTTCGCATTGTAGAACGCGGTGGAGCAGACAGTGTTACTCACGAGAAGAACGGGCCGCTTTCATGCTGCCACCGCTCTCTGTCTCCTTCCGAACTCTGGCCGCTTGCTTTCGCTTTCAGGTCGTTATTATGCGCCGTAATGGACATAACTCACTCACACTGCTGATGGCAGAAGACCTACCTGCCTACCCGCCTGAAGAAGTGCCTATAGATGGCTATCTTATGGGAGATCAGCTGATTCCCTTTCTATAGAGCTTCTACTTCTTCTTCTTCTCCTCCTTGACGCCAGTGACGGGGTCTGCCGCTCCTGGGACACCGTCTCGTCTCACCAACTCCCGTGGTGCAGACTTGAGCAAGACCCTTCTTCCGACTCTTCGGGGTCTCCTTCCGGGTGCTTCCAACTCTTGGACCAGCTTACAATGGACCCATATCACCTTATGTACCACGTCATGTCCAGCCCTGACTTCCATAGGGTAGCGCAGGCCCGTCCACTTTTCATTAGAGCTTTCCTTTGATCGCAAAGGATTTCCATGGACTCTCGGACTTGAGCTTGGCTATGGCTATCCCTCCTGACCGCCTTTCCCACACCTCCTTCTCCGAATAGATCACTTCCAAGGCAGCAGAATTCTTTAGCCTTCTCGGTCGCCTGACCTTGGCAGTCTAGGATCGGTCCACTGCTCTGCTCAGAACTGGTGAACTTGGTCTCCTTTACGTTCAGCCGCCGTAGATTAACTGCAAGGACTCTCTGCTATCGTTCCAGCTTCCCCTCGGCTAACTTCCACATAGCGCTGTCTTCTACAAACACGATGCCGTCCACGTGTAGACCTTGGCACTAACCGAGTCCTTCTTTTCAGGAGCCGGCCTTCCTTTAGGTGTCTCATACTCTAGAACGGATTTTATGTCATTATTTCCGTTGAAAAGTAAAAATTTAGTAAAAATTCAAAAAGTGTTCGTTTCATGAGGACAGATGAATTTAGAAAATTCCGACAAAGTCACACTTTTTTGACTAAGACGAGAAAAGCATTCCAATCTTTTCTAAGAATCCTTAGCTCAATCTGGAAGATGCTAATTTTTATTTGGAAAATGTTCAGGTAGATTTCAAAAGCGTCACATTTGCTAGAAGAGCGTCCAGTTTGATTTGAAATGTGTTCAGTTTGACGAGAAAATGATATACGCCTTAATGAAGGACCAGTTAGATTCGTCGGCAGTTTAAATTTCGGGAACGGCCTGTTCGTCTGCTTGAGAATGGCGGCTGTGGCCAGCGGGGAATTCCGGAGAGTTCGCTCTTCTTTGAAGAGGGCGCATCACCGCCGGCGCCCTTTGCTCGACAATGCCCGCGACATTCTCCGTAGTCCATCGGCCGAAATGTGTCTGTCGGAAGTCCGGACACGAATTCGTGGCTCTCCGGCGTATTCATGGACGCTCATGTCCTTTCAGGCTACTTCTGAAGCCACCATTTCAGCCCTGGAATCTCCACTGCCGTCTACAAGCTACAAGCTACGGTATTCTGGAACCTAAGCTAACATATATGCCCTCTTCGAGCTAATGAGCGCCACTTCTCCCTCACTTAGCAGAGCTCGACCTTCAGCTCTGCTCCCGCTGAGCTCCAGGGGTCCAGCTCCGTCGAGGACAGGCCGCCGGCATTATGTAATGGCCAGCCAGGTTGCATGAGCGTTGCATCAAGTGTTGTCTAAACACCACGATCGCGCCAAAACCCCTTGACCATCGCGTCGCGCCCGACTCCTTCGTGTCACACCCTTCGTCTGGACCACAGGGACACACAGACACACACGCGGGGCGGACATCATAATTCGCCATCCGGCCACTCATTCACCTGAAACCCCCTCTTGAACTCGACGGCTTTTCAGCGGCCGTCCCGGTTGAGGAGTCTCACTTTCCCATAGTCTTCTGAGCCCACAGGTTCCATGGTCTCTTAGTGCGGTACATTCCTTAGTCCTATTTTGCTCAGACTGCTCTCCACTATTCTCCTCAGGTTCTTAAGCACATTGGTGACCTCCACTTCTCCACTTCATGGTCATCACTTCGACTTGGTCGTTGTTCTGCTGTCGTGTTCATCGTTACGGTGGCCCTAACGATTCTAGGTCGAAGCCATGCAGCTTGTCTAGATCAGAACTATCTATAAGATTAATAGTACTATGAGCTATAGAAATATGGACCACTACAAAGAGACGCGTGTGGCCCAGTCGGATTAGGCGCTGACTGTCGTGTACAGCTCGAGTCAGGTTCTTGGCTCGGGCATCTCGCCCAGGGTAACAAACCTTACATCTCTCTGGAGTAGGTAAATTTGTATGACACTTGTCCGCAAAAGATACAACTCCATCTTGTTTGTCCATTGGCCATCGCAAGTCACTCTATTTGTGAACTGCTAATTCAAATTGTCTTCACGACGTCCCGCAGAGGTATGTAGATTGCGTGGCGTACACCAAAAGCGATTGAGAAACGCCAGTCTTTTTCCTCCTATCCTTCTACGATTAGTAGTCTCTTTCTTCTCTTTATTCCTCGTTCTTCCCTTGCATTTCGTCTTCTGCTTCATCTTTTACTTTCTTTCTGCCACCTCTTCCTCGATCTTTTCTTCTTCTTCCTTCTCTTCTTCGTCTACTTCTTGGTCCTTCTTCTCGTCTTCCTTCTCGTTTTCCTCATATTTCCTCTCCTCCGTCCTCTATTTATCTTGTTCGCTGAGCCATATTCATTGGCGAGAAATCGAAAGTCACTTTAAAACTCAGTAGGATAAGGATAAAAATGAAGGAAGGCGCTACGTTACTCCTTTTTGGGATACGCCATGCATTCTAGTTCAACGGGATGTCACGGAGATGATTTGAATCCGTATTAGGCCATACAATGATTTGCAGTGGCGAGCCGATGAACAAGTCAGCGCTTTATCCTTCCCAGACAAGTCTGGTACCGATTCACTGACCCTGGGGGAAAGAAGGCTTGGTTGGCGTGGGCGGGAAATCCGAACCATCCACCCTGTATCGCGACATCCGGCACCCCTTCTGACCGCGATATACGCGCCCTCAAATGTCAATAACCCTTCAAATTGTCTCCATTATGTATTCTGGAACTATAGTGAATAGAATGAGTGACGCATCCAGCAAAATTACTAACGCTGACCTTATTCCCTTTATCCTTTTACGATGACATGGTTTTCTTTTTCTTTTTCTTCCTTCTCTTCCTGTTCCTCCTCTTCTTCTTCCTCTGCTTCCCTTCACTTTTTCTGCTTGTGTCTTCTTCTGTTTTTGTTTTTTTCTCCTATTCTTTCCCTTTTCTTCTACTTCTCCGTCCCTACCTCGTCTTTCTCCTCTTTCTTTATTTCCTTCTTTTCTTATTGCTCCTGCTCTTCGACTTCCTCCCCTTTTCCTCATTTTCTGCCGCTCTCGTTTGCTGAGGATAAAACACTATGTAGGTTATCCATTGCCTAGCCACTGCAACTCATTCTACTGGTCAGTTACTCATTCAAAACGTCTTTTCGACATCATGTAAAAGTAGTATGAGTGGCGCATCCATTATCCTTTTGTCCTTTGGATTTAAAGCTTTTTCTTTTTTCTCATTCTCGTCCCCATCTATGTAGTTCTATCTCTTCTTCTCCTTCTTCCTCCGTCTCCTCTTTCTCTTCTTCGCTGTTCTCCTCCTCCTCTTTCTTTCTCTCATCTCTTTACTACTTCTACGTCTCGTCGTCGTACTCTTCTTCTTTTTTCCTCTTCCTCCTCCACATCCTCTTTCGCATTGTTCCTCTCTACATTTCCCTTCCCCTCCATCTTCTTCTTCCTGCTCATCGTTTTTCCTCATGCTTCCTTCCTCCTTTTCTTCCTCGTACTTCTCTCACTCTGACTCTGCTTTGCTGAGGATAAAACACTGACTTGTTCATCGAGTAGGCACCACAACTCATTCAGTAGATCAAATTATCCCGATGAAATGGGCGTAGCGCACCCCAAGAGAGGGAATAAGAATATAATAAGAGAGTAGTAGAATATACGAATAATATTATTGAACAAGTCTCCTCTTCCGTTGGTCTTTCTTCATGAACTTCTCTCCGGTAGTACTCATCACTTTCCACGGTAAAAGATAATACAGTTGACATTTTTGCGGATGCGCCATGTCTTCCACTTTGAGTACCTCTGTGATCTCTTGGAACAACTTTGGTGCCTTCGTGTTCATGCCGCTCAAACCAGAATATCCATGTGGGCTATTCTGGCAGGCGGCAGGAACGAATAGAGGCCTTATTACTTCGGCTCCATTAAGTTGGCTGATGCTGCAGGTGGTAGAATTCCTTGGCGTATTCTGAGGTTTTGTGGCCATAAGTGGCATTTACGAACTGATGATGAGACTAAGATTCTGTTTCCGTGAAAGATAGGACTAATCCTATCATGTACTTAGTCGGTGAGATAACCGGGAGCACTGTTAAGCAGCATTAGAATCAGGAATGAGCAGCCTTTAATCAGCCCTTCCTTTTCCCACCTAATTCCTATCAAATAGTACAGTCAGCAACTGTTTCGCTGATGCCGACCTTCGTTCTCATCAGGGCTAATCCTTTTTTGCGCACGGTGCAGAGCGCTATGGTGTAACCTAACCATCCTTCGCAATCCAATACGATCGGTTATCCGCGCCTATAGTGCTCTTCAGGCATTGTTTCCGTGTTTCCTCGGAATGTCTTTGATAGGTGGACATTGAGTGAAGGAGTGTTGTTTACTCGCTCGTCTTCCTCCGCTCGGTTTTGCTCCAGCCAGGCAGCGAGCAGTCAGCAGAGGAGTTGCTCCCGAGGTCACGAACCTTGCGCTCGAGACCCATTCCACCTTATAAACACTTGTTCACACTAACGTGCTCCTTCGGCTTCGTGCTCGGTAATTAGTCCTCTCCTGGTCAGAACGGCATTCCTTCCTCGCACTGCGGGTCAAGTAGTAAAGTTGGCCAAACCTAGCCGTTTCCTAGATTCTGTCACAGGGAGGAGGCAGCCTGCGAAAAGCGTGTCAATAGTAATATTATACCATTATTATGGACGCGCGTGGCGCAGTCGGAGGAGGTGCCGGCTGTCGCTTCCACCCCATAGCAGGTTCTTGGTTCGGATTTCCCGCCCAGACTAACTAAGCCTTCCATCTCTCCGGGGTCGGTGAATTCGTACCAGACTGGTCTGAGAAGGATAAAGCGCTGACTTCTTACTCGGTTGGCCACTGTAAGTCATTGGATAGCCAAAGACGCATTGAAATCGTTTCCGCGACATCTCGTAGAAGTGAATGCATGGCGCATCCTGAAGAGGGTTGGATAACGTCGTCCTTTATCATTTGCTCTTCATGGCCTCTTTGCTACTCCTTAAACCATGTCATACAACACCGCGATGTACGGTATTTTGATCTCGCGTTGACTAGCATTCAACTTAAACCAGGGGTAGGATTCATCAACGGCTAACCCGTTGTATAGGGGTAGACATACCGCGATGAAGCCTGCTTCTCTGACTCTTACCTTATCTCAATCTGCCTTTATCTTATATTTCTCCCTTATATCCCGCATACCCACGGGTTTAATTGTTGATGAATCCCAGATGGGGTCGTTAACCCACGCCGGGTATAGAAATTCTTTCTCGCTAGTTCCTTATATGAATGAGTGGAGCTTGCTAGGACTTTGCGCAATCAAGATCTCCGTTCCACCGCCGCTATCACATTTATGCAAACAAACTCAAGCACACGTCTGGATTTGGCTTCTCAAAAGGAAAGATATCGTCGCCGTTTATGGAACAGCCGCTAGTGTCCTTTGTTCAAACTTTGCTGCTTGGTGACACGTTTTGTATCCAACATTACTGAAAAATATACTATTTTTAAGTCAAATTGGACACTCTACCAAACAAACGTTATGCTTCTGAAATCAAACTGATCGCCTTCCAAGTCGAAACGAACTTCTTCTCAGCATATAGACTTTTCGAGATGGTTAGAATAATTTTTTTTGTTCAAGGAAAATTCGGTATAACTTTCTTTGCAATTTTTTAGCTCAGCTGCTCGAATGAATATAATAACTGTATGAAAATGTTAAGAAATAAATAATAAATTAAACGTTTGTAAAGCGCAGTAAAAAATTTAGCTCATTGAAAGATGAGATCGCGCCATGCACTTGAAAGACTCGTCAGGATATTTATTTGATTGATGATGTGAATGCCGCTTACATGAGGCAACAAAGTGAGATTTTTGAGAATGTATTCCTTGTAATTGTTTTGTAGTGGGAAAATCCATCCAAACAGAAATTTTGCTACTTACATACTTTGATGCTTTGATGGTCCTTTGTTGGCTGGAGGTCTTCTCAGCGGGGACCACAACTCTTCCAGACCGCTCGATCTCTGGCTGCTTGCATCCAGTGAGGCAGACTGCGCTCTCTAAAGATCTCGAGAATGAGTCAGCCCATCGCGTTGGCGGTCGTCCCAGTGGTCTTATGGTCTCTCGGGAGCCATTCTGTGACATGGAGGCTCCATCTATCGTCCTTTCGTCGAAGCAGGTGTCCGGCCCAGCGATATTTGGACTTCTTCATGTACTGCAGCGGGTCTGCTAATTGCGACTTCTCCCGTAGCTCCGAGCTTCGTAGGCCTTCTTGCCATTGCTGACGAAGGCTTGTCCTCAGAAGACATCTCTCCAGTGCACGATGCGTAGTTTGCATCGCTCTGGCGATTGTCTTGTTGTCGGGCCACGTTTCCGTCGCGTAACACATCGCAGGCAGTACAGAGGCGTTGAATATCGAGGCCCTGAGGCCGGGATCCTTGACCTGATCGGTGACTTCGCGAATCGAACTGAAGGCTGCCCATGCTGCGCGTCTCCTGCGGGCGATTCCAGGAGCGAGGTCGTTATCCATGTTCAGCTCTCTTCCCAGATAGACGTAGGAGTCGACCTGTTGTAGAGCGACTCCATTCAACCTTACGAGTCCCGTGTCACACCACTGGTTGACCATAAACTGCGTTTTGGACATATTCATGTCCAATCCAATCTTCATACCTGCCACATTGAGCTCGTTCAGCATTTCCTCGACTTCTGCCGTGCTGGTAGATATGAGAACAATATCGTCGGCGAGGCGAAGGTTGCTGATCCGTTTACCGTCGACAAGGTAGCCTTTATCGTCCCAGTTCAAGTCCTTCATGGCATCCTGGAGTAACACTGTGAATAGCTTGTGAGAAATCGTGTCTTCCTGCCGTACTCCTTTCCCGATAGGAATTTTAAGCTTTCGATCGAACAGCTGGATGGTAGTCGATGTGTTTGGGAAGCATTCGTCGAGAATTTTGCTATCAATCGAATAAAAATCACGACGTCTTAGACGAGGGCATGTCTCATTCTCTCCTTTTTGCATCAGAGATTGGTCGCTTTCCTGCTTTTTCAAACAAGTTCTAAACCAATATTTTTTTTAGAGAATGAGATTGGTCATAAAATGTCAAACGATGTGTTTATTTTTTGGGTGCATTAGAACTTTAAATAAAGCGACACCAGTTTTTCTTTGGGTAAAAAAATAGTCTAACCCTTTTAAGGAGTCTCCAGTTTAATATGGATGAGGATCGTTTTGATTTGGAAGACGTTTATTTCGAATTCCAAAGATTCAGACTTACCTAGAAGGGTGTCCAATTTGATGCTAAAACAGTATAAATTGGTCTAGCTGTAGCTTGTTTTAAATTGGACCCGCATATCATAAATAAATAAATAAATAAAATATCTACAAAATCAGTGCGCTTGTTTAAAGTATAGAATAAGTGCCCTTGTGCCCTAAGTTTAAGTATTATAAGTGCCCTAAGTGAGCATCCGAATAGTAGAACGGTTTGCTCGAATCGAAATCTGGCCTTAAAAATTCGATATTCGGACAAAATTATCCGATTTTCGAATAATAATCGAACATCGCTTTCGATGTCCGAATCCGAACAAATATTCGAAAATCTGGAAATATCGAATATTCGACTGTTCGAATAATTATTCGAATATATTCGTTCGAGCCCAACCGTACCACCTACCCACAGTACAGCTCTGCTTCCCATGGTGTACCTGGGCTGTCAACAGCTAACCATAAGGGCCGCGGTGTAGATCTGAGTAGACTGCGCGAGACGGCGGGAGGGCGACTGTTTGCATGTCACACGTCGAGTGATAGAGCGATGATGGTTAAGTGTTTAATTGACTCCGGTAGTTATGCAAATTCGGCAGTGAAAGCGCTGCGCACGGCGCGTTCCGCCGTCGTTCCAAGGCTGCCCCGCCGCCGGATACGGGAGCCACTGATTCCGAATTCGTCTGGTCTCGTCGCTTCGCTTCGTCAGATCCTCCTTCTTCTTCAATTTTTCGCGCCCTCAGCCTTAGACTCTTCTCGTTTAGGTGGAGTAGATGCGGATATTGATATGCCTCTACCTCGTCACCTGGGCATCGGCCGGAGTCATCGATGACCTTCCGCACTGCTCCCGAAGTACGGTCATGGAGGGCGAGGTAAGTGGCGCCGTAAAGCTTCAGACGTCGACTGAGTCACCCCAAGAGAAGAAAGAGCGCTTCCAGATCCGCGAGT
The DNA here is from genome assembly GCA_947396885.1 of Heligmosomoides polygyrus polygyrus. NCBI lineage: Eukaryota > Metazoa > Nematoda > Chromadorea > Rhabditida > Heligmosomidae > Heligmosomoides > Heligmosomoides polygyrus. The sequence goes on along the minus strand of OX377202.1, from coordinate 4,205,695 downwards.
ACGACAATTCGGGACGGCCGAAGATCTTCAGCGCGGTGCAGCTCTCCATGGCTCTGCACGAGGTGGCCTGCATGACCATAAAGGTGAGTTCGTTTAATTTATGACTTGGCGCAATAGTTTACGGCATAAACGCCTTGGTTGAACATGCACAGCTCGTCTGGCATTCACTCTTTATGGTGTCATTTATCCCATATAATTTCACAATTTGACACCGGCAATCTAGGCTATGCTGGACACTCCTCGAGTCCTAAGCGTGTTGTGGTTAAACAGCATTATTTATTTATTTATTTATTTATTTAGCTGCAGATTAGTACTGTACCAAACACGAGGTTGTAGGTGGACTTTATTTCGACCCAGGCGAAATAAAGTCCACCTACAACCTTATTTTATACCCAGGCGAGCCTCTGTGATTATAGTGCCACCAACAATCAGAAAAATTGAAAACTAGTGGTTGAACAGCATTATTTATTTATTTATTTATTTATTTATTTATTTATTTATTTATTTATTTATTTATTTATTTATTTATTATGCAGGCGACTGGCGTTAACAATCAGAAAAAAATAACAAAAACAGCAACCAAAACGCAACTATCAACCAAACGTGCAGCACTGCAAAAATTAAAGGACATGAATTTTTATAGACATTAGCAGACATCTATTAATGAGAGCTTTTAATTTTACAATAATAATTTTATTTCTTATTTATTTATTTATCTATTTATTTGTTTATTTATTTATGCGCACTGTGGAACGCTCCTGTCGCCAAAATAAAACAACGTAAAAGCTAAGCAATTCAAAGTAAACATAGCCACAGCTTGGAGGAAACTGATGAGAACTAGAAATAAATGGGTTCATTCTGGATTTAGGAGGAAAAACGTATCCTTCTTGATTATTCGTGGTAGGTAACGCTCGCTAGGAATGAGTGCGAGGAGCGCAGTCGGAGGAGGTGTTGGCTGTCGCCTGCACCCGATACCAGGTTCCTGGTTCGGATTCTTCGCCAGGCCAACCGAGCCTTCCATCTCTTCGGGGTCGGTGAATCGGTAGCAGACTTGTCCGGAAATGATAAAGCACTGACCTGACCATCGAAAGTCATTGTATGGCCCAAATAGGGATAGAGGATAAAGTACAATCCCATTTGGATGCGCCACGCATTCTACTTCTACGGGATGTCGTGGAGGCGACATGAATGCGTATTTGGCCACACAATGACTTGCGGTGGCCAGCCGATGAACAAGTCAGCGCTATATCCTTCCCAGACAAGTCTGGTACCAATTCACCGACCCCGGAGGGATTGAAGACTTGGTTGACCACGGGCGGGAAATCTGAACCAGGAATCTGGTATCGAGTGCACGCGACAGCCGGCACCTTCTCCGACTGCGCTACACCGCCCGTATATGCATATATTTTGATGAAAACGGAAATATTATGTAATAAAATCGAAGAACTGACTTTTATATTGAATGGCTATCGCAGTTCATTGCTTGAGTGAATTTGTGATCTCCATAAGAGGCCAGTGCGTGGCGCAGCCTATAAAATGCATGCTTAACACCGTCCACGATTCCTTTTTCACTGATTTGTACCCTGTTTTAAACGCAGTGACTTGAGAATGGGAAGTATTAGCTTCAGTTGGAACTTGAATTCGTGATTCATTGTTTTTCTCCATAGGAATTTGACTCCAGGAGAAAAACAATGAGATACGAATTCAGATCGTAGCATAATATTTATTTGTTCGTATGGCATAAAGACATACTACAATTTTTGCACAAAAGGAAGACATAATATCTTCAGTCACAAGAAAACACAACAGGCAGCCATGTCCTAATTTCGTAGCAGCGTTTGTAGCGCAGTCGGACGAGGTGCTGGCTGTCGCGTGAACCCAGTACCTCCTTGTTCGGATTCCCCGCCCAGGTCAACTAAACCTTGTATCCCTCTGGAGTAAGTGAATTGGTACCAGATTTGTCTGGGAAGGATAGAGCGCTGACTTGTTCATCGGTTGGCCACCACAAGTCATTGTATGGCCAAATGCGCATTCAACTGCCTCCACGATATCTTGCAGAAGAAGAAGGTGTGATCCATCCAAAAAAGGATTGATAACGCCGTCCTTTATCCTTAATGCATCACAAATTGTTGCAAAATCCGCACTGGAAACAGACTGCATCAATCGAAATTGAGATAAACAATACTTCTGCTTCAGATGAATGACAGTGAGTCGTCAATTCTGCATACTCTGGAGTTCCTGCGGTTGGAGCAGCATCATCCTGTCTCTGGTGGGTACTTTGTCGTTCTCTGGCCTGGGAATACAAGTCGATAACATTCTATTCCTCTAGGAATGTACCAGTTCGGGATTCCGAAGGTCACCTCGTCGTGCATCTGTGATTGCGCCGGAGGTGACGCACCGTGTAAGATGAGCGAGTACAACTACAAGTTAGTGACCCTCGTTTACTCTGAATGGGAATGGATTACAGAGCCTCCGGCTGTTCAGGAACTGCACCTCTGGAACTCTCTGCTACCGAACGTACCATCCCGTACAGTCGAATGTGGGTTGCATCGGCGAACAGAAGAGTGAGGCCTGCTGTCAGCTTCAGATCGAGCCATTCAAGGACTGGACGTTCACTGCTATCAAGATCAACCAACCCGCGACGATACTGGTGTTTAGGTAGGCACAATTCTCTATTTAAAGCCTCACACATTCGGCCGATCAGGATATAGCCGTTTCTGCACTTGTCGTGAATGTGGCCTGCATGCGAAGGGGAGGGTGGAGGCAGCAGGCTAATGAAGTCACATCGGACGGACGTGCCACCTGTCGTCACTACCGCCACGACTTTTTCAAGCATACTCTGCTGGGCGCGTGTAGCGCAGTCGAAGGAGGCGCGACTGTCGCGTGCACCCGATACCCAGGTTCCTGGTTCGGATCTCCCGCCCAGGCCAACCAAGCCTTCCATCCCTACGGGGTCGGCGACTTGTCTGGGAAGGATAAAGCGCTGACTTGTTCATCGGCTGGCCGCCGCAAGTCATTGTATGGCCAAATACGCATTCACATCGCCTCCACGACATCCCGTAGAAGTAGAAAGAATGGCGCATTCAGAGGGGATTGAGTAACGCCGTCCTTCATCCTTATCCTTATCCTACTCTGCTGCGCGCGGCGGATTGGTCCCAAGTTGGCGTGTTCCCGTTGGAGTGTTTCAGCCGCCACACGTATGTAGGCCACATTAACGACCAATACTCGTTTTTGGCCGTAAGCTGCCGTTTTTTTAAGCTAGGTCTGAACACAACACTAGTTCTTGGTGGTTTCAGGTACATCATCTATGACCGACTCAGTAAACGGTGGCGAAAAGCGTCGGAAGAAGTCGTTGAGGTGCCGCTAAATCGAGGCATCTCCAAGTTCGACTTCAACAACGTGCACAAGATCGAGATGGTCGTCTCCGGTAGCCGGCCGAACAGGGAGCTCCAGCCGGGAATGTACTTTCTCAGAGAAGGTAGCTGAATTAACAAGCCGTTCTTAAGAGATCAGAATGTCACTGGTGATCTAGGAACGCACGAGCTTCGTGGTTTTGTTCCTATCAACGATATCGGCGAGAGCAGTCTGGAGAAACTTGGCTGGATGCGCTTCTCCGACGGTAAATGGGACGTTCGGAATGGACTGGTGAAGATTAAGCAGGCACATGTAAGTGCTTACTCCTGTTGCGTAGGTTTTGAAAGCCGACAATACCATCAGAATACCGAATAAGGGTGCGCATTAAACTCTTTTCTCTCCAACTGAATCAAGTTTCTTGAGCTGATTTTGAAGATCAGGTAGCATGATGCAGCCTTCGGCTTTCAGATATCCTTTTCTTCTATTTAATTCAAATCCATTTCAGCATGTGAACGTTGACGACTGCAAACAGCAGCTGTACACATCGACCATAAACGCTGAGCAGCTGGTGCTCATCTCCGGCAACGATGTCGACGAGAGTTACGATCTTGGTAAGGCTTCCGTTTGGCTAATGAGCATCATTTTCCTAACAATGTCGGCGATCGTTAAGGCAAACTGTGCATGATTTAAGGAAGTTAATATCTTTTGGGTACTAGACGCGAATGTATATATATAATGTATGTATCTTTTGGGATGTCGTACAGCTTTCCACGAATCAGTGTGGTTTCGTATCTGGCTGTGATACCGTTGATGCCATTCACGCCGTTCGTCTTCTGCTAGAGAAGCACCGCGAGAAACAGAAACCGGTGCATTTTGCCTTCCTGGACTTGGAGAAGGCCTTCGACCGCGTTCCGCGAGATGTTATATGGTACGCGTTGCGACAACATGGTATCCCTGAAGAGCTTATTGAGTGGGTGCGCATTCTATACTCTTGCCCAAGGAGTCGAGTGCGAGCGCCAGCGGGCACCTCGATGGAGTTTCCCATCTCTGTAGGGGTGCATCAGGGATCTGCGCTATCCCCACTGCTCTTCGTGGTCGTGATGGATGCAATCTCACGAGATCTCCAAATGGCGGCACCTTGGACGCTGCTGTATGCTGACGACGTCATGCTTGCATATGAAGACAAAACCGAACTCGAGCGACAGGCACAGGCGTGGTGCGATCGTTTGGCACTGTTCGGTCTCAAGCTAAACGTCAAAAAGACGGGATACTTGACGACGGATGTGAATGAGCATGGATTTATTAAGATCGATGGTACTGAGCTCTCACGAGTGACATCTTTCAAGTATCTTGGGTCAACAGTCACGTCCGATGGCAGCTTAAAGATGGAGGTGAATGCGCGTGTGAGTGCAGCCTGGTCCAAATGGCGCTCGCTGACTGGGGTGCTTTGCGACAGGACAATACCTGAGCACCTCAAATCGAAGGTTTATAGAACAGTAGTCCGCCCAGTAGCGACGTACGGCGCTGAGTGCTGGCCCGTGACGAAGGAAGTTGAAAGCCGCCTCAGTGTAATGAAGACGAAGATGCTACGGTGGACGGCTGGAGTTACGCGTTTGGACCGCGTTCGTAACGACACCATACGACAGAGGTTCGGTGTCGCCCCGATATCCGAGAAGCTGCGCGAAGCTCGTCTTCGATGGTACGGCCACGTCCTTCGCGCTAACGACGACACCGTGTGTAAGATTGGCCTTAATCTTGTGGTCCCTGGAAAGCGGCCCAGAGGGCGCCCGAAGCAACGTTGGCTAGATACGTTGCGCTTGGACTTAGAGATGGCTGGTGTGCACCCTGATCAAGCATTTGATCGGGAGAATTGGCGTCACCACACCAGAAGAGCGGACCCCGCCACCAAGCGGGACAGACGACAGAATGATGATGACTAGACGCGAATGTGGGCAGCATTGTGGGCGGGAACGTGAATCAAATAGGCCACATAGAATGGCGTGTAATTGAAGCAGAGTGTATATGGTCGGCATCCTGATTGGTTTGGTCAGTGCCTTGATTGGTTATTGATTGAGTGGACTCTCAGCTCTCAATGCTGTCCACATTCGCAACATGGACCAACTTTTGGTTTAAAAATGACCTCACAGCTTCACATAGATATATTTTCGGGGTATCATGAAATAACCTTCTTATGACTATTAAAAAAACGCCGAAAGATAAAGGACATATCCAATTCCTTGTGGGATGCGCCACGCATTCTACTTCTACGGATGTCGTGGAGGCAATTTGAATGCATATTTCGCCATACCGGTATGACTAGTTCATGAACAAGTCAGCGTTCTATCCTTCCCAGTACCAATTCACTGACCCCGACGCGATGGAAGGCTTGGATCGCCTGAGCTGAAATCCGAACCAAGAACCTGGTATCGGGTGCACGCGACAGCCGGCAGCTCTCCCGACTGTGCTACACCCGCCCATGCTAGAAAAAAGCTGCATTAACTAAGCTGCCTTATGATATTAGCCTCTTCGTGGCAAACATAAAACGTCTTTAGTCCTATTCCTGTATCATATGTTTCTTTTGAAATCACTTTTATTCTTTGTTTTTCTCCTCTCTTCTGTATTTATTTATTCTCTTATGTTCCCAAGCTTTTCCCAAGCTCCGAAGTGGGCGCGTGTAGCGCAGTCGGAGGAGGCGCCAGCTGACGCGTGCACCCGATACCATGTTCCTGGTTTGGATTTCCCGCCCAGGCCAGCCAAGCCTTCCATCCCTCCGGGGTCGCTGAATTGGTGCCAGACTTGTCTGGAAAGGATAGAGCGCTGACTTGTCCATCGGCTGGCCACCGTATTTGGCCATGCAATGACTTGCGGTGGCCAGCCGATGAACAAGTCAGCGCTTTATCCTTCCCAGACAAGTCTGGTACCAATTCACCGACCCCGGAGGGATGGAAGGCTTGGTTGGCCTGGGTGGGAAATCCGAACCAGGAACCTGGTATCGGGTGCACGCGACAGTCGCGCCTCCTCCGACTGCGCTACACGCGCCCAAAAAAAAACGAGATTGCTAAGGGAAAATCTGGAGTATTGATCGCTATGGGCGCGTGGAGCGCACTCGAAGGAGATGCCGGCTCTCGCACGCACCCGATTCAAGGTTCTTGGTTCGGATCCCGCACAGGTCAACCAAGCTCCGATTTAACGAATTGGAATTAGACATGTCTGGGAAGAGTAAAGCACTGACTCTTCGCCGGTTGGCCACTGCAAGTCATTGTATGGACAAATACGCATTCAACACGTCTCCACGACATCCCGTAGAAATAGAATGCGTGGCGCATCCCCATGGGATTGAATGAGGCCGTCCTTTATGCTTTACCATTTTAGTGATCGATACTGCAAACTGTTTGCAACCAACATATTCCATAAGATCCCACCTCAAAATTTTCATTTTGGGAAAGCCCGATTCTGACTGGTCGATCGATACGGTTTATTTTTTTGTAGGTTCCGTTCACCGCCCATCATATTCACTTCATTCCGAACCAATACGGTCATCTCTTCACAAGGATCGGTAGTATTAATCGATATTGATTAGGCGATCAAGACTGCCTGCCTCAAGGCACGTCTAGCGGCAATCATTTTTGCGGGAACTCGATTGATCGATATTGGATGCCCAGTCAAAGATATTTCATCCGATCGATCATCCGACCGAGATCTAAGCCCTAGTTTATACTTGAACCGTCACGCGGCGCGGCATCACGATCACCATAGATATCGATTTTTCGCGTCGCCCGATCGATACCTATTCTGACCATGGTGCCGCGCCGTGCAGCGACGCAAGTATAAACTAGGGCTAAGACATCGATTAGCAATTAGTTTTTTGCAGACTGATGCACAGGGAAATATACTAACGGGCTCTTTTACATGTAAGACACATGATGTCCATATTACTGCTTCAACCTTACACTCTCGATCTTTCAGGGCTCGAAGGGCACTCTCATCGGAAACATCTTCTCGTCGGAGAAGAAAGACCAAATCGACATGGCCTTCTCTGTTCAAGGTACAGCTGAAAAGACTCCGCTTCACGTTTGCCGTATCCTCTAATCATTTTTAGTTGATTCAAAAGTGCACCACTATCGATCGATCATATCGATTCCGTCGTCGATCAATAGCAGTCGATACGTGTGCTTTCATCCGTCAGGTGATGTAGAGGGCGAAATTTGCAAGTGGTTCAGGTGAGTGTGAAAGTGACTCGAATGACTTTCGAAGAAAGAAATCCATTGACATCTCGTTGCAGCTATGAGACGCAACGCCTCAACAGCTACCGTATCGCACATCGATGGCAGACCGGACAAGGAGACTGTGCTGGGTGAGTGAGGTTGGACTGCTGCTAGCGCCAGGCAGAATCATGAGAAACAATGGCGTACTAATTACCGTAGGAATCTAATTTAATGGTTCTCGACTCCTTGCTCCAAAATCTGCTGCAATCACGAGCGTTCTTCTGGAATCGTTCAAGAATGCGTTCCAATTAAATAAAGCGCGGCTAACCTCAAACTTGGGTAATTAAACCACTAGTTCACGCCGGCATTAATTATCGATCAACCCAATCACCTTGGAACTTCTGTTTCAGCTGCAATCAACGAGGTGTGGACAGCTTTCTGACGTCGCTGGATCCGCGCCAGTGGCTGAACGGCATCTCGTCGCCGGTTGAAGGCGTCACCATGGCCGTCGAGATAATCATCGTCGTCTGCCTAGTGCTGCTGTTCGTCGCCATCTGTACAAAGTGTTTCATTCCCCTTCTGCGGTGTACGTTATCGGTGTCGAAGACACCGAAGAAGTAGCCAAGTAGCCATATAGCCTTTCCTTATTTCCCTTACGTAATCGCCTTTCAGTTTGTTGCCAAATCCTCATGCTGTACCGGTAACTCGCAAGCATTATTTCCATTGCGTTCCTCGGCCCGTGGCTTGCTGAACACCACTCCCTGATCTTTCATTGCTGCTTTGTTCGTGTGTTTCTAGCTGCCCTAGTGTGTATGTATCCATCATCGTCGCCTTCTTTTAAGCTTCTCGTGGAGAGAAGAGACTCTCATCTCGCTGCCAAATTCCAATGTGATACGTCAAGTGCATTGTACACATTTTATTCTCATCGATCCGGTTGCCGCTTTAATTGTGAATATTGTGAATAACACTTATGTTTGCTGATAAATGACATAATTAAAGGGCTCAGAATGTCTGTCACGTCTACACGAATGTGTTTGGAGACAAGAAGACAGTTCCAGGTTGTACACAGGAGATCAGACATCACAGATGCCGAGAAGATGATTGCCGAGAGCGTTTCGGTCGGTGGAGTAGAAGAGGTCATGGAAGTACCGTGACCACGTCTCCTGCGAGATTCCCTGCACGCATTCTCCGGACTCGTCCTGCAATAGCTCAGTCGGGCAATTAGATCGTGCCAGTCTCTTTCCGAATTGTGTCAAACGAACCACGGCGAATCTGCGGAACGCCTCCTCGCTGGCGGTCTTGCTGTAGCCGTAGACACTCATGCCGTCGACGTACTCGGTCATGTCTATCTTCCCGTCACCTAAACGAAGCACGATAATACAGCGGCCATATGTAGAACGACCCATTGGAAGGACACCTGAACTATGCCGATTGCGGCAAGTCAGAACGAAATTAATAAGATAAAGGATAATTTGATCAATATCGATTGATAGCAATGATTACTTCAGAAATGAACTTCAGATTCGTGTTCAGCGACCTCGACTACCCCTGTGATGAAGTTTTGGACCGCTTGAACGACATCCATAGAAAATCGATGATTTGATCAATATCGATCGATGTCAATCGATACTTTAAAAACGAACTTCAGATTCGTGTCCAGCGACCTCAAATACCCCAGCGCTAAAGTTTCGGGTCGCCACCGATCGTTGAGTATCGTCAAGACGCAGTACTCCCTAATCCCACTACAGTTGTGACGGCACACGGACGGACGGACGGAAGGAGGGAACCACATACACACTCACACATACATACATACATACATACATACATACATACATACATTACTCTATATATAGTAGGATCATTAAGGCTTCGATGTCTGTCTCTGACTCTAGCTCCAGATAATCCTTATGCATTCTCTTTTGATGCTCTGCCGTCAACGCCTTGGTGGGGCTAGCTGCCTCATAAAAATGAGATCGAATTTCTAAAACGCTTTTACTGCACATAATGGTCCTCGGTCCTCTTCGATTACATTTGATTTGAGAGCTCTTTCTTCCTCTGTTCTTTACCAGATGTTCTTTTTTGGCAGTGATTTAATGGATCTTGGGAATCGACTGACTTGATTTCTCTGGGTCTAAACCAGATCTTGGTGCTTCATTTCCTTTCAGTAGAACGTTTCCCTTTTGCGGCCCAGTTTGGAGAAAACGTTCTATCCATAAACGAGAGTTAAATCTGGTGAAAATTCCTCTCGTAAAGGACCGAAAGCATTCTCTTTCAGATGCTAACGGAAAGCCTCCCAGAAATCTAAGATTTCAATTTTAACCAGAACTCATGAATCCACTTCGGTAGGCAAAGGCTCGGCTGTGAGACAGCAATATAAGCATCATGACGCTCCAGACACTGTTCCGCAAACGACACCAAGAATAGCTCCGCGACTTCTGGTTAAAAACGTCTTTGAGGAGCCGAATATGCACGCAGCATCTTCAGAAACGGCTTAGAAGGATGGGCTTGCTCGTAACGCCTCTTCGCTCTAGTTATAACTCCATGCAGATACTCCAATCTCAAGTTATATGGAGATGCTACAAAAGGACATACCGATCCGACCCTCGATATTCAATGCGCCCCATTTCGAAATCTTATTTTGTGTTCTCGACGAAGCGCGAGGTCTTCTAATGCATTATTTCTTCCTGTATCATTGAAATCTGTTTAGTATCCGAGTGTATGGGTTACCTCTCTAGCCCGTGTCTGTTTTCGTTGTTTTTTTTGGGTGACAACTATTTGCACATTCATATTTTGAAGACGGAAGGTGTTTCTGTTTCCGATCTCTCATCATAGATATATAAGTTCTCCCCCCCCCCCATCAGCCAAGTACCATTTCGTCGACCCAATAGAGATGAAAGGCGTAGTTGGCCTGGGTTCTGACAGAGGAAGGAGACGATGGAAAAGCAAAAATCAAGGCAAAGGAAATAACAAGCTACATGAAGCTTCTTAGGAATTTACGCTCAAAGGTGCATTCTCAGTCAATGTAAATTCTTAAACGAAGACGGAAGACGATGCAATGACAGGAGTGGTATATCCAACAACAAGTGTCAAGGACAGCGTCAAAAAGAAAATCTCGTAAAACACAGCGGAGATACATTCCCCACACCGCCCTCAAAAAGGGACACAGCAAGGGGCGCGCCGAGCTTTTTTTGGACCAGATATCCGGATTCGCAAGAATATGGCTCCACGACAGCTTTGGGGTTTCCAACCTCGCTTCGATTGCTTCGTCGGACTATGACTTCGTCGATTCTTTTACCTTATTTTAACAAATATGGCAGTGTGGCTCGGATAATCTGGAAGGTAGCCATGCGCTTATGGCCACATGGACAACAAAACACAAGGAAGGATTACTTGGTGCCACCTGGCTGCAACTGCTTATTAACCCTTCAGCCGTTCCTTTGGTCTCTTCCGAATTTTATTTCATTTCTGTAATATAACAGCTTTTTGAGTGCAAACACGCAGAAAACACGAAGCAATTCAGAGTTCAATTCAGAGAGACAACCCGCCCCAATCTCCTCCTATCAGCTGTTAAGTTTTTGATGACGTCACTCCAATTAACGACTCCTCAAACGGCGGCGCGGTTTTCGCACGCCACAATTCGTCCAAATAGGGCGGCGCAGGCAGGGGGGGGGGGGAGTGGGACGCGGGCAGCATCGTGTATGGAACGCACGCTGCCGCAGAACACCCCTGCGCATGCATCCGACTACTCTTGGCAACGAGCCCAACTCATTTCCACGTCAGACATTAGCAGTGAAGCGTTACCGATGCTTCACCGCGCCTTTTACCCGACGCTCTAGCCTGGTAACCGTTACAGCGGTTTTCACCGGAAATTCACCACGTCACATGTTGATGAGTCGCCGTGCGTGGCAGTTTTGCGGTAAGTTCCGGCCAATAAATCACTGTCACTGATGAATCCGGGCCCAGGGATCATCCTGAGGCGTTCCTTACGCGTACCTATCTTACCCTATCGGACTCCAGCGTCATACGAAAAACGAGAAAAGGCACTCCTAACTACCTTGGGCTAACTTTGGGCGAAACCGGTGATTATGGCGTCGACACTCTTACCGTTAGTCATCCATACCTACCGTAATTGGCGGAAATAGATGAAGAAAACTTGCTTTAATGATATTTAGGATTATTATTGTGCATTGTTGCTGTCAATTGTATGAGTGTTTTTTGAACCGTCGTTAAATTTATCAGTTTTTAGCATTACTCATTGTCTTGTCTTCACATTCTCAACATTTCATACATTCTCCTCGCTCTCTCACATCGTTTCAGCTTATTTATGGTGAAATAGTGATGGCATCGGCACAGAAGCATTAACACGCAAGCTCTTTTTCTATCTTCTTCTTTCTTCGTTCTGCTGCATTTCGCCTCTCTCCAATTACTGACTATGAGTTTGCTACGATCTCAAATCTTATAGAAGTTTCCTAAACATTTAGGATCAAAGGATTGAAAAACACTCAGACTGCAGCATATGTTTTTGGTTTCGCCTTCTTTTGTTTGTTTAAGGCACACAACCTGTGCAATAAATGAAATGAAATAACGCGGCTGACCGTTCATCTTGATATATCGCTTGATAAGCCGAGCTATCAAAGATTTCGACTGTAATTTTCTCTGTTAACCCTTTCACGACATTGTCCGACGATGTCGTCGGACACTTTTTTGCCGCGTGGGACAATGTCCGACGAATCCCTCGGACACCATTATAAAAATAGTTCCTGGAAAATTATCAAGCATTTAATAGTACAATAATAATCAATTGGCCCACTAATATCTGCGGTCAAGACGGTCCTTGGGAAACTTCATTCGTTACTGTTTTTCATATTTAACAAATAGTACAAATAAATAATTCAAATAATCAGCGCGCGGGAAAAATGCACGCTGTCCCACGCGGCAGTCACCCGCAAATCGTGTGTGTCGTGAAAGGGTCAAATTGCTGTAAGTCGTTGATGAATCCGGCACCTGTGCGGGCATCTTTCCATAGAATTTTCTACCGGAGATCCGCCACCCCCTCCCCGTCCCGACTAGGATAGATCCGATGATTTCAATGGCTACAAAGATAAATATGATGCGGAGTTTGTAAAGTAATGCATACGACGGCGACTTACAGGAGACGTCGAACAGTTTGAACATGAAACGCTCGTACTCGATGAACCACTTCTTCTCGTTTCTCGCAGCAGAGTTCTTCAGCAGCGTGATCCACTCGTCGATTGAGATCAGTTGGTCCTAGAGAGGCAACGGCAAGAGGCTTCAAGAATGGACGAGAAAAGGTCATATTCCAGTGAATGCACCTCATCTACATCGGCCAGCTGGCAGAGTCCTTCCCAGAGCGCCGCTAGCGTCTTCTTCGCGTAGGTGGTTTGAACGGACTCGGCACCATAGACGTCACGGACCTTCTGAAAAGCTGCAGCATCTGCTACGACATTTTGCATACATGTGTGTGATTCTCATTTCAAATCTATTTTAAACAGGCTCAACTCTTTTCAGATCAAATAAACATCTTGCAAGTCAAAACAAGCGCTTAAAATAAATAATTATTGTAGTAGATATTATAGTAAAGTAAGCCTAATGTGGTGACGCTATCGAGTGTAAGTCGTTTTGGCGGTAGGCAACGATCCGAACACCGTCCTCTATCACATTTAGCGATGTAATCATGACCCTGAAGTGCCGTATAAATAGGAACACCGTGAGCGGATAAGGACAGCGGCTGTTTCCAATGTAGGCATCCGGAGAGCTCACCCCATGTAGGTGGCAGCTCCCTTATGCTTCGCCCTTCCTCTACATTTCCCTCACCCTATAACTAGGACCGGTGTGGGCTGCGGTAGTTCTAAGGGTCTTGGTCTCGGTCCCGGTGTTGGGTTAGCTAACAGATGGCTTGGGTCCCTTATGGGGTCCTAACCTCCCCTTTAAGCCGTCCGGCAGCCGTTTTTCTTTGGTAGAATAATATGTATGAATTTTGTTATGATCTATGCCATACTATGCAGATAAAGTTGATAAAGGAATCCCGTTGGTTGTATCTCCGGCTAATATCCAAACGCGATGGATATTACACGAAAATGTTGTAACTATAATAGAACCCCTATAGCCAAGCACACAGTGTATTCTCTTTTGAGGCGTATACACTTCTTGGTTGCAAACTAGCCTATCTCCCGGTGCTAGGAGGCAACGTTTTTTCTGCTAATAATCTGAGCGCTGCTTCCCAGTCAACGAAAACTCAATTTGGCTACGACACTCTTCCTCCATTAGAGAAGTGATCCATGAGTCTTTCAGAAGTAACCGCAAAGAAGGTGATGCACAGCTGTTTTTCTTCTGCTGCTCATTCTCTTTAAGGTTGGGAGCAGAATAGTCAGTGAAGAACAATCAAAGTTGGAGCGTGATCAATTGATCAAGAGCCACTATTCGCGCTCCGTCTTTCTGTAGAAAAAACAACAAAAAATGGAGCATGAGACACAAAGCATTTGGTTGTTTGTTAATTAACGTCGTTTTTTCCCATAAATGGTGTTAACTGCATATTTTTATAAAGCATCGCTGGCGTGGCTTCCATTATTATATACTTTTTCAAGGTTGGACTTTAGACTACCTTCTATCGAAAACTGAGTGTCAATAGTAGAAAAAAGTGGTAAAAAAAGTTAAAGTTGAAAATGGACAATGAAAGGAGCATAATCGGCGTATTTTGTTGCTTTACTCCAAAAGGCTAAAGATGCGGTACAAGCTCGGAAGAAATTATGTGAAGTTTATGGTGAGGACTGCCTTGCTGGACGCCAATGCCAGAGTCGATTTGCTCGAGTTCGCTCTGGAAATTTCAATAAGCAAGATGCACCACATACTGGTCGCAGAGTCACTACTGATGACGACAAAATAAAGGTGTTCATCGAAAGTGACAACTCGATAGATGGCTGAGAAGCTTGGCATATCAAAATCAGTCATTTACTTCCACTCGCAACTTAAGCAACTTTCTGTGTGTCCTTGAAACGAGCCGTTGTTGGCGTTTTACCTCAAACTTGGGTATTTAAACCCACAGTATAAACGCACCGTATATATCATAGACAGCATCTTAAACCGCGAAAAGCTAACATGAGTAATAAATAAGAAGGACGATGAGATGAGCACAATGTAGATTTCTCAGATGACCGTTTTTTATTTTTTAATGCAAAGTCTGTGGGGAGGAATGTCTTACTGAACGCCAGTGTCAGCGTTGATTTGTTCGCTTTCGCTCTGAAAATTTTAGTGTGCACGATGCACACCATACTGTTCGTACAATCAGTTCTGATATCGAAAAATAAGGACGTTGATCAAAATTGACATCTCGATGGATGGCATGAAAGCTTTGCGCATCGAGTTCAATCGTTTACTTGCACTTGCAACATAAATAAGTTTAGATGCTTCAGTTCTGCATTCGTGTCCTTCATACACAGCAAATACAGTAATCGCTGATGACGTTTTACCGCAAACATGGGTAGCTGAACCAATAACTGAATCAAATATCAATATCATATATTGAATACCTTAGATCAAATATCAAGGCAACCCAATCACAGTATAAATTATTCACATTTATCATATGACAATACCACCTTAAATACATTATTTAAGAAGTTAACATAAGAAATAAACGAAAAAGGTAATGAAATGAGCACGATGTGGATTTTCCAGATGACCGTCAATTATAATGAGATTTTTGTTTGTGCAGCGCGACAATCTGATAATGCTCAAAGCTAAATTCTTTTGCGATATCCCTCCTATGATCGCGAGAACGTCGCAATACAACAGCTTGGTTACGTAAACAAACTGGATGTTTGGCTTCCTCATGAATTAAAGGAAGTCCACCTCACCAAACGCCTTACTGTCGAGACTGAGCGAACAAAGTTTGTTTCAAAGCGCAACAGAGCAGCAACCATGTAGTGCATTAAAAGACTGGATCGCGCCATGCACTGGAAAAGCAAGCCGCAATGTCTATCTGATTGATAGTGTAATTACTACTCACATACAGCAAGAAAGTTAGTATATATGCTTTTTAAATTTTTTATGTTGCACCGTTTGCAACTGCATGCAAAGAGAAATCTTGCTATCAATCGAATAAAAATCGCGAAGTTTCGGGCGAGAGCATCTAAATCAATCTCTGTTTTGGCAACAGAAAATAGCCGCTTCCTGCCCTTCAAAACCATTTTTATTAGGTTGCAACGAATTAAACGGCACTGGCTCGCGCCATTATTTGGCGCGTCTTTACGCGTTTGATCAAGAACAAACCGTAACATGTGGCATATCATTTAGAAGCGCAAACTTTGCTCTACCGGAGAGTACCAAATTTTCTATGTAAAAGTGGGAAAACTTTAGAGTTTTATTGACTTTTTTGCAGATGGACAAAAGGGTAATCCGAGGCATTTACTTATATGAATTCAAGCTGGGCACTACAGCTAAGGAGGCGGACGAGAAGATCAACGCCGCATTCGGTCAAGGATGTTCCATAATTCGGACGGCGTATCGTTGGTATCAGAAGTTCCGGAATGGAGATGAGAGCTTGGAAGAACATGAAGGTCGTGGGAGGCATAGTGATGTTGATGAGGACAAGCTGAGAGATGTGGTAGAGGAGGATCCACACAAAGGTACCATGGAGATAGCGAAGGTTCTTGGCGTCGGTCACAACACAGCTGCCCGGCATCTGAAGGAAATTGGAAAGACCAAAAAGCTGGAAAGATGGGTGCCTCACGAGCTGTCTGAGGAGCAAAGAAACCGACGATATGAGATCTCGTCCGCACTGCTTCTACGGAACGAAACGGACCCATTCCTTGATCGCATCGTAACCTGTGACGAGGAATGGATAATGTACGACAACAGGCGACGATCAGTACAGTGGGTGGACGGCGATGAGAGCCCCAAGGTTTTTGCGAAGCCGGAATTGCACCAAAAGAAAGTAATGGTGACAGTATGGTGGTGTTCGCTGGGAATTATTCACCACAGCTTCCTCCCTCCCGGTGAATCCATCACGGCAGAGAAGTGCTGCATTGAAATTGAAGAAACGATGAAAAAGTTGAAGGATATCCGGCCGGCCTTGGCGAACCGAAGGCGAGTTCTCCTTCTGCACGACAGTGCTCGCCCCCATGTAGCACGAATGACGTTGCAGAAATTGAAGGAGCTGAGCATTGAAACTCTACCACATCCTCCGTTTTCTCCCGACCTCTCCCCAACAGGCTACCATTTCTTCAAGCATCTTGGCGACTTCTTGGTAGGGAAAATATTCAAATACCAACAGGACGCCGAAAGTGCCTTCGAAGATTTCGTCAATTCCAGAACTTCTGATTTTTATGCTACTGGGATGAAAAAGCTTGTGTCACGTTGGCAAAGATGTGTAGAATCAGAAGATTTTTATTTCGATTAATAAACTTGCCTACGAGCCGAGATATTAACTGTTTAAATTTACAGTGGTTCAGTGCCATTTATTTCGTTACAACCTAATAAATAATTGTTTTTTTTGTCAAAAAGTAAAATTTTTGTAAAATTTCTAAAATATGTTCACTTATTGGGTGGATGAAATAAAATTTCAAAGAAACTTATACTAAAATTTTCCTTGAACGGAAAATTATTCTAACATTTTCAGAGAATTGCTAGTTTAATGTAGAAGAAGCCCATTTTAATTTGGAAGAGTTCGGTTTCATTTCAAAAGTTTTAGGCTGAGGCTTAGAAGAGTGTCCATTTTGATTTGACGAGGGTCCAGTTTGACGTGAAGACGGTATATGTATACTATGTATGTGACATTTCCCTACTTCAACCTATTTAAGAATCTTAGCTCTGAGGTCATTTTCATCTGCTCTATGCAAACTCTACCAAGTTGAAATTGAAAAAGAAACGAAGAGAAATGACCAACCCTGACGATCAGGTAGAAGTCGCCCCAGTCCACTTGCTGCGATGCGTTGCGATCTGAAACGTTAGACGATTTCAATGTGTTAGTGAAAAACTGCCACGGGAAGCGTACCGAAGAACATGAAGAAGATCTTCTCCCATTTGTGGATGAGAAACGGATCGACGTCGTTGTACTTCTCTATGAGTTCCTCGACGGTTGTACGTCCGGCGGCCGGAAAATGAGAACTTCAAACATCAACGCTAAGCTTGTCCCTTTATTCCCAATTCTGAAGGTTACATGAAACGTCATTTTTGAAGAGGGTTTTCTTCAGCTATTCTTGGCAGACAGTGCACAGCTGTTTATCTTCGTAGCTCTATCCTGTTTATAAACGATGCTTCTAGAAGCGTAAACCATCACAGGCTACTGAGTGCCTGTTATAGCGGTCTGATTGAGAGCTACCTGTGACGTCGGCACAGAATTCCTCACTAATCAATCGACACTGATCGATTTTATTTATTTACTACTGCATCAAAAGTGCGCCTAAAACAAAAAACGATTTGATGGACGAATAGTAGAAAAACAGAAGAAGGTGATCAACAT
The DNA here is from genome assembly GCA_947396885.1 of Heligmosomoides polygyrus polygyrus. Taxonomy (NCBI): domain Eukaryota; kingdom Metazoa; phylum Nematoda; class Chromadorea; order Rhabditida; family Heligmosomidae; genus Heligmosomoides; species Heligmosomoides polygyrus. The sequence goes on along the minus strand of OX377202.1, from coordinate 4,187,653 downwards.
AATGAGAGCTGATTCCCCTAGAGGTTTCCGTAATTGATAGTGTCTTCTCGGATACTCGCTTTCGACGGGCTGAACAACCACTTGCTATTGGGGTGAAAACCTATTCCTATGTATATACATATATACATATGTATATACAGGTATATACATAGTATATACCTGCTTATATACGTATACACATATCTGTGTAGGTACGAGCTGGATATACGTGGATATATGGCTGCGCAAGCATCCTGCAAGACTCTAGCAACTGGAGCCGAACCTTAAACCCAATGGTATACTCCTACAGGAGCGTCAACGGACGGCAGGGAATCGCACCGGGACCCCTCACCTGGGCAATCGGCGCAGCCGGCCACACCCACTGCAACAGGTTCTCACCCCAAAAGCAAGCGGTTGTTCGTCCCGTCAAAAACGAGTATCCGAGTAATTAGTGTGTAGACCGGCTTGCAGTCATGAAGTACGCACCTATGCTCTTATGTCCTTTCGCATTCATTTGTGAATGACATTCGAAAGTGAGCTAATAAACTTGTATCTAGTCCATCCCTAACTAAAACTGATAACATGTTGATGTTGATTCGATGACCTATATTCCGGAGGACCCTTTCACCGTGGGACATACTTACACCAAAAAGGTACATTCTGAACCTAGCTCATTGAATCAAGATTTTTTAACATTCATCGGCGTTTCTCTTTTCATCGGATAGATTACTCGATGCTAATCCTTATTGTCGGAATTATTTTTTAAAGCACGCAATTTGAAGACCGCTGTCAAAAAGCGGCGAAAAAGGCTTTTTGCTCATTTTCCTGGTTGTGACGGAGGTGTTTCTGCGATTTGCTAGATGGAATGTACTCATTTTTCTAAATTGACGAGCACATTTTTAACTTCGGTATAATACCGTAGCCGCTTCCTGATCCGGCTTTCAACCTGTGTTTGCTGCCGGTTATATAAACACACATCCAGGACCCTTTTTGACTCCAACCGACTGCGCATTTAACAAAGTGCCGGTCGAAGGACCGTGTAAAGGAGCAGATATTGCCTCTGTGCCTGCACCTTGAGCGGCGGCGTTTTCGATAACTCCCTTTTCATTGCCAATTTTGGCGTTTAGCCTAGTTATTTTGTCTCCATCTCTTCTCCTTCTTTTGTCTAAAAGTTCATCTTTATCCTATTCTAAAATTTATTGTTACTAACTTCAACAACTCTTCTTTTTCGAGTGTGTGCGTTGAGAATTGATTAATTCTTGATTGATTGAGGACGCGTCTGATCAAAACTTATCATGACCCGTGCTACCCGCAGAAGAACTACTGGCAGTGCTTCGCAGCCTGCTTCTGTTTTGGTCAATTCTCTTGAAGGCCAATTGGATGCTGCAACACACGATTCGGAGCTAAGGACGCTAACGGTGGAGGGTCTCCTCAAGAAGATAGTTGATCGTGTTTCCGATCCCGTGACTCTCCAGATGCTTAACATCCTTGGCGAGAAGATATCAAAGGACATCTCAGATCGCGCTGAAGCTGAAAAAAGAGGGAGGTTCATCGTGGTATCTGGACTTTCTGAGCCGTCGGACAGCCTGCCAGCATCGGAACGGAGGACAGATTTGAAAACTAAGGTTTTGAAGGTCCTCGATATTCTCCAGGTTGATTGCGAACCCGCGGAGGTGTACCGAATAGACAAGCCCGATGCTTCCAGGCCACGCCTGGTCAAAGTTGTCCTACCGTCGCAATATTACTGGCGGAAGGCTCTGGCTAACGCGCGTACTCTCCGCAGTGCAGGCTTCGAGGACGTTTTCGTCCGGAGAAGCATGACTGCGGAGGAAAGAAAACGGGAGTATGAGATGAGGCAGTTGGCTAAGGATAAAAATAGAGGCAAGGCGAGAAGGGAGTGGGTGGTATATCGTGGCCAGCTCAGGCACGTTTCCGAGTTGCCTAATGCGGGGTCGGGAAACGCCTGAGTGGGCACGGTGCTCCACAGCTCCTTTCTTGCTACTTGATTAATGCCCGAAGCCTAGTTAACAAACTTATTCATTTCCGTCACTTTTTGTCAACAGTGAAACCGGATATTGTATTTGTTACTGAAACTTGGTTTAATGGAAGGATCCGTGATGCCGAAATCTTAGCCAACTTGCCTTACTTTATGCACCGCTTTGACCGGCGTAATGGCAAAGGAGGCGGCGTTTGTGGCATTTTTCGAAATACCATTAATTCCAGCATCCTGAATCACTCTGCCTCTCTTAAAGCTGATGTACTTTGTGTTGAAATTTCGTCTTGTACAAGAGCCCATTTGAAACAGGTCCGACTTATCATTGTTTATCGCCCTCCTAGCTCATCAAAAGGGGATGACGAGGCCCTGCTTGATCTTCTTTCCTCTTTGGTTTCTGTGAGAAGTGAAACTATAATTCTTGGAGACCTGAATTTGGCAATAGATTGGCAAAATTACTTCCCTAAATGCCATGCTTCAGCTAATTTTCTGGCCTTCTTTAATGATGCTGGCTTCACACAAATTGTCAGTGAGCCGACCCACGAAGAGAATGTTTTGGATGTCATCTTGTCCACATCCCCTATAGTATCCAATGTTCGGATTTTGCCTCCATTCGCTACCTCTGACCATTACACCGTTCACTTCAATTTGCACTGCTCACCTCTTTCCCATATGTTCCTACCCTTGCCGGACTTTCTCAATACTGACTTTGCCTCCCTCAGGCAGAGTCTTTCCGAAATTGAGTGGCCACTTATTTTCGATGGTTACGAAAATGTAGATGACCTTTACCAAAGATTTTGCAAGGCTATTTGCGATAGACTGGTACATTTTGTGCCTTTCAGAACCAAGCAGTCGTCTCGAGTGAATTATCCAGAGCATATTCGAAATTTGCTTGCCCAAAAAGAGCGCATATTTCGCTCTGTACCTGATCCGCTAAATAATGCCTGCTATGAAACAGTCTGTGCAAATATTGACTATCATCTAAAAAGATTCTGGGCTCAGCGTGAGCATAGCCTTGCCAAGCATGCTTCTATGAGAAGGCTACATTTACATATACGTAGTAAGATTAGATCGAATGGAGCTCTTCCAAACATAACTGATGTTTATGGTAATGTCTGTTCTTGCGACAAAAGCAAAGCTACTGCTTTAGGTGGTTACTTTGCTGACGCTTTCTCTAATGATACAATGTATCGTTCCATAGATGCAAGCATAATAGCTTTTGGGAATGCTTCTTTAATTTCGAATACCAAGCAACCCTTCAGTAATGTTGTCTTTGGACCTGATGAAGTATACAGGGTTCTCAGAAACCTGAAGCCTTCTACTACTGAACCCTGTGATGGCATTCCACCAATTATTTTTAAAGAGTGTGCTTATGAACTCTCTCGACCTCTCTCGGATATCTTTAATATTTCACTGATGCTTGGAGAGGTTCCATATGCTTGGAAGCACGCACTAGTAACGGCCATTCCTAAAGTATCAGCTGCATATTCGGTTTCTCAATTTCGACCAATTAGCATCATACCTGGTCCTATTAAGGTTATGGAAAGCATAATAAGAGAAAAAATTTTGCCGTGGTTAACTCGAACTGATGCTTTATCACCAGAGCAGCATGGCTTCCTACCGGGACTCTCCACAGTGACGAATCTTGTTGATAGCATATTCGACTGGAGAGTTGCTCTTAACCAAGGCAAAATGATTGATGTGGTCTACATAGATTTGACGAAAGCATTCGATAAGGTATCCCACACGAATTTGCTTCTCAAGCTGAACTCATTAGGTATTGAAGGACAGCTTCTGAAGTGGTTCGCTTCATATTTGGAGAACAGATCAATGACTGTTCGAGTAGGATATGAGTTTTCCGACAAATACAACTGTACTAGCGGAGTTCCACAGGGTGGTGTATTGTCGCCTCTCCTATTTCTGTTGTACACAGCTGGTATTTCTGATGTCATCAGATTTTCTAGTAATCTCAAACTTCAAGTATACGCCGATGATATAAAGATCTACGGAATTTACGATGAAGAAAATCGTGCAGAAACCAGCTTGGCTCTGAACAATGCCTTGCAAGAGCTTTGTTTTTGGGCTTCTGAGCTAAGTCTAACTGTCAATCCGGAAAAGTGCTGCGTGATACACATTGGTGAAGGGCGTGCTGCTGAATATAATATTTACGGCGTAACTCTTCCTGAGTGTTCAACTGTTAGAGATCTTGGTGTTATGGTGGATTCAAAACTTGATTTCTCTAACCATATTGAAAAAATAACTCAAAAGGCATACGCTACACTTTATCTTATTTTTCGTAACGTTTGCAGCGACAATCCAGACGTGCTGATCAAACTTTATAAAACATACGTCCTTCCTCACTTGGAGTACTGTTCGCAAATATGGAATCCAACTCCTAAGAAGCAAATTCTTACACTTGAGAAAGTCCAAAAAACGTTTACGAGACTTGTGTGTAGTCGATTGCAGCGAGGGAATGGTGAGCTAACTTTTCCGAGTTATGGAGATCGGCTAAAGTTACTAGGCTTGAGGTCCCTACTGCACAGAAGGGTTGTCGCTGATCTAATGTTCTGCTTCAAAGTACTTCGTGGCGAGCTCAAACTGCGTGCTAGCAAGTATTGGATATTCAGACCTTGTGGACCACGATCTGGAGGATTTAACCTCCACTATCCCATGATCCAAAAGAAGAACTACGCCCAGTTGTTCAACTTCATTTTTTATCGTGGGGCTCGGTGGATTAGACACTTACCTGCCGAGGTTATGCAATCTGAAAGCAGTTGCATTTTCAAGAAACAGTTAGATAGAATCGATGTCTTGCAGGTTTTAGGAATTCCGAACAGCTGCGTTTAACATACGCCTACCGAGATTATGTAGCATTCTCAGCACCACTGTCGGATCCCACCTACACCCTTCTTGTCAGGACAGTGTTTTTCTTTTCTCTTTCTTGCTTCGCTTTTCTTTATAGTTTTGCATTTAGGGTACCTACAGACGGATGTCACCAGCGTAGCGCTTCCTTCCCCCTTTTCACTTTATTTAGCCTTCTTTTTTGATACATTTGTTTGCTCTTTATGTAGGTTTCCTTCTATTTCTTATAAAGCGGCATTTTTTTTGGTGGCGTTCATGTTGTTATTTTATTTTGGAAAGTGAGGTTCGACTGAATTGTTTAGAAACTTTCATATGCGCTCTCTTTATTGCTTCTACCATGTAGCTTGCCCCTCCAATCTCTGCAGCTAAACGAACTGGCCTGTCCTAGATACCAGTTCCATGGGGCGGCCAGCGTACCCATGTGCCGAAGTTCTGGTATCTACCTTAGGGCATCATCGCTGGCTGATGCGGACAGGCTGGTTCCTTTGCCTATATTGGCTCGTTGCCACCTAGTTACAATGTCACCTTTTGTAAGCTACATTGGTAGAAGTTTTCGTTTTAGTTGTCGTGAATTTAGTGAGTCCTACGATTCTTCTGCTTTTTTTTCACCTAAGAGACTCATATCATGTATCAAATTCTCCATAAGCGCCTACTTGCTAACATTACCTTCCAAACCCACTGGAGTTGTAGTTTTATGATCTGAATAGCCAAAGAATGCCCTTCTTCTTCTCCACCAGATTCGTTCCGTTGTTGTGTTGTGTTTGTTTTATTTTTTTTGTCTAGGCATGGTTTGTTTCAGCTTTCTTTTATTCTAATTGTAAAGCGCGTCTTTTGCGACGCATAAATAAATAAATAAATAAATAAATAGATAGCCGTACCTTCCACGCTTTCCGCGTTATGTAAGGCACATTTCTGTTTCAACTAAAATAGGTCTCGTTCAGAATTTCCGGATCTCCCTTATACGTTTACAACTACTGTAGAAGTTCTGTGTATGTCGCCTATCGTGCTACACGGGAATTGTAATGTGCAGTTGATGATAGCTTTACAGATTTATTGGACAACAGTAAACAGCAGAATAGGGACACCGGAATCGGTAGGTGAACGAGTATTAACGTCAGTACTCACTTCAGCCGGCTGTTTATACGCTTTTTGGATGTGGTATTCATGAGAAAGCTGATATAGATAAAAATAAAGTGAGAATTTCATAAGAGGTGTGCGAAAATTCAGCAAATACCTGTCCCAAGTCATTTAGAAGCAATAAGTGACGTCTGGATCAACTGGCCTCTTTAAGTACAAAATAGAAACAAGAGAATAGACATCAAATTGATATCCCGATAGAGACGAACGCATTCATCCACCGCGCAAGCGGATTTGAATGCTGGCTATACCACAACGCGAAAACTAATTAAGACATCAGCCGAGGACCACAACCATCATTCACAAGAACACCCCCCCCCCCTCAATTTAATATGAGCCATATGAGACGACACAACACCTATTGAAGCTTGGCTCGCCAGCCATTTCCACCTAAAGCAATGTAATGAATGAAGAACAATCTACATACATCTGACACCGAGGATCATCAACGTATGTGAGGACTCCGAATGAAAGAGCTCTAGAAGCCGCGGTGGTGAGAGGGACTAGGCTTCCAAGTTCTGCTGCCACTTCCAGCTCTTAGCTCATTAGTCCGCATTCTATTCCCTCTCACCATGGGTCCTCCTTCTAAGCTCTCATCCTCCTGCTATTTATGGAACCCTTGTCCTTCCACAGATGACTTTCCTTCTCTGGCTAGTCCAATAGATCAAACACGTGACATTTATTCTCTTTTTTGTAGTTATAGCTATGGTGCAAATTTTAGAGCATAAAAATTACACACGCTCGTTGCATGCTCTCGTAACGATGTTTTGCCTGATCAAAGCTCTAGCGAGGGCGGGGTTCGAATCTCAGTACCGGCCATTTGGACTGTAGCTATCGCTACAACGTAGATAGTGGTTTCTCATTTATTTAGTTCTGATTTAAGTCAATCAATATTTCTACTCAGATTCCATATCTATTGGCTGATCTTGAGTGCTACAGAAGGTGCTTACATTCTTCTGCATCGCCGCTATCACTCGTTGCATAAAAAGGCCTCAGAAGTTGAGAAGGGGGCACTTCTTCAAATCAAACCAAATCTCAACACCACCACCTCAGTATCGCCTCCGGTCGACTCCACCAGGACCTATTCTTAATATCGGACGACGACGTCTTTTGGTAGATTAAGTAAACTATTCATGATAATAATTATTCAAAATATTACCTTTTTAAGACCGTTACAACATCCGCGTGGCAATATAAAGGACAGCAGCTGACAAGTATCAAAGAAGGTTCAATATGAGGCTCGAAAGAAATAGGTAGGCTCGGGGTGTGCTTTTAAAAAATGAAGATTTTCCGGTTCTCTAAAAAAAATTCACATATGTCTTGGAAGTAAACTCCTGGAAGGGCATGGACGAGAAGTTCCAATCCTGACTTGCATCGACATAGTGTAAGGGAAGAAAAAGGGAAGGGTTGTCTGCTCAGTGAGGGAGTTTCTACTCCATCGTGGTATAACCTAGCAATCCCCCTTTAAAGCGAGCACTCAGAGAGTCACTACTATGCAGGCTAAGGCAAGGCAGTATTCCGTCCACGAACGACAGCCATCGTTCCTTGGACCTCGAAGCTTCAATCGCTGTTGCTAACTTGCCCATCAAGCTGTGAAGTTCGCAGCTCAGCTGACGGATAGGGCTGACAGGCTCAAGTTCGTTCGAGCATACATGAGCACGAACTGGAAAACGGTCAGGTGTGAATGCAGCTCATTTTACATGCGAGCAGAAGAGTAGCTCTGAGTTGTTTCAGGTCGTGTTTTTCGACGAAAAGGAGCGGACCTCAATGGGCCAGATGGGTACAGATGCAGGAAGGATTCGAAAAAGGATGAACAAGTGTTCTTCAGGTTCGCCTTTTTTAATTGACCACCACGTCTGGAGTCGGTTTTTGCCCAAGTGAGTTATCATAGCAGAGGCCCAATGTCACCTGGAGAGCTGAGAGTGATACATATCAGTCTGTATCAGTCGCATGATATGATGATTATTATGCAGTGACTAAAGAGAAACTATATAAAGGCGACTTTGGTATGCTTTGCAGTTTTCGGTCGTCGGCAAATAAAGCGTCTATTCTCTACTACGTCTCTATCGTTCATCGAATCTACATCGCATCAGCCAGTAATCAACAGATAGCAAATTTATGACGTTTTATAGCGATGGTATACGATATTTGCGACGCGCTGAAGAAAACAGTCCGACCCAGAAGTGTCAACTGCTTCAGTTTCATGTATTGGAGTTCTTTTTGGGTACGGAGGTGTTGCTTTAGAGCTCGTCTCGTGTTAGATAAGCATACTAAATGACATTTACTGCCATAGCTCCCATAATTTCGTATACAGAGCCTAGTTTTCCAGAAATAATGATTCTATACGTAGACATACATTCTACACATATATAGTTAACTACAGAAATGTTCAATTCTAACGTTATCAGACTTCAGCAATGTCCCATTTTTCTTTATTAGGGGGGGGGGGGGCAAAAGTAAAGAGACACCCCATGCCGTGTCCATATATCTCGTGGCTGGAGTCTGGATTCGTACTTGTTGTATTTGTATGTTTGTATGCTACTTACTGAAGCCCATCTGAGAAGTTACCACTTCCGCCCTTTCCAGAAGCATGCCAAAACCACAGTCTGTCTCGTGCCGAAACCCCGGTCTGACGAGTCGACCTGTGTCGCGCAAATCTTGCCCAATTCCCAACCCCGAGCAGCCTGGGCTCAATATTCACGCAAGATGAGAAGTACGTCTTCTACCTCAACCCTGCCAAGCAGCGAGTCTGGGTGAGGCCTGGTGAATTGTTACCGACCTTCGTTCGGCGAGATGTTCACGGCGAGAAGCATCTTTGGAGCTTTTGGGTCTGCGCCCATGGATCGGTTTACCGGAAGCTGTTTCCCAAGAGCACCGCGATGAACTCCAAGGCCATGGTGAACAAAATAGAGGAGATGGGCCGGCGACTCGCTCTTATTCATTCGCAGCGCTTCAAGAAGGTTCTCCTCTTCGACAACGCCGCACCCCATCGGGAACAAGTAACCACGGATAAGCTTGGCCAGCTGGGCTACGTTCACATGCCTCACCCACCGTATTCGCTGGACATCTCTCCATGCGACTACCACTACTACTTGAGCCTAAAGGACTTCCTAGTCGGAAGGGACACAAGAACCCAAGCAGTCCTTGACAACCATATCGAGCAGTTGATCAACACCAGGCTCAAGCAGTTCTATAAGGATGGGATCAGGAAGTTGACTGAGCGATGGCAGCAAGGTCAGTGCCCTTAATGGCAAATACATTCCTCAGCATCGTTGAGTTGTAATTGAGTTATAAGGAGATAGAGATTTTTTTCATTTTGTCTCATTACTTTTGGCCCCCCTAATAGATAAACGAACCCGGAGGGGAGCTTGTGCAAACAGCGTGTACGGGAACGAGAGAACAAGCTCATTTTGACAATCTTATGTCAATTAAAATGTTTCATGTTTTTTACAAGAAAGACGATATGAAAATGTACCGTACTTTTTTACTTGATCCTATTTCTACCCATTTTCTATAAAAGGTCAAGGCGTGCTGTACCGGTTCATGAACGCGGCCAGCAATAAATCTTACCCCGATTTACCTCGACAGCCACCTACCGGGAACCTCCCTCTGTTTGTCTGATCGCCAAGGCAACGGTTTTGTCCCTCTGTTAATTCCTGACCAATACATCTATCGTCGACAGCGACGGTGGGTCCTTATCTACACCTCGCCCTCCTTTTGGGAGCTCCTCATCGACCGCCATGCAATCATCTTCATATACCTTTCGTCCAATAAACACGTTTTTGCACACTTGTCTTGACCGTCGGTGCTGTACAGTATATTTTGTTGCATCGACCGGGAATGGAACCGCCCGCGTGCCAGGCGAGCATTCTATCACTGAACTTCTGATAGTGGTATTCCGTGCGACTTGGCATCAAATGTCGAGCCCTGTGGCCCTGATAGGTGGTAATGGAGAATACCGTTGACTAAGAATGTAGCTGGGATTTTGAACAGTGTGCGCTGCACTGTTCATATACGACTGGATGTTCGAAGTGGAGAACTATGTTGTTCTCTTTATTCGATGGCTCACATTTGATAACGAACTGCTGGGAATCGGAGGTCACGACAGTGTGAGTTGAGGAATTGTAGGTGGCTGTGCGCCTAATGCACAGTCGTAGCAACCCGCGAGTCTCGAGACTTGGAGACTACACTCTTGACCTGAGATAAGTTCTGCAGTATTCTGCAAGATCTTGGATTCGATTCTCAGCACAAGTTCCTCTTTCTCGGATTTTGTGAAGACTTCGTTTTCGACGGCTCTTATTCGTGCGTAGGACGTATTCTGTTCCGTGAAGAGCATCTTTCCTCGAAACATCTTGTTCTGACGGCAAACGTTCTCAGACGCGCTGGCAAGGTAGCATTTACCTCGAAACTTACCGCTGATTTTTCCCGCCGGCGTTCATGAAGGGGAGGGGTAAGTGGGGAGTGGCAGTAGATTTCACACTTACCGGCCGGTAAGTCGTTCATGAGTCGGGCTCAGGTATCCTAGTTACAACTTCTGCATAGAGGTTTTCTTCTATGAGAAACTCGACAGTGACACTACTGAGCTATAGCAATGGGTTGTTAAGAAAAATCAGAGTGTGACCTTTGACCCCGTTTGTACCCCAATCGCTGCGCGGCGCGCCCTAATGAGAGCTACCAATATTGATTAGGCCACACGACATAATCGATAGTGGAGAATAAAGAATAAACGAGCATTTTTTGTACCGAGGTGCATCACGATTTCTTGCGCATCTAACTTCATGAGCATAGCTAACAACTAGTTACTTAAGAAAAGCAAGCACACTTGTAGCAATTGCAAAGCTATCTAGTATAGGAACATTGAGAAAAATTGAACTCTGCTTCTAGACTCAAGCGATTCTTGGAGGATTACGGTGGTTACTAAACTAGGTACTAAGGCGCTGGCAAGCCACTGACAAGATAACATGGTAACCTATAAGCAATGAAGGAAAGAAGCTGTAGACAGAGCAGTTGAGGAAAAGAAGGCTAAAGGCAGGGGCTCTTAACACAGGAGAGACCGCAGTCCTCACGGTCGGCTGAAAAGTGATATCATCAGATGAGCATGGGAATCTCGTCATGGGAATCATGGGAACCCTACAGGCCCTGAGTACTGTAGGCGAGATTCGCTTCTTTCCCTTCAGAGAATCATTGTATAAGGTTCTATTCTGTATAGAATAAGGCCCTTTGAAAAACGACCACAGGGAGAAGATCTACATTAAGAGATAAAGCATCATTGCGCTAGTCTAAACCTCGCACACAGAACACGAGGAAGAAGACGAAAACGGAGAAAGGCAAAGAACATTGGCTGGAAGAGGAGGCATCGTGTAGACGAAGAGGAGAAAAGGAAGAAAAAGGAGAGAATATGTGTCGAAGAAAGAAGAAAAGTAGGTGTGGGAGGAAGAAGAGAAGCAGGTGTGGAAGGAAAAAATAGATATTGGAGGAAAATGAAGAAAAACAAGCGTGGAAGGAATAAGAAAAATATGTATGGAAGGAAAAAAGAAAAACAAATGTATTAGAAATAACAGAAGAAGACGGAAAAGGAAGAGGAAGGGGAAGAGGAAGAGTGATAATAAAAAGAGGAACATGATTGAAAAGAAGAAGAGTAAAAGAAACACAAGGAAGGATCGAGGAGGAGGAAAACAATAAAAAGAAGAGCATGATGAAGAAGATTAGATGGTGGACGGGAGGAGGTGAAGCGTATGGATAAGAAGAGGAAGAGAAAGAAGAACAAACGAGAAGGGCGAGGATAAGGACTGGGAAGAAGAAGAGCAGGAGAAGGTGGTGGAGCACGAGGAGGAAGAATAAGAACAGGATGAAGAAGATGAGGAGGAAGAAGATTAGGAAGAAGAAAATGAGACCGATGACGAGGAGGGAAGGAGCACGATGAGGAAAAACAAAAAGAGGAAGAACAAGAAGGAAAACAGAAGGAGCAGAGCGACGAGAAGGCCAAAGAGAAGGACAAGAAGAAGGTAAATTATGAAGACGAAAAGGTAGAGGAAGAAAAATAAGAAGAGAAAGAAAGAAAGAAGAGGAGGAGGAACAAGAGGAAGTGAAAGAAGAAAGGGAAAAGAGGAAGAGGACTAAGAAGAGGAAGCAGAACGCCATCACCATACCGGTTTTAAAACATTCGTATATAGACCTAAAGAGAAAACGGTTGTAGTCTTATCTTTAAGAAGCAAGATACTCTAACCGTTTGTGTGCCGCGCCACGCATTCAAATTTATGGGATATCGCACACACCGCAGGAATGCGTATTTGGTCTACATGAACATTTCGTGAGTTGAATCCCTAAACGATTACTTGAAACGCACGCCATAGCCGGTATGCGAATCCAAGGGCTCACTATTTGGGTTTTAATGATAAGTAAGGACCTCGGCTTGACCGATGGATGAGTACCTGCGTCAAAATTCTACTCGGACGTCCTATGGAGGTGTTTTACTTTAAGGCTAGAACAAGCTCCGCGAAATGAGGTGGAGTTAGAAGTTAGGGCTACTGGCAGAGATTCATACAAATCCGCAGCGAGCAGCGGAATTGACTAGATACGTGATTGTCCTGGCCTCCATTCTAAGCTTATCCTCACCTGTTCTGACAAATGACACGATAACTTCAGCTCTCCTGAAGGACTGCGGCAGCGTAAGGCTGCTACTACTTCCGTAAATGACATCAAGACTATGTGAAAAGTTCTTCTGAATAGAATATTAGATGTAATCGATCTTGGCTTAGTTCAGAACTCACCACCATACTCGCCACAGCCAATGCCAGCCGATTCGAAGGGAAATGAGAAATCGGCACTCGAGACGACGACACGCCCACCCTCATGGAGGCGAAGACCGCAAATTAGACGCGGCGGCCGCAGCGGCTCCGGCCACCTCTGCGAGCCGTCTCGAGCAGAATACGGACGGGAATAGAGCCGAATCCGCATGATCGCACCACTTCAGTGGCTGCTCGGGCACGAGGTGATGCTGAAGACCGGCGGCGGGCGCGACAGCAGTACACTTGACCGGCCACGAGACGGAGAACAGGCGAGGCGACGGCACATGGCCGTTTAGCGATGACGAGGAGTCATCACAACGGCGGCACACTTGATTTCTGCGCACCCTTGCTCATCTGATCGCATGGGTGTAGCACCGCCGGAAGGCTTGGTGGGGAGCGGACCTGCCCAGGAAACTCTGGGAATAAGCGGCGTCCACTTACAGCTAGAGGACAGAAGCGCAGTTCCTTCCGAAGTCGCTGCTTTCTCTTCCACAAAAGGACAAAGGATAAAGGACGGCGTTACTCAATCCCTTCTAGACTTTAGAGGCGTTCACAGATTCTGCAACGAAAGAGCCTCGTTCGAAAATACCAGTCCTCCCGACACACCACCTAGGGAGTTTTCTTGCTTCTGCCTGCTTCTTCAAAGCTCCTAAATAATACTCTACCAATTGCCTGTCACAAATTAGGTGGGCCGGCGAGTAATGCGCTTCGCAGACAACCATGGATGAGAGCTGTCACGGGCAGGATTTTGCGGGATGTCAAGAGAACACTAGATGCCGGATTTACCAACCGCTTACCGCCCTCCAACGCTGAAAATACCGCCAAATCCCCTGATATGACATTCATTCAGCATCGGCTTCTCAACGGATGCTCGGACTTCTCCGAGAAAGTCCTGAACGACCGATATGACGCTGTTCGTGTCCCTCGAGCGAGGAGGATCCGTTGGAGCACTCTGGCACGCGACAGGGACGAATGGAGACCTGCTGGCGCCCGCTTGAGCAATTCGATGATCAACGCGACGACAGGTGATGCAGTTGAAATGCTAATATTTGCTCGGTCAACCCTTTGCTAATTTTATAAACGACAATTTTGTTTCCTAAACAAACTAAGTAGTCGATATCAAACAACTAAAAAACCAAAACGGCTTCAAGAATTTTGAAACATACGGTAATTTTTAGTCTGCTGCACTTTGAACGCTATTAGATTAATAGAAAAGTCTTGCAACACTGACACAACAACATTGCAATACAATACAATAAAATACAATATACAAAAATTCAGTCCACGATATAATCCTCATCCTAGTTTAAGATCCTGCCCTATCTTTCAGGCAGCCTTTCAATTCCTTTCCGCCAGAATTTCGTGGGCTGTAAGGAAAAGAATTCAGAAACCTCCGTTTCCAGTTGACGTCGATCATCGAGCTCTCTACCTCAAAGATGCTGCTTCAGAGCTCTGAACAGGGGCCGGATTCCTCAACAATTAAACCCGTGGGTATGTGGGGTATAAGGGGAAGAGATAAGATAAGAGTCAGGTAGAGATAAGGCAAGAGTCAGAGACGCAGGCTTCATCGTGGGCATCTCTACCCCCTATACCCGCGGATTAGTCGTTGATGAATCCAGCCCCAGGTGTTAATCAGAAGGAGCGAGGCCTGGAGACTACGGTAGACGGGCAGAACTTCCCAGCCTAACTCCAGGGGCCAGATTCATCAACCGCTCACCGGGCAGTAAAAATATATCGGTTGCCGTGTCTGTATCTCTGTGTCTCTGTATCCCTCTGTATCACATACAACGTAGGCCGGTGTGGTAAATTCGCGGTAAGACGATACCAGCGGTATCGTTGAAGAATCTTGTCCCTGGATTCTCTCGCGACTCACTTTTCCGACATGAGGACTCGCGATGTCGTGCAGCAGGTAGACATTTTCCCGTTCTGGGGCCGGATTCATCAACGACTAACCATTTGGTATAGGGATTAGAGATACCCACGATGAAGCCTGCGTCTCTGACTCTTACCTTATCCCTATCTGACTCTTATCTTATCTCTACCCCTCATACCCCGCATACCCACGGGTTTAATTGTTGATGAATCCGGCCCCTGGACGTTTTCGGCGCATGGCGTCGACCAAGCTCTGGAGCTGGTACCGTAGACAGATGCTGTGAGTGTGTTCCCACTGTACTCACTATCCAGCAACTCCTAGTAAAGCGTGCCTTCTGAGTGCCACCAGCAAAGTCCTTTCTGTGCGCGCGAAGAAGCAGCGACTCAGCAACACTGATTCGGCCAGCCTTGTCAGAGTTCCGCAGCTCATGTGGTATACACGAAGACGAAACCTTGTGGTACCCAAGGATCTCCAGCTGCCTCACGACGGTGCTTTGCGTACATCCGAGTTTCGCCGCCAATTCGCGAGTGGTTGAATTTGGCTTCACCTTGATGGCTTCGCGCAAGCTGTCTTCTTCCACAATAGAGGGGCGTCCGGAACGAGGTCGATGTTCGAAAGAGACATCTCCAGCCTTGAAACGCTGATACCAACGGGCCGCTGTGGAATAGTGAATGACTCCTTGAATGCAGCGCAGATGTTGGAGGCTGCAGTCCTGGCGGAATGGCCCTGCAGACATTCGTAGTAGACGATAGGTCGTAGGATACTGCTGCTTATCGCTGACATTGTTGCTATATTCTTACTCGATGAGGCCTTATTATTAGGTTGGTGCATAAGTTCTCGGACATTTGATCCCTCCTGAATTGAAAGCGCATTTTCCCGCCAAATTTCTCACATGTATCAACGCGTAAATGATCGATCGATAGAGAAAGGAAAAGGCTACAAAACTGTTCCTAACGTTTACTTCTGCGTTGTCAACGTCAGCTATTATGGCTAAGCAATTCATCCCAACTGAGACGCATATTCGGCACGTCATGTTATTCCTGCATCAATCTGGCCTCAATGCCAACGAATCGTATCGTCGCCTGAAGGATAATTACAACGAGAGTGCTCCTGCTCGAAGTACTGTGAACCAGTGGTTCTCGAAGTTTGCAGTTGGTGAATTCTCCGTTGAAGGTAATGAACGAGAAGGGCGCCCGATGACACTGGATTTGGATGGCCTCCGAAGCAGAGTGGAAGCGGACCCATACCAAACCACTCGCGAACTATCAAGCACTCTTGGTGTTAGTTACTCGACAGTCGTTCGAGGATTGAAGTCGATTGGCAGGGTGCAAAAATTGGGTCGCTGGGTACCTCACGACGTGACACAACATGACATGGGTCGCAGAACCGATGTCGCTCTGTCTCTCCTTACTCTCAGACGTACCCACGGACCCACGGATGGCTGGACAGCCTTGTCACCGGGGATCAGAAGTGGATACTCTACTCTAATTATCACCGGCGTGCACAGTGGGTTGACGCAACTGGAGAGGCAGAGGACGTTCCGAAACCCGACCTTCACGCGAAAAGGGTGATGCTATGCATTTGGTGGAGCGTTCTTGGCGTAGAATACTGGCAGCCGCTGGACGAAGGGATAACAGTGACGGCAGAGGTTTACTCAACTAACTGAGGAGGCTGAGGGCCCACCTTCAAACCACACGAGGAGAGCAGGTGAAGGTGTATTTTCAACACGACAACGCCAGACCGCATATTGCTAGAGCGACGGCGGCTGAGTTGGCGGACTACGGATGGACCGTTCTTCCACATCCACCTTACTCACCAGATCTCGCTCCTTCTGATTATCATTTGTTTTCAAGCCTCCAACGCTATTTGGGCGGCCAGCAATTTAGGAACCGAGAGGATGTCAAGGAGGCACTGCTCACATTTTTCGAATCTCAACCGGCCACGTTTTGGAGAAAAGGAGTCCATGGCTTACCAGCACGTTGGCGAAAGACAATTGATGTAAAGGGTGGTTACTTCAAATGATTTGATATTGTTGTTCGTATGTGGTGATAATAAATATTTCATGCCCCAAATGTCCGAGAACTTATGCACCAACCTAATAGTATGCTTGAGGCAGCTTCGAGAATGTACTGTGACGTCACCACACAAGACCAATGCTGCAAGAGCTTTAAGAAATTTAACAGGCAGTAGCGTAATGTGTTGCAAGACTTTCGATCAACCCAATATTTGCTGCACACCATGCCGTGCACACTCTAAAAATGAGCCCTTTGTTATGAGCCAAGTCGACCGATTTACGATTAACAACCCGAAATGTCGCAAATTCGTAAATCGTAGAACATGTGCCAAAAACAGACGTTAATCGTAAAATCATAAAGCGTAAATCGTTATTACGCACGCTTCTGATACCAACGTTAATGCTTCTGTCTCCAGCTCTTATCTGTTCTCTACCCCTTGTACACCGCACATCCGCAGGTTTTGTTTTGAGTCGTTGTTGATAAATAAATCATTGTTGATGAATTCGGACCCAGGACTGCTACCGTGTTCCAGCGATGCATTTGAAATGCTATGCAGAAGAGAAGATTGCTGAATAATCTGACAAATGGAAACAACTCCTTCCTGCTCCTAACCATTAGACTAAAGTTATCTTTGGTAATTCGAAATCAGCTTGATACAACTACATGCACACTTGAAGGCATTCGTACAGTTTTTGTCGATAGGCTACGAGATAACGATAAGGATTAAGGTCGGCGCTACCCATTCCCCTTTAGGAAACGCCACGCATTCTACTTCTACGGGATGTTGTGAAGATGATTTGAATGCGTATCTGACCATACAGTAACTTGCGGTGGCCAGCCGATGAACAAGTCAGCGCTTTATCCTTCCCAGACAAGTATGGTACCAATTCACCGACCCTGGAGGGAGGGAAGGCTTGGGTGGCCTGGGCGGGAAATCCGAACCAGGAACCTGGTATCGGGTGCACGCGACAGTCGCGCCTCCTACGACTGCGCTACACGCGCCCAACAAAATCTGGGATTTACTGTAGGCAAGAAACACACTGTTACTGAACACGGCAAAGAAAGCTGAGATAACTGCTCACAACACATTGCATAATGTTGCATACCATTCGAAAGAAAATGATTTTCTCTATCAGATATGTTTCGTTTTTTCCCACTTCAATTTTTGTCAATCTTTAGGTTATTAAAGTGAAAAGTCAAAAAAGGAAAAATGACTTCAACCGACAGCTCATTCTCTCTGCTTACGTTTCAGCTTTTTTGCACAACGTTATACACCATTCGAAAGAGAAAGTACATTTTTTGAATGAGCATCAAATTTTCGTTTCCTTATCTAAAACATTGGTTCAGGCGACGGCGTTTATCCCTGTAGATCACGGCAGTGTTCATCCCTGTAGACCACGACGGCGTTTATCCTTGTAGACCACGACAGCGTTCTGTAGATCATGACCGTGTTTTCTCCCCGTAGTTCACATCACTGTTCCTCCTTGTAGATCACGACGGCGTTTCTCCCTGAAGGTCACGAGGGCGTTTTTCCCTGTAGATCACGACAGTGTTCCTCTGTGTAGATCATGACCGTGTTTTCTCCCCGTAGTTCACAACACTGTTCCTCCTTGTAGATCACGACGGCGTTTCTCCCTGAAGGTCACGAGGGCGTTTCTCACTGTAGATCACGACAGTGTTCCTCTGTGTAGATCACGACCGTGTTTTCTCCCCGTACTTCACATCACTGTTCCTCCTTGTAGATCACGACGGCGTTTCTCCCTGAAGGTCACGAGGGCGTTTCTCCCTGTAGATCACGACAGTGTTCCTCTGGGTAGATCATGACCGTGTTTTCTCCCCGTAGTTCACAACACTGTTCCTCCTTGTAGATCACGACGGCGTTTCTCCCTGAAGGTCACGAGGGCGTTTCTCCCCGTAGATCACGACAGTGTTCCTCTGTGTAGATCACGACCGTGTTTTCTCCCCGTAGTTCACAACACTGTTCCTCCTTGTAGATCACGACGGCGTTTCTCCCTGAAGGTCACGAGGGCGTTTCTCCCTGTAGATCACGACAGTGTTCCTCTGTGTAGATCATGACCGTGTTTTCTCCCCGTAGTTCACAACACTGTTCCTCCTTGTAGATCACGACAGTGTTTCTCCCTGAAGGTCACGAGGGCGTTTCTCCCTGTAGATCACGACAGTGTTCCTCTGTGTAGATCATGACCGTGTTTTCTCCCCGTAGTTCACATCACTGTTCCTCCTTGTAGATCACGACGGCGTTTCTCCCTGAAGGTCACGAGGGCGTTTTTCCCTGTAGATCACGACAGTGTTCCTCTGTGTAGATCATGACCGTGTTTTCTCCCCGTAGTTCACAACACTGTTCCTCCTTGTAGATCACGACGGCGTTTCTCCCTGAAGGTCACGAGGGCGTTTCTCACTGTAGATCACGACAGTGTTCCTCTGTGTAGATCACGACCGTGTTTTCTCCCCGTACTTCACATCACTGTTCCTCCTTGTAGATCACGACGGCGTTTCTCCCTGAAGGTCACGACGGCGTTTCTCCCTGAAGGTCACGAGGGCGTTTCTCCCTGTAGATCACGACAGTGTTCCTCTGGGTAGATCATGACCGTGTTTTCTCCCCGTAGTTCACAACACTGTTCCTCCTTGTAGATCACGACGGCGTTTCTCCCTGAAGGTCACGAGGGCGTTTCTCCCCGTAGATCACGACAGTGTTCCTCTGTGTAGATCACGACCGTGTTTTCTCCCCGTAGTTCACAACACTGTTCCTCCTTGTAGATCACGACGGCGTTTCTCCCTGAAGGTCACGAGGGCGTTTCTCCCTGTAGATCACGACAGTGTTCCTCTGTGTAGATCATGACCGTGTTTTCTCCCCGTAGTTCACAACACTGTTCCTCCTTGTAGATCACGACAGTGTTTCTCCCTGAGGGTCATGAGGGAGTTTATTCATGTAGATCACGACAGTGTTCATCCCTGTAGATCACGGCGGTGTGTTTCTATGCTTCGAAAAGCGAAGGGATTCCAGAGATTCTGACAGGCGATTCGAGGATGACAACGTGACAAGTGTGCACTTCAATGAAAACATTCGCAGCGCCGCTGTGGAAGAAGTCACGCTTCCTCATGGCGACCGCTAGTGCTTCGTAGGAATTCAGTGGAATTCGTCGTGCACTACCGTCGTGTCTATGTGTTTCGTGTATACAATTGCTCAAAGAAGCAGCGCCATCAACTCGACTCGGAAAGTACGACGAATTATTCCATAAGCGCTCAGGTACAAAGCGTTTCCTGCGGTAAGAGAATGCGCCGTGCACTTACCTATAACGTTGCCATGTTTGTTTGATTGGTAGGCTAAGTGTTGTCTACTTGACGTTATCTGCTGGGACTGGTGTCGAGTATCTTCCATTGTGATTTTTTACCGTTTTTGTATTTATACATAAGCAGCATTCACACCATCATTCCAATGCCATGTATAGGGCGACTGCGCGGAGCACTCTCTGCTCAGTACTTTGGATTGAAAGAATAAACGATAAACAATGCCATTAATCTCTTCTGGTATGCGCCACGCATTCTACTTCTACGTGGTGACAATGGCGCAATATGAACGCATATTCGACCTATACAATAACTGTAGTGGCCAGTCGATGGAAAATCAGTGTTTTGACAATTCTAGACAAGTCTGATACCAATTCAGAGACCTTGGAGAGGTGGAAGGCTTGGCTGTTCTAGGAGAGAAATCCGAACCAAGAACCTGGAATATGGTGCACGCTACAACCAGCGCCTTCTCCGACTGCGCTACCTCACGCCCCAGTTTCAAATATCTTAACTAAACAAGGTTTTTGCTACAAGCAAATGCCATTAAAGTTTAAAGCACCTCGAGTGCTATATGAAACATTGACAATGATCTTTCTTTTCATGAAATCGGAACTCTGAAAGTCAGCTTCTGTAGTCTAGATGTGAAGAAAAACTCCGGATTCTAGCCATCTACAGACAAAGAATTCCTTTTAAGTGACTTCCACTTTCGTCCTGTATTTGAAGTCTTATTCTGTAAGAAGTTATTGGTGACGCTTCAGGAGACTGCGGGCAGCTCTAGAGTATTCTATAAAGCATCTCTGCAACACCAGCGTGTCTTTACTCACGTCGTCTGTTTCCTTAAGAGCCCAGAGATCCCACCCTTCCTCCCTGAAGTCCTACAGGTCATCAGGAATTATTTACCAGAGTTAGCAACTCTCCACGGTACGTCGCAGCTGAACGACCTTAGCAGCTTCAGCCAACTCTTCCGCCCTTCCCTCCTTAAGTTTTTCCTTTATAGCCGCTCCGCACAGCTTCGCTAGCTCGGACGTCAGTTGGTAGTTGCCTGACGCTCGTGCTCCTCCACGCTATCGTATCACCTCGAGAGTTTTCGGAGACAGGCGTCTCTTGGTGGTCATCAAGCTCTCGGCTCCCTTAGCACTATCGCGGAGATGGTGCACGAAGCGGTCGTACTCCTCGTCGATGTTGTCCATGACGGTATCTTCCCAAAGGCCGGCAAAAGAGGTGTACACGTCCCAGTTGATGGTTGCTCTGGGACTCCTCTTCTTGAACTTTGCGGACTTCTCTCCTTGAGGTGAAAAGCGGAACTTCGCGCGAAGGAGGCGGTGGTCCGATCCCGTGTAGAACTCGGGGACAACGGAGACGATATCTTCCCAGACAGCACTTGCGATTGAAGATGATGTGGTCGATCTCGTTGTGGAACTGGCCACCGGGATATTCCCAGGTCCATCGTAGAGAGGGAGGCTTCTGGAACTGTGAGTTTGCATGGATTGTGTTGGTCGACATGATAAACTCAGACAGCCTTTCACCTTGCTCGTTCCACTCCAAACGTGGGTTCCGATGTGAAGTTCTTCCAGCGACCTTCGCCGTCCGCTCTTGGCGTTGAAGCCGCCGACGATCACCTTGTAGAAGGTTTGATCTTCCTTATAGAACTTCTCCAGCTCCACGTAGAAGGCTTCGACCTCTTCGTCGTCGTAGTCGGATGTTGGGCATACGCGACGAATACAGTCAAAGCTGGCACGGAGCCACATCGCTTCAGTCGCAGGCGTCCGATTCGGGTTGTCAGAGACTCGTACGAATCGATGTTCACGGCCAAGTGCGCGTTGACGAGGACTCCAACGCCACCTACTCCCCTGCTGTCGCATGTTCCGAGGAACAGTTCTTCTCCGGAGTCGTAGGCGGCGTGTAAGGGGTGGTGTCTTCTCGTCTCGGTCAGTCCGATGACGTCGTACTTGATCTTCCTGACTTGCATCATCAGGTCCTCGACGGATGCTTCCGATGCGAGCGTGTGGGCGTTGTAAGTACAGATCGTCAACCTAGTCCTTCTCAATTTGCGCAGCCTGGTTAGGCCCTGAGATTTTAGCAGCCTCTCCGTACTCGTCCTTCCCATCGCTGCAGAAATGGGGGCTCTTTCGGGGTCAGGGGAATGAGGCCCTTTAGTGCTGCTGTGTTTGACTGCAATACAACACGGGTAGCTAGTCAGGCTCTGTCGTGCGGGCGAAGAACTCCGGGCAGCCATCTTCCTGGATATGATCTTCCTTATAGAACTTCTTCAGCTCCACGTAGAAGGCTTCGGTCCCGCATTTGAACTGGTCCTTCTTTCTCATCTATAAGGCCTACGAACCTTTAAAAAACTGAAAAATTGCTTTTTTTCAATATACAGTAGGACAGAGCTAGTAGACCTACCAGAGTACTACATAAAAGCAATTTAGGAAGACGTCCAATTGCGCCAGTTTGTTATCTCCTTCTCCACACAGGAAATTAGGGGCCGTCTTCAGGATATTGGGTCACGGCACGGAGCACAGCCGTGCCTTTTAGTCACTAGCGGTTTTTAAGGCATTTTTTCCGGAAATTTTAGCGCTACAAAAACTTCGAAAGAAAGAGGAGGTTTTTTTGTACCCTTGTCCACTCTTACAAGCAGCCATCCATTTCTGGCGATGGCTAACGTCAGCGAAAAAAGCTGTTCATCAGAGAGCAATCCTTCTTCCGCTCCTGGCGATTTTAACCATAAACATGGGCTAACAGATGATTGATAAGAAATGGTGGTCCTGAATCACTGGCTTCCCTACTATTATCTGTAGCGTGAGCGTGTTTCGGCTACAAACTGTCTTCAGAACGATCGTCTACAAGGCCTTCACGCCGACGAATAAATTTCGCTCGTTTATACCATTTTAACGTCGAGCTGACACTTTTCAAATCATATTGAACACTCTTCTAAGCTGGCTTCAGAGCTTTTAAGATCGAAGCGAACTACAAATCTAAATGACCTTCAGACAGGTTAAACTACAGACTCCATAAGAGGGTTAGAATAATTTTTTGTTCATTTCATTCATCATTTCATTTTTCTTTTTCTTTCTTTTTTGAAAATGTGGTGAAAACTTTTTTCGAAGTTATTTAGTTTACCTGCTCCAATAAGTCAATGATTTTATGAAAATTTCATTTTCAGAGAAAAAATATGAAATCAAAATTTGTTTTAAAGCACAGCAAGGAAGCAAGCATATAGCGCATTAAAAGATCAAATCGTGTCATGCACTCAAAAAGGTCGCCGCAACTTCTATTTGATTGATAGTGTAAATGCCATCTACATGATTCATCAAAGTGAGAATAAGTGTGATTTTTATGGTTGTCTTTGTTGTATCGTTTACAGGTTTAAAACTCAATGGATGTCAAAATTTATCTAATTTATTTATCTTTATCTATTTATTTATTTTTTGCTATCAATCAAACAAAAATCGCGACGTCTTGGTCGAAGGCACGGCGCAATCTCCCTTGGCCGCTTTCCAGCTCTTTTAACAAACTTCAAGTCTCTATTTTTCTCAGAAAAGTATAAAATTTATAAAAATTTTAAACGATGTCTTCATCTATTGGATAGGTGAATTAAAACTTTTAAAAAATTGTGTTTTGAAATTTTTTATTATAGTTCACCTCCCCAATAAGGGTAATAATTTTATAGAATTTTTATTTTTCGAGAAAAAATGTTAGTTTAATTTTTTTCAAAGCGCAACAGAGCAGCAATCATGTAGTGCATTGAAAGACTGGATCGAGCCATGCGTTCGAAAAGCAAGTCGCAATGTTTATTTGATTAATTGTGTAAATACTGCTTGTAGATGCCGCATCAAAGTGAGGATACGTGTATTTTTTTTAAATGTTTATGATGTTGCACCGTTTTCAGATGTGAAACTCTATGCAAACAGAAATTTTTCTCTCAATTATCAATTTTTCTATCAATAGTTTTCTATCGAATAAAAACCGCGACGTCTTGGACGAGACATGGTGCTTGGCACCAAAAATTAGCCGCCTTTCTGCTTCTTGAAACAAATTTTAAGCCATTATTTTTCCTCAAAATATGGGAATTTCATGAAATTTCAAACAGTGTGTTTACCTATTGGGTGGGCGAAATAAAACTTTAAAGGGAATTATGCTTTGAAGTTTTTTTTATTATAGTTCACCTGCCCTTTAAGTGTAACAGTTTGATAGAATTTTTATTTTTCAAGGAAAAATATTAGTTTGAATTTTAACAGGGTAACATTCATTAGCGCATTAAAAGATTGGATCGCGCCATGCACTCGAAAAGCAAGTCGCAATGTTTATTTCATTAATTGTGTAAATACTGCTTGTAGATGCCCCGTTAAAGTGAGGATGCGTGTTTTTTATGTTGCACTTTTTGCAGGTGTAAAACTTCATGCAAACGAAAATCCTCCTATCAATCGAATAAAAACCGCGACGTCTTGGACGAGAACATGGCGCTTGGCACCAAAAAATGGCTGCCTTTGCGCTCCTTAAAACAAGTTTAAGCCATTATTTTTTCTTAAAAAATAAGAATTTTATGAAATTTTAAACAGTGTACTTACCTATCGGGTGCACAAATTAAAACTTTAAAGGGAATTATGCTTTGAAGTTTTTTATTATAGTTCGCATGCTCCAGTAAGTGTAATAATTTTATAGAAGAATTTTTTTATTTGTTCAGGTAAAATATTTGTCCAAATTTTATTTTGAAGCGCAACAGACTAGCAATCATGTACTGCATTAAAAGATTGGATCGCGCCATGCAATCCAAAAGCAAGTCGCAGTGTTTATTTGATTAATAGTGTAAAATATTGCTTGTAAATGCCGCATCAAATTGAGGATATGTGTTTTTTTATGTTGCACCATTTGCAGGTGTAAAACTCCATGTAAACAGAAATTCTGCTATCAATCGAATAAAAACCGCAAAGTCTTGGACAAGGGAATGGCGCAATCTCTTTTTTACACAAAACAATGGCGCCTTTCTGCTGCTTTAAACAAGTTTTAAGACATTATTTTTTCTCAAAAAAATGCGAAAAAATTTTAAACAGTGTGTTCAACTAGTGAGTAGGCAAATGAATTTTCAAAGAAAATTATACTAAAATTTTCCTTGAACGAGAAATTATTTTAATCTTTTTGAATTTTTTTAGTTTTATGGAAAAGAAGCTTGTTTCGATTTGGAAGAGTTTGCTTTAAGTTTGAGAGCCTTAGGCCAGCTTAAATTAATCTCCAGTTTGAATTGACGCTTTTTTAAGCTGACTTAAGACTTCAGGATTCAATTTCGAATATTTCGAATATTCGAAAAGAAAAATTTCAATATATATTCGAAAACTGCACTTTTTCTGAATACGCGAGTTTAAATGTATTCGAAAAACGTGATTTACTGAATATCATTCGAATTTCGATCTCCTTCGAATTTGAATTCGAACATTCAAATTCGAATGAGAATGAATTTGAAAAGGGCGATTTGTGGAGTATTCGAATCACAGTAATCAAATTCGAATGAAAATCGACTACCTATTCGACTAGGTCATTCGGGCTCAACTATTCTAAACTCTTTATACAATGTAGGCTGTTACAACGATGTTTTGTTGCGATCAAAACTTCTAGCACCAGGGGGGATTCGAACCCGCACCTCCCTCTGACCGGTCGGGAATGCTCTACGCCATTACACCACCTGCGGGTTCGAGTCCCGCCTGGCGCTAGAAGTTTTGATCGCAACAAAACATCGTTGTAACAGCTTACGTCATTGGTACCAGCCAATTGAGGCTTAAAGAAACTGATTTGAATCTTTATACAATGTTTTTCAGAAAGCCGAATTCTGTTGCAACGCCTTGTGCGAACTTGATATTGTATCATTTATTTGTTCAATAAATGTTCCATGGATACTTCGTCTGCTCTTCAGATTCGCTATGCTCTTTGGCTCCTTTACCGCTTTTTTAATGACTAAATTCTGTCTAACATAAGGCAATTGGACACAAACTATTCAAGGGTGGATCCTAAGCCCTGTACTGCTGAGCGGTTGTTTACTTACTGGAATCCTCTTCTTCAATCGTTTGTCAAGCGCTTGAGCATAAGCTTTGTATTCGACTCCTCAGCAGGAAAACAGCAATTTTATTGATGTTCCGACTCCTCGACGACATCTCGGGCATTTTAAGTTGCAGAACTCATTCACAGATGTGGCTCGGGTCAATTAGTCGAAGCTCCTCCAGATGTGACCGCTGGTCTGCTGCATGAGTCGAGATCGATCCAGACGACCCGATTGTGATGTTATCGTAAACGCTGACAAAACATCCGATAGCTGTCAGTTTCAGCCCAGCGAACGCCTTCGTCGCCAGGCTTGGCTCGCCACCGACAATGACACCGCTCGATGGAAAAGCAGCAGCGTCGGGATGGCAGAAGTCGGTCGCATCTGTTGCGAAGAGGTTCCAGCTATTGTGACGTTGTTGTGGATGAAATCTTCGAAGGTGAAGAAGTGCATGAGCGTCGGAGTACACATCTCCTTCACAAAAACAATTCGCGAGCATTTGCCAGACGACGAGACGATGGGCTTTTGGCGGCGTTCCTGATGAGTGTATAAACATCGGCGGCTTTGAGTGGTGTTCTCGGCTCTCAACAGTAAAAGCAAACAACCCGGAAAACTCACGGAAATCCCTCGGTGAAAAACACCGTATCGCTTCTCCTCGAAGCATTGAAAAAGCCGAAGAGCTGGATCAGGGCTGAGAGATAATCGAAGCATCCGAGCTTTCAAGGGTGCCGGAGAGCCTGTGGACCAGCGGATGGTGCACTGAATTTGGAAGATCCTCTGGGGCCGGATTCATTAACGACTAACCCCGGGTATAGGGTGTAGAGATACCCACGATGAAGCCTGCGTCTCTGACTCTTGCCTTATCTCTGTCTGACTCTTATCTTATCTCTACCATTTATACTCCGCATACTCACGGGTTTAATTGTTGACGAATCCGGCCCCTGGTTAACAACAGAGGGTAAGGCTTGAAGGTTCCTACTGGGCCCGGATTCACCAACGCGCATACCCATGGGTATGCTGGGTATAGGGGGTAGACATACCCATGATGTGGACACACCCACGATTCATGATAAACCTTACCCGCCAAGTCGTCGGTATATCACTGGGTAGAGAAAACCCGCCGATCGTTGTGGGTACATCCGTATACCCGCGACTCATTCGCGCCCTATTGACAAAATCGCGCTCCAGTAAGATCATCTGTTTTCGCGAAAGGCCTAGTTGTACCTTACCCTTGATTTCTTTCATGAATACGATTCGTAGCCACTACCCATTGCTGGTAGTAGGTATGATTCCCTTACGGTATCTCTACCTATACCCATTGCTTGCTGAGTCCGGGCCCTGGAATTGCACTACAAGTCGACGGCCCAGGGACACTCAACGGCCGAGGGACACTCAAAGGGGTAAAGGATGGCGTTATTCAATCCCTAGGGACGTGTTCATACTTCTGGACCAAAGCGACTCGTTGCCTGTGCAAAACTTGAGCGCCTGCGCTGTCGCTCCTGCCGCTCTTGTCGCTCGTGTCGCCTGTTCATACTTCGCCCCGGCGACAGGAGCACGGAAGTGGCTGGGGCGACGAATGGAGCGTGGAGTACGTATTTACATCGTAGTGCACTAGTGTTCGAAGTGAACGATTCCTATTCTGCCATTCTTCAGATTAAAGTAAGGCATGCTATTTTACTTCTTCTGATTGCCAGATTGATTATGTTTGCTAATATTTGTGGTGCAAATGGGGGGGGGGGGGGGGGGAAGCACCCTCTACTCAGTGGTTGTCCGCCTTGGTAAGAAGACACGTGTGTGTGTGCTACATCAGAAAGGGCCTACCTCATTTCACTGTAGGGCATCCGGTTTCAAAAAACACAAACCGTTGTGTAGGGGGGGGGGGGTGGCCCCCTCCCCGACTATATTTGCGCCGTGTCTGTGTTGACTGATTGACCGACTGACAAAAAATAGGCGTTATGGTGCAATTACGTACATTACAGCACGTTCGTCGCTCTGTCGCTCTTGCCGCTGCCGTCGCGAAGTATGAACAGAACATAAGACATAAGGAGCAACTTGAATACGTGTTTGGCCTACAATTACCTGAGCGGGAGTCCAAATAAGGAACCTGGAATCATGTGTACGCGATAGTGTACGGATCGCGGTGGGCCCGGTTTGGCTCCGATCAGCTGATTTTCGCAGTGCGGCCTCGCACTTGCTCTTGATTTTTTGCTTTATTTTTCTTCAGAAACCCCTTTGCATGTTTTGGGCTTTCTCCGTAAACTTCTCAATCCGATTTCAGGTCCAGGGCGCCCGGATTCCATGGATTCCTTCCGATAGGCATATCCTCTGGCATATCCACGATCCATTGCTGACCTTTAGGATCAGCCATGGCTTGTGAACGCTAGAGGCGTATTCGTCCGATGACTTTTAGGATCAGCAGTGCCTCGAGAACACCAGAGGCTTGTCCCTGAGTAGCGCAGTACAGAAAAACTGAGAAAACAGACTTGGACCCGGAAATATGTGCACAATTGCGTATTGCTTGTGCGCAATTGTGCACACAGTGAACTGGAGAGGACCTTTCTTCCAAATTTTCTAGCCGTGAGAGGCTACCTTGCATTACTGACATTTGTTTTGGTTTTCTAGCTACTCCCCTCCCCCCCCCCCCCCCCTCTTGGGCGCATGGAGCGCAGTCGGAGGAGGCGTCGTCTGCCGCCTGCACCCGCCACCAGGTTCCTGGTTCGGGTTTCCCGCCCAGTCCAACCAAGCCTTCCACCCCTCCAGGATCGGTGAATTGGTGCCAGACTTGTATGGGAAACATAAAGCACTGACTTGTTCATTGGCTAGCCACCGCAAGTCAGTATACGGCCAAATACGCACTCAACTCGCCTCCGCGACATCCCGTAGAAGTAGAATGCGTGGTGCATCTCAAAAGGGATTGAGTAACGCCGCCCTTTATCCTTATCCTTTATCCCCTCTCCTTCCCTCCGGCTAGAATAGATCCCCATAGCGCATTGAAAATTGAGCGCCAGTTTTGAGCCAGTTTTGACCGCATTTCCCTTGCAGGACTGACAGAGATATTTTCGAAGAAGAGGCCTATCGATGCAAACTCAAATTGAAGCACTGATCAGCATAGGAAGAAGATCCGGATCGGTCCAAGTCGTAAAACACCAACTGCGAACGTCATTCCGTGCCAGACAACTACATCCCTGAATTTTTTGTTCTCCAATCTTCTTTTCTCCAAGCTTTGAATCCAGAGACGTGGGCCGTTTATTATTGTCTCATACCTTCATTAATCTTACGATTAGGCCTATGTTATACTCCCGCGGGACATCCGCGGACGGGCGGGAATCGCGTCGGGAACCCTGAGCTGGCCAATCGCCGCGCCCCGCCACGCCCGCCGCCCACGGATCGCCGCCGACAGACGACGACAAGGCTGTTAAGATCTCCGCACACTTCTGCGGCGTTGCCGCTGCCCTATCCTTAACCATAGGGCAAGGACGCAGAGCGCGCCGCCGGCGGCGTCCCTGCTCTATCCTTCACAACAGCGGCGAGCGGCAACGCCGCAGAAGTGTGCGGGGGCCTTTACACTTCCCGCCCGCGGGACGGCAGCCGGGACTGCTGTCGTCCCGCGGAATCCAACGCCAAAAACGCGCTTTAATGCGAAGTTAGCCACCCCGGGACGACGACGACCGTCCGCGGTGCACCTTCCGTCCGCGGATGTCCCCGGATGCTCCCGCGGGAGTATAACATAGGCCTTAGCTGGTTTGCAATTACGATAAGTTGGAAAGGTAAGTTAAGGCTTCCTTTACACAACAAGCACAAGCAATAACGACGAAGACAAAGAAAAAATAAAATAAAAAAGTGGCGATGACCATCACATGCTGCCTCTGAAATTACAAAGACGAAATGGGGAAAGGAACAACACATCAAGCTTCCTCCTCTACACATCCTTAGTCTACGATAGGTTTCCCCATAGGTTTCGCTCAGGCCATGTTCTCTTTTCAACTCTTCCTATATGCTTTCTTTTGCTTGTTTAATAAGCTGTCACAACGATGTTTTCTTGCGATCAAAACTTCTAGCGCCAGGCGGGACTCGAATCCGCACCTCCCTCCCTTCCATGCTGACATCAGCGGCCAGCTCAGCCCGGATACGGGTGAGTGCTGATCGCTCCCACAAGGTGTGGATGTTGCGTTCGATCAGACGGCGCCTGTGGTGTAAAGGCGTAGAGCATTCCCGCTCGGTCAGAGGGAGGTGCGAGTTCGAGTCCCGCCTGGGGCCAGAAGTTTTGATCGCAACAAAACATCGTTGTGACAGCTTACTACCTCGATACCAGCCACTTGAGGCTTAAAGAAACTGATTTGAATTGGCTTGTTAAATAGTTTGTTAGTCGTAGTAGGACTCGGTAGCGCACTCGGAAGAGGTGTCGCCCGTTTTTTTGCTCCAAAATCTTCTTTTCTGCCAGCTTCGCATCCGTTAATGTTACCCGATACCAGGTTCGTGGTTCGGATTTCCCGCCCAGGCCAACCAAGCCTTCCATTCCTCCAGGGTCGGTGAATTGCTGCTAGACTTGTCTGAGAAGGACTTGTTCGACTGATCACCGCAAGTCATTGCATGGCGAAATGCGCATTGAAGTTGCCCCCACGAAATCCCGTAGAAGTAGAATATGTGGCGCATCCCAAGAGGCATTGAGTAACGCCGTCCCTTACTCTTTTATCCTTTAGTTGTCTAGTTGTCGTTTTCGAGCTCCGTTATCTGAAAAATGTAGCTTCGTTGTCTGCTTATCGCCTTGAGTAATAAATGGTGTTAAGAAGAACAATTGTTTGTTCTGAAAATATGGTTTTTGGTCAATTTGAATTTGCCTCAACACTTATGCGCCACCCTGCTGTTCATCTTGAAAAGAAATGATTAAACATTTTGGTATCACTATACCTAAACTGTTTATTATTGTGTAACAGGAGAATAACAATTAAATGACTATCAATAAGTATAAGTTTACTACGCTGCTTAAGGCAAATTTCATACATACGAAAAAACTATAACGGAACACGAATACACACTAAGAAAAGAACAAAAACATGCTAACTAACAAAATGAACAATATACCAACACACCAAGGATTCATGATGACGTTCAGGGGCCGGATTCATCAACAGTTAAACCCATGGGTATGCGGGGTATAAGGGGTAGAGATAAGATACGAGTCATGTAGAGATAAGGCAGAGTCAGAGACGCAGGCTTCATCGTGGGTATCTCTACCCCCTATACCAGCGGTTTAGTCGTTGATGAATCCGGCCCCAGGGCTTTATGTAGGTTTGAAACATACCAAGCTATCAGGGAAAGGTATGTACTAGAGCCATTTTCTACAAGTAAAACTACTCGTGATATCTCGAACAGTTGTAAAGAACGAGGGCTTCACTTTGCAGAGCATGACCATCGGCTGAAATTCGATTACAATCTGTCATCGTTCGTCCACCATGTTGGGGCTAGAAAACCTTACAAGATTACTGACGAGGAACTTTGAAATCAATGTGCACTTTCATATGACGACATCTCTCGGAAATTGGATAATCAGGTTCGTATAAACCTCAGTATGGCAATCAGGCCGCGCAAGAAGTTCGGTGTCTGATTGGATGCTCAGGCTCGGAGTGCTCCGCTCTTTTCGAGGGACCACTAACGTCGACTGGTGACGTTGTCAATGGAGCTGTTATTCACTTCCTACAGGCACAATAATAAGTATAAGGGTAAAGGACGCCTCTGATCAATCCCTCTTTGGAATGCGCCATGTGTTCCATTTCTACGAGATATCATGGAGGCAGTTTGAATACGTATGTGCTTACAGAACGATTTTCTGTGGCCAACCAATGAACAGGTCATCGCTTTATCCTTCCCATACAAGTCTGCTACTAATCTGCTGACCCAGAAAGATGGAAGCTTGGTTGGCCTAGACGAGAAACCCGAACCAGCAGCCTGGTATCGGGTACACGCGACAGCCGCCGCGCGCCTTCTCCGGCTGAGCTATACGCGCCTCCTACTGATATAACGAAAGGCAACGGTCGGAATTAGCCGACCTTTCGCGGAATGCGCCACGCATTCTATTTATACCACTCCCACCTTTAGCTAGGCGGCTGACTCTTTAAACTGAACGCCTAATTTTGAAATGGACACTTTTCGTTTTAAACTGATCACATCCCAAGTAAGAATAAGAATGGCTGGAGTTAAAAAGGTTACTTTATTTTATTTTTTGTTGTTTTCTTGTTTGGTTCTCACTTTTGCTTATTTCAAAAAACTTTATACAGCATATCCTGGATGCGTGTAGCGCAGTCGGAGGAGGTGTCGTCTGCCGCCTGCACCCGACACCAGGTTCCTGGTTCGGATTTCCCGCCCAGGCCAACCAAGCCTTCCATCCCTCGGTGAATTGTACTTCACTTGTCTGGGAAGGACAAAGCGCTGACTTCTTCATCGGCTGGCCACCGCAAGTCATTGTATGACCAAATACGCATTCAACACGGCTCCACGACATCCCTTAGAAGTAAATGTGTGGCGCATCCCAAAGGGGATTGAATAACGCCGTCCTTTATCCTTTATTTATTCTCTGTTCTGGGTTGATTTCTGTTGTTGTGTTTTTTTTTTGCGTGGATTACTACGTACAATAAATAAATAAATAAACAGCCTGTAGAAAGCCTGGTATTTCATCCATCTCATTCCACGTTCTTCTTAGATCTTGGGATACTGTCGAACAAGAGTACTGTTCCGAGTGAAGCTGCGAAACCAAGATTGTTATGCAGACTTTATTCGGCTGAGTTGGCCTAGCATAGAAAAGTCAATAGGCGTAGGAGGAGCCATTCATCCGAGGATCATTCTGTTTGGCCACAGCCTTAATTCAAAAGGAAAACCTGACGATTGGTCAGTAAAACAACCCAACAGTGTAAACTTACAAAATGCCGGCAAGTTGCTGTTCAATGGAGGAAATGTGAGTGAATAAGAGGTGAATGAGTCTCACATCCTCTCCCTCCAAGGGCGAATTATGATAGTTTCCATAGTTTTCATTTTTGCTTAAGCCTAAAGCGGCTGTTATCGAAGATAGAAGCTGTTAGGAGGATGTTTAGTTGCGATCAAAACTCTTGCGCCAGGCGGGACTCGAACCCGCATCTTCTGCTTTCCGGGCAGCGATGTTCGCCTTACACCACCGGCGCTGTTTTGAACGAACAGAACATCCACGATATCTTCCTAGCAATCTCGCCTATCAGTACTCACCCGTGATATCGGGATGTGCCGGCCGCTGATATCAGCATGGAACCGGTTAAGCTGAAGGCCTTCGTAGAAATCATGTTCTCATTTTTGCTTAAGCCTAAAGCGGCTGTTATCGAAGAAAGAAGCTGTTAAGAGGATGTTTTGCTGATATCAGCGGCCGGCTCATCCCGATATCACGGGTGAGTGCTGATAGGCGAGATTGCTAGGAAGATATCGTGGATGTTCTGTTCGGGCAAGCAGCGCCGGTGGTGTAAGGCGAACATCGCTGCCCGGAAAGCAGAAGATGCGGGTTCGAGTCCCGCCTGGCGCAAGAGTTTTGATCGCAACTAAACATCCTCCTAACAGTTTCCATAGTGTTATTTGGGCTATTTGACGCATTCTTTGCCTTGTTCTTCCAATTCGTTTTAAACGGCAAAAATATGAAAATTTGTATATTGCACTATGGAAATGTGCTTGGATGAACAAATTCTCAATCTCTCCTTATCTTTTGCAGACCTTCATTTAGGTGATCATAGCGAGACATCAGCAGAGTAGAGTTTGCAGAACAGTTTTAGTTTCACAGCTTAGTGGTCTTGCCACTTGTCCTCCCTGATGAGTTTGACAGCCATTCGCGGAACCTGGTGAAGGAATTGTGGTTCGCAAATCGAACTCGGCATCGGTTTGGATGGTAATGAAGAAGCGTTACTTTTGCTGAAGTTTCGTGAGAATCCCATAGGGCTTTGTTAAAGTGACAGCACTATTCAAATCAGTTTCATTAAGCCTCAAGTGGCTGGTATCGAGGTTGTGAGCTGTCATAACGATGTTTTGTTGCGATCAAAACTTCTGGCGCCAGGCGGGACTCGAACCCGTACCTCCCTCTAACCAGGCGCGAATGCTCTACGCCATTACACCACCGGCACCGTTTGATCGAACGCAACATTCACACCTTGTGGGACCGATCAGCAGGTGCGGCTTCGAGTCCTGCCTGGCGCTAGAAATTTTGATCGCAACAAAGCATCGTTATGACAGCACTATGTTTCAAAAAAAAATCCAATGAAGTCGTTAGAAAAGGTTTATAATTTGACAGCAGTTGCGTTCCATGTCTACTGTTGAAACTAGAACAGTTTAAGCTCAGCTTTATTTTTGTTGTTAGTTCGTTATCCGTTTTTCCGTTACCCGGCGATTTTTGGGCAAAATTATCCGTTATCCGGGTTTGAAAATTTTGTTATCCGCTCATCCCTGTTCGGCACGCCTTCTGAGTCCACAGACACTTTGGACGACGTCTTCGACACGTCTATCTGAATCCCCAAGCACGTTGAGCGACGTCTATGGCACGTCTTCTGAGTCCCAGGCACGTCACGCGACGTATTCCGCACGTCTTCTGATTCCCCTGGCACGTAGAGGGCGTCTGGGTATTGTCCGCTATTTTCGCGCCCCGTAATTTGATCAGTACCGATAGACGGTGATCGATACTGCTAAAACAAACTTCAGATTCGTGTTCAGCGACCGCGGTTATCCCAGGGTTCATCGCTTAGCGCGCGTTATTATGGAGTGTGATAATTTGATCAATATCGATTGATGGCCATCGATGCTTCAAAAACGGACTTCAGATTCGTGTTGTGCGACCTCGACTAACCCCGGGACTGAAGTTTCCAGCAGGTAGAAGACGTCTGGGTATTTTCCGCCATTTTCGTGTCGTAATTTTCCCTCGTTTTTCCCCTATTTTATGGCTAATTTCTGCGACGGCGCCAATCGATAGTATGACTTATTGCTTCGCGCGTTATTATAGAGTATGATTGTAGTATGGTACTATGCATTCGTTGAACTTCAGTTGTTCACCTATTGAAGTAGGAGCATTAAATGATTTTGCTCATTGTGTTCATTTTAACTAATAGTGGCCGTTAATTGTATGTTTAAGCGAAATTTAACGACTTACCTGAAAATTAGGGAAAATTTTTCGTTAAAAATCGCTAGAAACTTTTGAAATTTTTCAG
This sequence comes from Heligmosomoides polygyrus polygyrus, assembly GCA_947396885.1. Classification (NCBI taxonomy): domain Eukaryota; kingdom Metazoa; phylum Nematoda; class Chromadorea; order Rhabditida; family Heligmosomidae; genus Heligmosomoides; species Heligmosomoides polygyrus. Next base: position 4,152,469 of record OX377202.1, on the reverse strand, counting down.
AACTTTGTGTGCACCCCTAGTCCAGTCCGAGTCTGTATTCAAGTTTGATCCTTTAAGCCTCAAGTGGCTGGTATCGATGCTGTAAGCTGCTACAACGATGCCCTGCTGCGATCAGAACTTCTTCTTCTTCTCCTGAGCGTTTTAGTCCCGCGCTGTCGCAGGGTCCGCTGTTCTTGTGATCTGTCGCCACCTCATCCTATCAAGGGCGTCATCTGCCGTGGCGCCGACTTCGGCTGGAAGGCCTGCTTCGAGCACTGCCCTTCGTAGCTCGTTCCGCCCTGAACCCCGCAATCTCCTCCATCGGATCCTGGGTTCCGTCCTCACTTTGGGCCTGGTGGGTGGAGGTATGCTAAGGTCGGCTACCAAGGGTCTATGCTGTGATGCCACGACTTCTCCCGGAATGACCTTCACATCCCAGACTGTTTTCAGGGCAGTCCTTCGAACCAGAATGTGGTCGACTTCCGTACTTCTCCCTCCGCTAGCATAGGTTACCTTCTGGCTCTCCCTCTTCGCGAAGAAGGTGCTACAGACAGCCAGGTCGTGGGCGATAGCCAGATCCAGAATTCGTTCTCCATCCGGTTTTATCAGGCCGATCCCTTTACCTCCATGAACCTTTTCACTCCTCCTCTGCCACTCCCCACATGCCCGTTCATGTCCACTGCTATGGAGAGGTAGTCGACTTCTGGTACGGACCTTATGGCTTCCTCGAGCGAGAGGTAGAAGTCATCCTTGTCGTGCTCGGAGCATCCGGTCTGCGGAGCGTAGACAGACATGATGGTCCAGTAACCCTCCTTCGTGTCCAGCCGTAGTGACATGATGCGGTCGTTTATTCTTTGGACAGCCGCTACTGAATCCTTGAGGGACTCCGCGACAGCTATCCCTACCCCGTTCCTCTTGGTGTCCTCTCCGTTGTAGTACAGCTTGACCCCTTCTCCGATCTCCTTGGCTTTCGCCCCTTTCCATCGCGTTTCCTGCAGACACAGGACTTGTATCCTTCTGCGCTTCATCAGGTCAGCCACTTCCCTAGATCTCCCGGTCAGCGTTCCCACATTCAGAGTCCCCAGTCGAACTAGCTTCTTTAGCCGAGGTCGTTCGGCCCTCGGTAGCCCTCGCATACTTGTGATCATGGTTTTGTGACGAGGTTTCTCCATCAGCCGGCCTGTCAACCTGGGCCTGACGCTGGAACCGTTGCCATTTTTGCAATTTTTTCAGGGCATGACGTGCCGGAGCCGGGAGTCGAACCTGTGACCTTTTGTGCATGAAAATACACTACTAACTACTAGGCTAACTCGGCTCTGCTGCGATCATGCTGCAACTATGAATCATTATTCGATCTGAGATGCGTGTAAGACCAGCGCCTTCTGACGACTACACCATTGCCGATTGGATCATTGTTCGTTCATACTGTGACCATTGTTCGTTCATACCGTGAGCAGCTGATAAGAGAAGCCGCTGGTCGTGAGAGGTTAGAAGTAGGTCAGAAGTTGAAGTGGGAGCTGTCCCGCTGAAGATTATGCGCTCTAATGCGAATTCCTCGCCCCGATAAGAATGAGGCCAGATTTGCCAACATTGATAGCCCGCCGCGCCGTGCTTTTTCTTCAAGTGTGCGTCGTTCTATTTTTGTGCTAAGGTTTAATTGTATTCTGCTTAAATAGCCGGTTGTAGACGTAGCGGTAACCTCGAATCAGCCGGAAACCCATCTGGATTAATGTTCAGTTGCTGACGGCGGAACGATGCTTATCCTTAGCGCTGTGATTTTGCTGTTCGAATCTACTGAGAATGGGGATGATTCTAGGTGTTCCGTGATCCTCGAAGGTGATAGGTTTGCACGATCTCCATAGCCCCACTCCAATTCTCGAACTGTTATGTCGGCCATCCAAATGCTCAAGAGCCGCTTGAGAATCGGCCTAGTGATTGATCCGAGTGCTATATCTGACCTCTCGACGGGTCTAACTTTACAGTGTGCCCCAATATAAGGTGCTACATCGCCTCACTCTTTGGGCAAATCGCCTTTGGAGATAATTATCGCATCTAAAGGGGCAAGACCTCGTCGAGGCTGCGGGTCCCGAAGCGATTGGGCGGCTCTGCTGCGCGGAGCGAACGGCGGCGCGGGTTTCGTTTGCCGCGTGGCCTGGCGGTCTGATCTGCGGGCGGCTGTTTCTCGTTTGAATTTCGGTTTCTGACCTTGGAGGCCACTATTTCTGGATCTTCATGTTCCCTCTAGATTGATGACCTTCATAGAGCCTCGTGGATCGGTAAGTGAAGGGACACTCCTTCATCCGATGCTGAAAAACGTCGAGCTTGGCATTCATCTGAATTGTTTGTTTTTTCGACGTTATTGCGTTCTTTGTTAGATCTTTCGTTGTTCCTAACGTAGCAGATTTTGTAGACTTCCGACTAGTGAAGCAATCTATGCAGTTTCACACCATTCTTTCGAGAAAGCTAGCTCATTAGAAACCACTGCCTCTCTTGTGTAAGAATCGAGAGATATCTCACTCCACGATTGCTTTGTCGTACTCTCCATCTGTAGTTGGTGAGATTCGTCGTATTATCGCTTTTGAAGTTGGTATTCCTATCAGTTTCACAAGACCCGACGCATTGCAGAAATAAAACATGGATGACGAACAACTTCTTGACTACGAAGAGGAGCAGGAGGAGACTCACGAGCCAAAAGCCGCTGAAAATGGCTCTGGTGATGCGAAGAAGATCAAGGTACACTTTGCCACTTAAAAGATGTTTATTCCATGCCAGGATTGTCAGTTTTTCAGGGTAACTACGCTTCCATTCACAGCAGTGGTTTCCGAGACTTCCTGTTGAAACCAGAGCTTCTGCGAGCCATCATCGATTGCGGTTTTGAACATCCATCTGAAGGTGAGCTAACTTTCGTTATAGAGAGCATCGGACATGCAACAACATACAAGGAACGAATCCTATAGGTACTAGAAATGTGAGATAGATCGAGAGGGCAGCTCATTAGAAGATGCAGGGAACACTGAATGCACAAAAATTAACGTTGAAGTGAGGACTGGGGCGGTTCTTACGTGATGATTTGGTGTCGTTCTGTTCTAATAACGAAAAAAAAAACAAGGCGAGGAAGAGGAACGGAAGCATGCGTCGCCTGGCGTCCGCCAAACGTCTGGTTGGGGGTTTCGCCTCTAAAACCCTGTGAGGTTCTACTATATAGATTAACGAAGCGGGATATGGTAGGGCAGAATCTTCACGGCTCCTATGAAGCCCATCCACCCTCTATCGCATATACACGATTTGTTCTCTGAAGTGCCCTTCTCTATGTGGCGAGAAGCAGTGAGAGTCCCAATCCGAAGTGCTTAATCTGCAGGAAAGTAATTAAAATTAACCGGCATTGGTCGACTCCGAATCCCATAGGCACCCTCCCTACCTCCCTCCCCCGTCCCCGCTAATACTTCCTTACCTATGTGCTGGTGAAAGTGGGAGTCAGTCAAGCACTCACATGTGACACTGAGTCCCGACTCACGTGTCACCGTTGCCACGATGTCTATGTCGTTTTGAGAAACCCGGCGCACATTGGACGATATTGAGGGAAATTGGTCTGGTCCCCTTATTCCTCCTCTAGTGGTTCCTCTTTGCTGATTCCCTCTTCACTGGTCATCCTCATACTGGTCCTTGTACTCGGAATCCCAACGCACGTGCGACGACGTCAATAGAAATTGTAAATTAGGAGTCCGTGTCTGCGACATGTCTTCTGAATTCCGACACATGTTGGACGACGTCTGTGGCACGTCGTCGGAACCCATACGCACCATGAACGACGTCTTCAGCACGTCTTCTGCATCCCTACGCACGTTGGACGACGTCCGCAGCATGTCTTCTGAATCGCTGAGCACGTTGGACGACGTCTGCGGCAGGTCTTCTGGATCCCAACGCACATTGAACGACGTCTGCAGCACGTCTTTTGAATCTCTACGCTCTGCACTTGATCCCCATCCATACCCTGACGCGTTGCCCGCTCAAAATATCGTAAACTTGGCTGATCCGCCGCCAAGGATATAGTTTGCCAACAACCTCCCATGGTTAAGCTGAAAGAAAACCCGGCTGGCATACGCGGCACTGTCGCAGGCATCTCTTGACTTCAGTCCGCCCTCCCCGTGACGGACACGTGACATTAGCCGATTATATATGGCAGGATATTGTACTTGGAGAAAAGGTTAACGAAGAGATTTTGACCAGTGACATATACAGTGGCGGAAAGCTAGAAGAAACGTGGGTGAAAAACCACAGTGCGATCTGATGTACAGAGAGAGAGAGGGGTGATTATAGAGGAGGTTAATAGGAACTATCATACGATAGATCTGCTTAATCTAATGAAGCATAAGAAAAGACAGGCTGGCAATATTTTACTTTCACGACTCCAGAAGTCGACATTTTTTTCGCCAAACTGTGATCAGGAGTGTTGGGGTGCTGATTTCGAATCTGACATTAGTTTTTGAAATTTCGGCCGATTACGGTAGGGCGGGTGACTAAGGCTGTCTAGGCCATAATCATTGATTTCTCCCAAACTTCACCCAGGTGATTATTTGGGATGATGATGATGATTACGGCACTAATGTACTTCTTGTACCGCACTAAATCTTGTTCAAAGTAGGGGTAATCTGCCATGGAAAGAACGAATATCATAGCCGTTTTTTGCGGAAATGCCTTGTAAGCGCGTTACATTAAGGCCTATGTTATACTTCGGCGACGCGTCGGCCGACGTCGGCGACGCTGTGCTTTGCGGGCAGCTACGCACTGCGTGGCAGCCCGCCCAACACAGCGTCGCCGACGACGTCGCCGAGAGCTCCGCAGGGGGTGTTATACTTCCGCCGCCGACGTCGCCACCGACGTCGCCACAGACGTCGCCACCGACGTCGCCACAGACGTCGCCACCGACGTCTCCACCGACGTCGTCCGTGGGTCGGTCGCCGCGCTGTGCACGGCGACGGGCCGTCGCCGGCCTCATTCAAGGCTGGGAGAAAATGCGCTCAGAGGGAGTATTTTGTTTGTGGGTGGGTTCTTCGTTCCCGGCACTGTCAACATCCTCGGCGGACCTCGAATTACGAAATCGAAAGTGCAAAAACGCCCATCTTGCGGAATCCAGCCAATAGTGTGAAAAAACCAACGGTCGCGTCAGACTCCTAAGTGGTCCAGTACCATTTGGATTGGGTTAGTCTAGAAGAAATAGAGTTCGCTTCAAAATATAGTTCATGCCTACTTTGAATCGACATGAGTTTCATAACCGCACATCAAGAAGGCGCCTCGTTTGCTTACTTTCGCTCAATGTCGGCCATCATTTTGACGATGTTTAGCACCTATCGCGCCGTAATCATCTTGGCTCGTCATCACTTGATACTTAAATAGGTTACATATTCGCGCTCACAATCTTCTTTTCCTCGCACACTACAAGATTTCCAATTATGCTCTACCTTAGACAAATCACATTTTATTCTATTCAGATATTCTATCGCCCAATTATGCAATCGCGTCTGCTAAATTTGCATTTCTTAAAGAGACTATATTACCGGTTATGATAGCTTCAAATTAATGACGTCGCCTGGGTTAGAGAGGAGCAATAGATGGCCTAGAACATGCTGAACATTCAGAACTGTTTTACAGCAGGTGCAAGAGTGGTGTGGCGAAGAATTAAGAATAAAAAATCCTTTTGAAGAATAAGAAAAGCACAAAATGTATGCAATCGGCAGACTGGTGGCCAAATGATGACATTGGAAGCGCGCTCCGATGCTAAAAATGCGCTCCGATGCTCTCCTGTCAACGACGTCCCCGACGCCGCCACAGAATCTGTTGACGACGTCGCCGACGTCGACCACGCGTCTGTGGCGACGTCGGCGGCGTCTGTGGCGACGTCGGCGACGTCGCTGGTGACGTCAGCGTCGGCCGACGTCGGTGACGGGGCGTCGCTGACGTGTCGCAGCGTCGGCGACGCGTCGCCGAAGTATAACATAGGCCTAAGTTCGAACCGCCCAAGGCGTTGCGAAATAACGCGCGCTGATTAGAGACGCAGAGACTCAGTCCTCTACCAGCACGCATTCGCGGTTGTCCCGGGGTTACCATAGCATGCCGGAGCGCGCAGGCGTAGCGACTGACTATACACAGCGAATGTAAATGCAGTCTTATCTCCTCGTTTTGATTACAGATACGCGTCTATTTGCTTTCGTATTGGACAAGCGAGGGAACTCCAGGATGAAGGCAATTTTAACACGGGCGCGCTAGTGGGCACACGCCCTGGAGCCCCTTCCCCTGCCCAACTCTGTGCTCTCCTGAGAGCACAGAACAGAGCTTCGTGGCTTTTCGCGATTTCAAGGCTTATGGCCTGGCTAACCTCTTCCGCAGGCTAGAGACTCCGAAATAGGGTACTAATGTACTTAGTGTACCGCACTATATCTTGTTCAAAATAGGTCTACTAGGGGTAATCTGCCATGAACGAATATCAGAGTCGTTTTTTTTTTTGCGGAAATGCCTTATAAGCGAGTTATATTAAGCTCGAACCACCCAAGTCCTTGCGAAATAGCGCGCGCTGGTAAGAGACGCAGAGTGCGTCTCCTACCGATGTGCACTATTCCGCCGTCTCTAGCCTGCAGCAGAGGTTAGCCGGAGCATGAGCCTTGAAATCTCGAAAAGCCTTGAGAGCTCTGTTCTGTGCTCTTCGCGTCAGCGGAGGAAAACACATAATTGGGCACGGGAAGGGACTCCAGGGTGTGGCTCAAGTGACGCACCCGTGTTAAAATTGCCTTCATCCTGAAGTTTCCTCCCTTGCCTGTACGGAAGCAAATAAGACGCGGATGTCTAATCGAAACGAGGAGAAAAGACTGCATTTACATTCGCTGTGTTTAGCTAGTCTCCGTGTCTCTTACCAGCGTACACTATTTCGCAAGGCCTTGGGCGATGCGAACTTAATATAGCGGGCTTATAAGGCATTTCTGCAAAAAACGATATTCGTTCTTCCCATGGCAGATTACGCCTAGTAGACCTAATTTGAACAAGATTTAGTACGGTACACTAAGTACACTAGTACCACGATTACAAATCTGACATACGTTCTGCGTATTGCTACGGTAGGTTAGGATAGGTGCGGGTGGCTAAGGTCATGGTGACCTAGACAGCCCTTGTCATCCATACCTGCCGTAATAGACCAACATTTCAAAACGGATGTTAGATTCGTGATCAGCACTTCAATTAAACCCCCTTGGGCGAAGTTTGGCGATTTTTTTGTCGACCTCTACTCGACATCTGGAGTTGTGAAGGTGCAATAGTGTCAGCAGCCCTTCAGGAGATTCGAAGAACACTAAAGGCACAAGAATTTACCTTGACATCAGAACAGGAGATTGATGTTAATTCGGATCTCCACGAACGCCGGCCGTAACGAAATGGCGAACTGATATTCCTTGTCCGTTCTCCATTTACTCTGTGCCTGTCGTTTTCTTTTTCTGTACTACCGTAGTACTGTCATACTATATCGTAACCAGGGGAATTGGACAATTTTGGTCGTGGTTTCCACGTCAAACTGGACGTTTATAAAGCCAAGCTAATCACGTTCGAAGACAAGACAGCCGTCTTTCAAAGTATACAAGAACGTTCTAAAAATGTAAAAAAAATATTTTTTGATTGGGAGAGAATCCCTTGAAGGCCTTGTTTTTAAGGTGTATACAGCCAGGGAACGGTTAGAGTATTTCGTTTTGCTAGCGAAGGCTTACAGTTAAGGATAAGGCAAGAAAAACCTATTTTCCTAAGAGGACCCTCTCCCTGTATTTCAGCAAAAGACCTATAGATTTGGGAGAGTTACTATTCGTGTCTTCAAAAAATGAAATTTCTGCATTTGAGTTTTCAAGTAGTTTATTTTGGCTGAAAGAATGCTTTCAAGCTCTGGACTACTGGTGATTAACGCTCTATTTCATTGCTTTCAGTACAACACGAATGCATTCCTCAAGCAATCTTGGGTATGGACATCGTTTGCCAAGCGAAATCGGGTATGGGCAAGACGGCCGTCTTTGTCCTAGCTACACTCCAACAGTTGGAGCCGGTCGACGGAGAGGTTTGGCTTGAAGACAACTAGCTTAGAAGCGAACTTTACGTAACGTAGCTGTCCTCCATATGAGCAAATTTCAGGTTTCCGTGCTGGTTATGTGTCACACACGCGAGTTGGCGTTCCAAATTTCGAAAGAGTACGAACGGTTTAGCAAGTACCTTTCCGCTATCAAGGTGAGACCGATTTTTAAATGGTTTGACTGGCGAGTCACAATTGTATGCTGTTTAGGTGGCTGTGTTCTTCGGTGGTATGCCGATCAAGAAGGACGAGGAGCTATTGCGTACGAATTGTCCTCACATTGTCGTAGGAACACCAGGCCGTACCCTTGCGCTAGCGAGATCGGGAAAGCTGAAGCTGGACAAGATCAAATACTTCGTACTTGATGAGTGCGACAAGATGATCGGGGATGCAGGTAGGGAGTGTTCGTAGTCAGTATTCCTCATTCAGAAGTAGGGCTAGTATTATACAATCTTAGCTAGAAATAGGGGCGAGTATATGGGGGAATGTGAAGAGAGCCTACAACTATCTCGAGTTGTCGATGTGTGGTGGGTCCTAGAAAGATTTTTTGAGGCCAGCTTTTGTTCCCAGATGAATATTAATAAGGACAGGAAGGGATACTGCCAAAGACCAGCATTACAATGACACCATTTTGAATGCGGAAAGGTTGAAAACCGATTGTTGATCAATCCCGTTTGAATGTATAAGGGAGAAGGACGGGGTTGCTCAATACCTCTTGGAATGCGCCACGCATTTTACTTCTACCGGATATCGAAGAGGCGATTTGAATTCGTACAGCGGTGGCCGGCCTTCCCAGACAACTCAATCCTGAAGGGACGGAATGCTTGCTTACCCCGAGCGGGAAACCCGAACGAAGAACCTAGTATCGGGGGCACGCGACGGTCGGCACATTATCCGACTGCGATGCGTGCACTGATGTAGGCAGCAGATTTGATCTGCACATTTGTATCCAGCACTCCAACCCTTGCTCCGAGGTCGTAGTACCTGTCAAAAGCTTCATAGGGATTAGAAACCCTGATCTGTTAGGCGCATGTGTTTAAGAAAACTGGGTTTCCTCCCTTCCCAGTATAAATCTTAGAAAATCCTATCTGAACACAGACTGAACAGCTGAAAAAAAAACCGGGCGAAAATATATGCATGCTGGCATGTGCTAACTGCTGTTAGGGAATGTGGGATGCGTGTCAGTTAGTGAAGACTCGAGTGGTTTAATTACCCAAGTTTGAGAAGAAATGGTCTCCTCACGCCCTGTCAAGGAACTCCATAACAATCCTTCGTTAGTCGCTATGCACTATCACCTGTATCATCTGTCGTCCCGTTGATCATCGAATTGCTCGAGCGGGTGCCAGCAGCGACCCCATTCGTCCCTGTCGCGTGCCAGAGTGGTCCAATGGATCCTCCTCGCTCGAGGGACACGAAGAGCGTCATATCGGTCGTTCAGGGCTATGCACTATGCTTACTACAATCCATAACAATCCTTCGTTAATGGCGCTTGACCAGAGATCAGCACTGTTCTATACGCGGTGGCTGAAGCAGAAGATCACGGCGCTACCCCCTTTCGGAGTACAGCGCGCATAGGTACCGAAACCTGACCAGGGCCCAGATTCATCAACCGTTTACCAGTCGGTAACGGTGAAAAGTACAGCCAAACTCCCTGATATGACATTCATTAGCATCAGATTTAGCGGTACTTTCCACCGTTACCAGCCAGTAAGCGGTTGATGAATCTGTCCCCAGGAGTAAAGACACCAGTGTTACTTCTCGCACAAGTAGAGTGCGATGTTTTCATATGATAGTAGGGTAGGGACTTCGTTCAGAATTTCTGGTATTTCTGTCTTTGAGCGGTAATTCGATATGTAAGGTGCTGCATGTGCGCAAGTGTTCCTTCTAACGATAAGGTCGCTTCTTGTGTTCATATGCCCGCAGTGATTGTGAGTATGTGGATAAACGAGATAAAGGAATGGGTGCCTTTCTCAAGGTGCTGATTCAGATATGCGAAGAGACGTGCAAGAGATTGTGAAGATGACGCCACAGGAAAAGCAAGTGATGATGTTCTCGGCCACGCTACCGAAGGAGCTGCGAATCGTCTGCAAGAAGTTCATGCAAGATGTAAGCTACGCATCCTCGTTCTCTGGATTTCCCAGCCGCAGTGATGTAGATTGCGGCGGACCGTGAGGAAGAGATTACGCACGGTAAGTTCGCACGAAACGGGTCAAGAGTGCATTCGGTTTCTAGAGATATCATTAGGAAGTAGAAGCTCTAGAGGTCGTTCTCGAGTTCCTTACGCAGTTCCCGTTCATACTACGAACGACGGGAGCATTTGGTCAGGCGGGAAAATCATACGTATCGATTCGTGCTTTGCGATCGCTATCGCTGCTCGGTAAAAATCGATGCGTGTGGTTTGACTGGCTGGCCAATCGCTCCCGTCGTGAAGTATGAACAGGCCCTTAGGCCCGTTTATACTTCGTCGCCGAGCGACGCGACGCTACGTTTAGTAGCCAAATTGATTGAGCAACGCGATCGATCAATTTGGCCACTTTACATGCTGTCGCGTCGCTCGGCGTCGGAAGTATAAACGGTGTAAGGGGCGCTGGTCCCCTTTGAAGGATCCGAAAATGGAACCGACGATGCCACAAGTGTAGGCGTTTTGGAGCCCAGGCTTCTTTGTTGGCGTTCTCGGTGTTACCTTGACCAGCTGGATAGGGCGTGTTTTCTACCATACGAACCCAAGGTGCACTCTTGACGGCTACAAGGGTGAGATTCCGATTTGTTACTGAACTCTCCCATTTCAGGAACGCTTTATGCGTTTGCGGTGTATGTGGTCTCTTCCGGAGGACCGGCATCATTGGTGCTGAAGCTGTTATCGCCATGTGCAAGGGCGCAACCTGAGATGCAACTGACGCATCCATGGGTGACCGGTGTATGTCACTCGATGTCTCATGGGCATCCATCCACGTTTTGCGTACATCACATGCCTACAGTTGAACGAAACTGAGGTTCCCGTATAGCGTTTGACTAGGTTTCTTATCGCTCGTAACTTTTACAGCCCATGGAGGTTTATGTCGACGACGAGGCGAAGCTCACGTTACACGGCCTGCAACAGCACTATGTAAAGCTGAAGGAGACGGAGAAGAACAGGAAGCTCTTGGAGCTGTTGGACCTGCTCGAGTTTAACCAGGTATAAACTAGTGGAAAATGCTGAAGAACATAGAACATTTATTATCCAAAAAATGATGCAAAGTCAGTTTAGCACAAGAGGTTACTTCGAAGTGGCTTTGTGAAAATTCTCTAAAGTAGAACGTAGAAATTTGTTGAGCAAAAAAGTGATACAAATCATAGTTGCTGAGAGAGTCGAGAGTTGAGGTTGTAATAGCTCGAATCCTCCCATCCCTTATATGCCGTTGGTCCGGTACCAGCCGATCAGAAGGATGTCGCGTATCCGCCGGTCTCATTGGTGGTATATTCCCGTTACAAGCGCACAGGAACCTGAAGACTGGAAAGAGCAGTTTCACAGCATTCCTTTTCTAGAAGGTCTTTGGAGATCCCAGAGCACACGTTTATATCACTTCAACGTCGAATTGAACACTTCAAATCAATTTGTACATGTTCGAATCGAATTGGGCATTGCTTTATCTCGCCTAAGGCTTTTGAAATCAAAGCGAGCTCTTATAAATCGAAATCGAATTGGGCAAGAGATTCTCGAAAATGGTTAGAATAATTTTTTTTTTGTTTAGAGAGAACTGTAGTGTAACTCTGTGACGTTTTGAATCGTCTACTGAACAAGTGAACATGTTTGAAATTTCATAAAATTCTTATTTTTAGGGGAGAAATAACAGCTAAAGCTTTGTTTTGAAGGGCAGAAAGGCAATTGTTTAACGTCTTGAGGTGGGATTGCGGCATGTCGTCATTGAGGACGTAGCGATTTTTATTCGATTGCCGGAAATTTCTGTTTGCATGGAGTTGCAAACCTGTAAACGATAGAACACAATAATTGTAAAGAATGCTCACTTTCATGCTTCATGTGGCAGAACACAATAATTGTAAAGAATGCTCACTTTCATGCTTCATGTGGCAGCATTTACACGGTCAATGAAATGAAAATCGCAGCGAGATTCTCGAGTGCATGGCGCGACCTGATCTTTAAATCCGCATGCACACTCGGCAACGGCAGCCGTGATTAAGCATAGGAGCATCGATTTGGCGGGAATCGATGCCCCTATGCTTAATCACGGCTGCCGCTGCCGCGTGTGCATGCGGCTTAAATGTGCTGATTGCTGCCTTGTTGCGCTTTCGGGCGAAATTAATTTTTTAAAAATAATCCCACCATATATTTTCATATAAAACCCGAGCTGGTGAACTAAGAAAATTTAAAGAAATATTCAATTTCAGAATTTCCTTGAACATCAAATTATTCTAACCATGTTAGTGGATTCGTAGTTTAACGTGTCTGAAGGTTATTTCAATCTGGAAAAGTTTTTTCAAAAGTCCCAGGTTAGCTTAGAAGAATATTCAATTCTATTTGAAAAGTGTCGAATTCGATGTGAAATTGATATACCTTGATCAGCGATCCTTTCTGTCAATAGAGAGTACAGTGATCTTTCTCTTCCACAAACAAGTTTAGCTTTAAAACATACAGGCTCATTAAAGGGAAGACTTTATTGTCATGGATGTATCAGTGTTTTACTGTTTTGTGGTGCGTGAGAGGTAGTCTTATTCCATCGAGAATAAGGTCTTGCCACGACCAACCCACGGTGTCAATAAATGCTAGGGTGACCAAGTGCTTGATTAAATCAACCGCTTACTGCCAACTAACGGTGAAAATACCGCCAAAGCCTCCTGATATTACGTTCATCAGCATCGGGTTTAGCGGTATTTTCGCCGTTAGTGGGCGGTAAGCAGTTGATGAATCTGGCTCCTGGAGTTGGGAAAAACACAGACCTTTCTAGTGACGGCGAATTGCAGCATGGTAGGGACCCAAAACCCATACCTTATGCGCCGCTGTGTCAAGTAGATGTAGAGGGCGTAGCGCATCCAAAGGACTCGACCAATTCTGACCTTCGTCCTTCTTTGTTCTCGCAACGGGGATAGCGCGTAAAAGCAGGCGAAGTAGTGGGCGGGCCTACGGTATTTGTTCCAGGTTGTCATCTTCGTGAAGTCTGTGCAACGCTGTGGAGCCCTACATCAGCTGCTGTCGGAGCAGAACTTCCCATCGATCGCTATCCATAGGCAAATGCCACAGGAAGAACGTCTAGCTCGTTACCAAGCCTTCAAGGACTTCCAGGTGTGCATTATCATTCGGTAGATCTCTTTACAGTTCTATAATGTTTTGTTTAGAAACGTATACTGGTCGCTACCGATCTGTTCGGCAGAGGCATGGACATCGAGAGGGTGAACATCGTCTTCAACTACGACATGCCTGAGGACTCGGACTCGTACCTTCATAGGGTACGTGGAAAGTAGTGCGTTTTGTCCGGAATGGTGGAACGTATGTATGGTCGCTGATCTTCAGGTAGCAAGAGCTGGCAGATTTGGAACGAAAGGTCTGGCGATCAGCTTCGTGTCCGATGAAGTGGACGCGAAGACGCTGAACAGCGTGCAGGACAGATTCGACATCAGCATCACGGAGCTGCCGGAGACGATCGACGTGTCGACCTACAGTGAGTTGAACTCAACAGCTTCATCACAGCCCTTTAAAACTCCCTACATCTTGCTGTTTCAGTCGAAGGAAGAACGAACTGATGTCGAAGCGATGCGGCGGCGTTCTGCCGATGTTTCTGAATGGTGGTGTAATCGAGTTTGTAACTGGCACTGTTTACCTAATTGTTCATCGTGTGGTCTCATTGTTTTCTCGTGTCTCTATTACTGTTAGTTCTGAGTCGTTGAATTGTCAGCCCCTTACAAATGAATTATGACGGCGTATAACAAGTGTAATGTGAATGAAGGCATTGAAAGCTACGAACACGACTCACCTTCAGCTTTGATCGATGGAGAGCGTCTATGGATTTCTGGCCACTAGATCGTGTCGAATGTATCGGACGTCCCGACGACGATCGATGGATTCTCCCCACTGATATACTCACGATGGGCCGGTAAGAATTGCCATGAATGCCACATGTGTACGTCTACCCACTATGCCTCGCATACCCGCGGGTATGTGAGTTGATGACTTTCGACTAGATTTCTGATGAAATCAGGCGTCTGAAATATCCGAGAATCCGACCTGGTGATATCGCCCCATGTGAATCGTCCTATTATTTGGGCTTTTTCAAAAATGCCACTGCTTGCATAATCCTTTCAACCAGGTTTTGGTAAAACTGGCGTATCCGAACTGCCCTAATCGGCGTCGGACCCAGCTTTACCAAAACCTGGTTGAAAGGATTGTGCAAATAGTGGTATTTTTGACAACTCCAGATATTAGCACGATTCACATGGAGCGATTTCACCAGTCGGATTCTCGGATATTTCAGACGACTGATTTCCTCAGAAATCTGGGCGAAATTCATCAATTCGCATACCCGCGGGTATGCGAGGCATAGGGGTAGAGTACCATGATGTGGCCTTCATGGAAATCCTTACTGGCCACATCGTGGGTATATCAATGGGTCGAGGAAAAACCATCGGTCGTTGTGGGTACGTCCGTTACAAAAAAGCGCTCCACGAATTCCTGTGACTGCTTCTCCTGAAATCCCGCATAACGTCTGGTTGGAGGCTTCGACCCAAACTAGGAAAGCAAAGCGCCTTGGACGCGACGGTTTATTGACCTTTCGGCCTTTGTTAGAGAAGCAAAAAGTAGTGTCGCTTATTACATAGAGTGAGGCCATGTTTATACTTCGTCGCGGCGCGATGCGATAGCCACGCAATGAGGCCAAATTTATCGATCGCGTCGCACAATCAATACCGCCACTATACGTGGCGTCGAATCGCGCCGCGACGAAGTATAAACGGGGCCTAAGGGGTCGTTTAGTGTGCACGCGACGTGATGCACGTATAGTGGGGTTCAAATTGATCGAGCGACGCGATCAATCAATTCGGCCACTACACATGGCATCGCATCGCGCGCACACTAATCGACCCCTAAGGGAAGAAGCTCAACACGACTGAAGTAAGGCTTGTCCACTGCCCATCGCATGAGTGCGATTTCCACTCCGAAGGGCTTAATCTGCTGGAAGATTAATGGCCGATCGGCTATTCGATGTTTTCCGAGGCCATCTGTCTAGAACAAGGAGAGGTAAGCTTCGGCTGTATGTATCGGTAGCGAGGACCACAGTCAGATCAACATTCTTGAGCTAAAGGAGCTTGCGGGGGTTCGGCTTACTTCTATTGGGTTGGAGAGAAGTCTTCATTTTTTTCAAAGATTGATTACTTCACAACTACAGAGGCAAATCAATTGAGATAAACACCATTTTGTTCCACTACACTCTTCTAAACACTGGGTAATTTTCTAATTCCTCTCTCATAAAAGACTGCAGTTCTGGAGTCGAACCATTGCTGAATCCAATTGTTGAGGTCTTCATCATTTTCAAAATATTTCTCTCCAATTTCTTCCTTGAGAGCACGGAAGAGATGGTGGATGTGGCATGACCTCTCAGCCCAGCTCCTTTATTGTTTCTCTTGTGAATCTTGCAACATACGGTTTTGCACTGACCATGAGTGTCTGACAGGGCATGTGGAATACAAGCTCCAAATTTCCATGCAAAGCCAAGACCTTCAGATGAATTTCCACTGTTCTATGAGACACTTCGAGCTCCTCTGCCAGTTGACGTGTCGTCTGCCTACCGTCGGCCCGAAGAAGATGGAGTAGTTCAGTGTCGTCCGATTCAGTTGGCCTTCCTGACCTTGCTTTGTCCTTGAGTGAATAATCTCCCTCTAAAAACTTTCCGAACCACTCATAACAGACGGGATGAGTAGTAGATTCCAAGCCATATATGTATATGGTTAATTTGGTCGGCTGCCTGACGTGCTGTAGATCCTTTTACGAATTCATGAAGAATGCCGTGCTGAAAATGGCCATGAGGTAGATCTGGCATTGAGTCTGAAAGACTGGATGGATAACGAAGCACATGAAGGTCTTGACCTGTGTCCGGGTGCGAACGGTAGACAAGTGTGATAGGATTACGAAATCAGCTATCAATATTGGCTAGTGCGTTTACAAGGAGCGCGGGAAATTTTTTTCGAAGTGTGAAGAGACTTTTTTCCAACCTAATATCTAGAACGTTCATCGACCTGAAGAAGGCATTCGACTCTGTCGAAACTGAAGCGGTCATCGAAGCCCTGCTCACTCAGGGCGTTCCTACTCAGTACATCAGAGTCCTTCGAGAGCTGTACAGTGGATTCACGACCAAGATCTCTCCATTCTACAACGACGTCGTCGTCGACGTGAAGAGAGGGGTTCGGCAAGGGGATACCATATCCCCGAAGCTCTTCAGCGCCACCCTCGAAAACGTCATGCGCGAACTAGAACGGGAAGGGAGTGAAGGTCGACGGCCGGCAACTACATCATCTTCGCTTCGCTGACGACATCGTGCTCATAACACCGAGCATCAGTCAGGCGGAACGAATGCTGGCCGACTTCGATCGTGTATGTGGAAGCGTTGGACTGCAGCTGAATCTTACGAAGACGATGTTCATGAAGAACGGATGGGTTTCTGATGCCCCGTTCTCGCTCAACGGAACGAATCTCCGAATGCTCCAGCTATGTGTATCTGGGTCGCGAAGTCAACATGGCCGATGACCTAGCACCAGAGCTGAGCAGGAGGAAAAGAGCGGCTTGGGGAGCTTTTCAGAGCGTCGAAGAAGTCGCGAAGAAGACGAAGAACGTCCGACTCCGTGCCCACCTATTCGACTCTACCGTTCTTCCTGCCCTAACATACGCCTCAGAGACCTGGGCTATACGAAAGCAGGATGAACACGCGATCAGCGTCGCGCAGCGTGGAATCGAGAGGACGATGCTCGGAGTGACACGACTCACGCAAGTGAGAGAAGGCCTCCGGAGTTCCGAGCTTCGCCGACGCTCGAAGATCAGAGACGCTGTCGCGTGGGCCAAGTTGTCGAAAATTAGGTGGGCCGGCCACGTAATGCGCTTCGCAGACACCCGCTGGACGAGAGCCATCACCGAATGGATTCCGCGGGATGTCAAAAGAACACCAGGACGCCCACCAACGCGTTGGTCGGACTTCTTCGTTAAAGCCCTGAACGACCGATATGACGCTCTTCGTGTCCCTCGAGCGAGGAGGATCCATTGGACCACTCTGGCACGCGACAGGGACGAATGGAGACGCTGCTGGCACCCGCTCGAGCAATTGGATGATCAACGGGACGACAGGTGATACAGGTGAAGAAAATAGGACCAACACGTATTCTTGTAGCCCAGTACATTGTCTTCCAAGTGCTATAAAAAACTGCGCAAAAAATTACAAACCTAAGCGTAGAGAACAAGTGCGCAAATGGCTACTTTTTCACTTTTTCACTTTTCACTTCAACGACCTAAAAATTGACAAGATTCAGGATGAAAAAAGAAATGCAATACATGTTCTGATAGAGCAAATCATTCCCTTTCGAAAGCTATGCAGCGCTATGCAAGAGACCGCCGTCGAAATCTGCAGTGAATCGTTGAAAAAAACGGCCGGGACTTATGGGACAACCTAATATATGGCCTTGTAGGGCATCTCACAAGGAGCACAGGTGCGTATTTTGTTTTTGGTACGGAACAATGGATGTTCCAACAATGGTAAACTGTAGCTAGTAAACACGTTTTGGCTTGCAGGGAGCTCGTAAGAAATGGGACCTCCGAATTAACCCTGTGCTCAAGAAATTCTGACCTACACATGGGTTAGAACTGAAAAGCTTATTCGAACTGGTTTAAAGAGAGTGCGAAAAAATGATCAGTACTAGTTGCATGGGGGAGGAAACGTATCCTTGACCTGTCCATGAGTTACTAGGTATCTGGTCACCTAAAGTGATTACATAGCCAAATACGCAATCAAATCGCCTCCACGATCTCCCGTAGAAGTAGAGTGCGTGGCGCATCCCACAAGGGCTTGAGTAACGTCGGCCGCCCCCATGCTTATCCTTTATCTGGCAGAAAGTTGACCTGCGGCCTCGAATGATCCGTAGAGAATCTTTCTACCCCATCCACCCGCTTTGTCCTCTCTTCTTACTCTCCTTACCCAGCTGAGGGCAGATTCATCAATGACTTAAAGAGATTAACGGGAAAATTACAGCCGAAATTCCTGATAGGGCCAACATTTCACCATATCGCCTCTTGATAAAGGATAAAGGACGACGTTACTCAGTCTCTTTGGGATGCGCCACGCATTCTACTTCTACGGAATGTCGTGGAGGCGACATGAATGCGTATTTGGCCATACAATGACTTGCGGTGGCCAGCCGATGAACAAGTCAGCGCTTTATCCTTCCCAGACAAGTCTGGTACCAATTCACCGACCCCGGAGGGATGGAAGGCTCGGTTGGCCTGGGCGGGAAATCCGAACCAGGAACCTGGTATCGGGTGCACGCGACAGTCGCGCCTCCTCCGACTGCGCTGCAAGATCCCCGCCTCTTGATAAGCCGCGTTAATTCTCGGTTTTTGCAGGAATTTCGGCTGTAATTTCTCCGTTAAATCTCTGTAAGTCGTTGATGACTCCGGCTCTTGGATACGATGTAGTGCCTACTGGACTGGATATACTCTTCGGAAGCGGCGCGGTGTATTCGGCAGAATGTGGCCTTGGCGGAAAAGGCTACGGATGACCGAAGCTGTTGTCTACTGCGGTCTGCTTCAATCGAGAAAATCGTCCATTGTGCTCATCCCCTAGATGTCCTTCGTATTTGCATAGATTGAGGTCAGTCCGGGGCCAACCTTTGCCTGGTCTCCGATGGCCTACCGCACTCAATAGGGGTCACCGAGCCACGTCCATCATTGGCATTGTGTCTCCGTCCACAGCCGTGTACTAACCACATCCTCCTCTCACAGCATCATGAAAACCCTTATAGTTCTTGTAGCTGCTCTAGTCTGCGGTGAGTTCGTCTATTCCTTTCGATACTGTTCTCCTTAGTTAGTAGACGTCCCCCTTCCAATCGGTGCTTCGATTTCAGCTCACTCATTCACGATTCCACTCCTCTTCGGTGGCATTTCGGTCAATAAAGGCCCGGACGGCAACGTGGGCATCGGATTTAAGAACGCGATCAACGTCAACGGCAACGGATTCGACAGAAACACGAACTTCAACGTCGGCAAGGGCAAGTTCGACGTGCAAGGTGAGCCTGAACGAACCGCCTAGGGGTTGCCTACTACATCTACGTGAATTCCATTCAGACCAAGCCGATATACTGGTGGACGGGAAGAGAAGCGGGCCCAGATCGTCGCTTGGAGTCGGTGACGATGGCTTCAACATTGGCTCCGGAATAGCCATCACCGAAGGACCAAAGGTACGTCACACGAGGAGTGTAATTTCCCATCTGGGTGAATGATCACAATTTGAACGGTTGTAAAATGCTCACCGCTTGAGTTACTACAAAACTAGAAACAAATCAATAAAATCAATCAATATGTCATAGCACGTCACATCTTTCTACGTTAGCGAGCGACATCTTGGTCTGAAACTGTTACCTCTCACCTGTAGCCCCGTTGATCATCGAGTTGCTCGAGCGGGCGCCAACAGTGTCTCCATTCGTCCCCGTCGCGTGCCAGAATGCTCCAATTGATCCTTCTCGCGCTAGGGACGCGAAGAGTGTCATTTCGCTCATTCTGGGCTTTCACGAAAAAGTCCGACCAACGCGTTGGTGGGCTCCTGATGTTTCCTTGACACCCTACGGAATCCAGTCGGTGACGGCTGTCGTCCAGCGGGTGGTGTCTGTGAAGCGCATTACGTGGCCGGCCCACCTAATTTTCGACGACTTGAGGACTAAAATCTGAGACACTGTACCCTATAGTATCTATGCTAATTGCTAATGGTGATGAAATTTTAGTTTTCAAAGGATTTGCAAGATTTTTTCACCGTGTGCAAAGGTTTTATGCACTTGAACGGAATCGCAACCGAAGTCTTGGCCTTTCTCACATGAAGATTATCAAAAAATGATGATGACTGTCAAAAACTCCAAAAAGCTATAGATTTCATATAAGGGAATCCTGCTTGCTGCCGAAGAATCTTCCTACGTTTGAAATGGGCGAAAACCAGGGAATAGACCGCAGTTTTATAGACTTCGTGACGTTGAACTTGCATTGGTAGATGTTGTATGAGATTTAGGCTTTATATATGAAACGGTTTAAACTTTGTTTTGTTGCGATCAAAACTTCTAGCGCCAGGCGGGACTCGAACCCGCACCTCCCTCTAACCGGGCGGGAATGCTCTACGCCATTACACCACCGGCGCTGTTTGATCGAAGGCAACATCCACACCTCGTGGGACCGATCAGCAGTCACCCGTATCCGGGATGACCTGGCCGCTGATATCAGCATGGAACCAGTCAAGCTGATGGTCTTGATAGAAACGTTGCGATGTTGCGTTCGATCAAACGGCGCCGGTGGTGTAATGGCGTAGAGCATTCCCGCCCGGTTAGAGGGAGGTGCGGGTTCGAGTCCCGCCTGGCGCTAGAAGTTTTGATCGCAACAAAACATCGTTATGACAGCTCACAACCTCGATACCAGCCACTTGAGGCTTAACGAAACTGATTTGAATCGGTTTAAACTTTACTAAACAATGTAGAATGTTGGTAAACCAGGAAAATCACCGAATCTTCAATGTTTTAAAAATTTCTGAAAAAAAAGCGTGTCCAACATCCCCATTTGCTGTTGCATGCCTAGAAAACATATATGCTGCCAATAGGTAGAGTCGTGAATAACTACGATCGACTCTGGGCGGAAATCGATAAATCGATCGATGTTGATTTTCTAATTGATATTTTTACTTTTATGAAAAATGTCCGCCCGCCAACATATTTGCGCGTTTTCAACTCCGAAAAGGAATGGATGAAATCGATTGATAATGAACAGCTGATCGATATCGATATCGATACTCGTTCTTATATGACCACCATTGGCCACCGCTATACCATGTATCCCAAAAATGTAAGCACAGTTTGAAACGTGATAATTTTGCTGCCGGTAAAGGTACTGAGGAAGTTAAGAGCATTGTCTAGCATATGGGCGGTAGGGATTACGCCGTGCTCTCGTCAGATTTCTTGCATTTCACACTCGATTGAGTGCGTTTCGCTGAAGTACCTGTCATAGATTTTCCATAAAGGCTGTATGGATTAGGTGTGCTGTCATAACGATTATTTATTGCGATCAAAACTTCTAGCACCAGGCGGGACTCGAACCCGCATCTCCCTCTCGCCGGGCAGGAATGCTCTACGCCATTACACCACCGGCGGCCTTGGATCAAACGCAACATCCACACATCGTGGGACCGATCAGCATTCACCCGTATCCGGGATGAATCGTTGAATCGTTTCTATCAAGACCATCAGCTTAACTGGTTCCATGCTGATATCAGCGGCCAGCTCATCCCCGATACGGGTGAGTGCTGATCGGTCCTACGAGGTGTGGATGTTGCGTTCGATCCAATGCCGCCGGTGGTGTAATGGCGTAGAGCATTCCCGCCCGGTTAGAGAGAGGTGCGGGTTCGAGTCCCGCCTGGCGCTAGAAGTTTTGATCGCAACAAATCATCGTTATGACAGCTCACAACCTCGATACCAGCCACTTGAGGGCGAATGAAACTGATTTGGATTAGCATGTGTTTCTCAAAGTGTAAAACAATATAACCGCTGCAAAATGCAGGGTATTCTAGCAAATGCAGGTGCTTTTGAAAATTTCTATCTTCATGCGCTTTCATACTTCCAATTATAGTGTCGGGAACAACTATCCTTAATCCCTTGCCGAAAGAAAAAAGTTATTTGCCCTCTTGAAAGTGAACAAAACAGTTTTACACTAAAGCTAGATATGAGGTGCGACGGAATGGACCATTTCCCAGGAGGGGAGGAGAGATCCAAAATTCTTTGTCTCTTATCACTTAATAAAAGAAGGGAACTAGCTGACCTCTATTTTTTAGAAAATTCTGAAGGGAATGTCTATAAACCCAGTAACATTCTCTGGCCAGCCACTGTCAAGACGTAGAAGTTTTGGTCCCTTTTTGATCTCGATCAAGCTGTTCACAATGAGTTGCACCAGTCCTTCGCTTCTAAAAACCAAGGCTTCTTCCAGCTTGGAATTTTTCAACTTACCAAAAGATGGCAGAATGTAATCCAACAAAATGCTTAGTGTATCATTGATTAATGTTTGTTGTTAATGTAAGTAAGTTTCCGTTGAAAATTGCGAAAAAAAACGACATTAATTATTAAACAACCCAATACAATTAGAGGGATTCCACCTGAAATGTAGATTTATCAAATCAAAGTGAATTCTGTGAATTAAAATAGAGAAGAAAAGATTTTTATAGCTAATGTCCATCTCCCGACTTGCTCGGGCAGATATAATAATTTTTGAGGATATAAAAATAGGGTAGGGACCATTCTACAACGACGTCGTCATTGACGTGAAGAGAGGGGTTCGACAAGGGGATACCATATCCCCGAAGCTCTTCAGCGCCACTCTCGAAAACGTCATGCGCGAACTAGAATGGGAAGGCATGGGAGTGCAGGTCGACGGCCGGCAACTACATCATCTTCTCTTCGCTGACGACATCGTGCTCATAACACCGAGCATCAGTCAGACGGGGCGAATGCTGGCCGACTTCGATTGTGTATGTGGGAACGTTGGACTGCAGCTGAATCTTACGAAGACGATGTTCATGAGGAACGTATGGGTTTCTGATGCCCCATTCTCGCTCAACGGAACGAACATCTCCGAATGCTCCAGCTATGTGTATCTGGGTCGCGAAGTCAATATGGTTAACGACCTAGCACCAGAGCTGGGCTGGAGGAAACGAGCGGCTTGGGGAACTTTTCAGAGCGTCGAAGAAGTCATGAAGAAGACGAAGAACGTCCGACTCCGTGCCCACCTATTCGACTCCACTGTTCTTCCTGCCCTAACATACGCCTCAGAGACCTGGGCTATACGAAAGCAGGATGAACACGCGATCAGCGTCGCGCAGCGTGGAATCGAGAGGACGATGCTCGGAGTGACACGACTCACGCAAGTGAGAGAAGGCCTCCGGAGTTCCGAGCTTCGCCGACGTTCGAAGATCAGAGACGCTGTCGCATGGGCCAAGTCGTCGAAAATTAGGTGGGCCGGCCACGTAATGCGATTCGCAGACACCCGCTGGACGAGAGCCGTCACAGATTGGATTCCGCGGGATGTCAAAAGAACACCAGGACGCCCACCAACGCGTTGGTCGGAGTTCTTCGTGAAAGCCCTGAACGACCGATATGACGCTCTTCGTGTCCCTCGAGCGAGGAGGATCCATTGGACCGTTCTGGCACGCGACAGGGACGAATGGAGACGCTGCTGGCGCCCGCTCGAGCAAGTCGATGATCAACGGGACGACAGGTGATACAGGTGATAAAAATAGGGTGGGCGCGTGCAGCGCAGTCGGAGGAGGCGCCGGCTGTCGCGTGCACCCGATACCAGGTTGCTGGTTCGGATTTCCCGCCCAGGCCAACCAAGCCTTCCATACATTCGAGGTAGGTGAATTGGTACCAGACCTGTCTGGGAAGGATAAGGCGCTGACTTGTTCATCGGCTGGCCACCGCAAGTCATTGTATGGCCAAATACGCATTCAAATCGCCTCCACAATATCCCGTAGAAGTAGAATGCGTGGCGCATCCCAAAAGGGATTGAGTAACGCCGTCCTTTATCCCTTTTTATCCTTTTATAAAAATAGGGTTACTCTAATTGAAATAACCCACAAGTCGGGGGTGGACAAACATTTCTAAACGTTTGAATCAGTCAGCGGAGACATCGGCCGTCACATGCACCCTCTAATCACGGTTCTTGGTTCGGTGCCGGTAGGACCGGCTAGAAAACTTCGGTCACTCCATGGTCGGTGAATTGATAACTGACCTGTGCAGTGGTTGGATGCTGCAGTTTACTGTATGTGTAGACCAAATAGGCATTCCAGTTGTGTACCCGTAGAGGTGGAATGCAGGGCGTATCCCTGACGGAGACTGATTTGCGACTTCCTTTATCTCTTTCATGTGCTTTGGAAACGTGAAATTCATTAGTAAAGCCATACTTCAGATTTCCTATGGTGACTTCTGACGAATTTTAGTCGAAAGGCTCAATTATGTCTCCAATCGAAGTTGCATTCTGATCTCCTCAGAGATTGAATGAGTGTAGATCAGAAACCTATTTTTTTAGTGTCAAAAGCCATAGACTTTCATTTGGAAGACACCTGATTTCATTTTAAAAGTGTCAAGTTTGAATTGAAGAGCATCTGGTATGTCTAGCGGCCGGATGCTCGACCAGTCTGTAAAACTACAGCTGTTTTCTCAGTCCTGCTTCATTTTAAATTCGTTATAAAGGTGCAGCTTCAGGTCAGCCGTTGATGAAGATGCCGCTGATGGACGAGTTCGACCGAAGCCTGCACTTCTCCACCTGTCCGTTATGTCCGTATATACTCGTATATATCTGTATATATTCTCGTTGCTACTATTCCCGGCACCATACTAGAGTCCCCCGAGTCCCTGAATAAACGTTGTCAGCCGAATCTGTGCGCACTCATTAGTGAAGAAGTGTTGTTGACCTTACGGCGGTGTGATAGCGATATCCGCGCTCGCGAATTGTTCGACGAGAAGGCGACATATTTCGGGAGGATTTCAAGGTAACAACAACCCCCTGCCGCGATCGCCGGCAATTATTTCGCACCCCGATGATACACACCCGTATTACGCCAATTAGGAAGCGGAACACTCCTTCCGTCCGTCCGTCTGATCGCAAGGAGTCCGGAGACGATCGACAGGCTGATGCCCGACGATCGCGAATAAGAGGAGTTGATACTGATTCTGCTTCACTTTTACGTCATTAGGATAAATAAGGATAAAGGACGGCGTTACTC
Organism: Heligmosomoides polygyrus polygyrus; assembly: GCA_947396885.1. Classification (NCBI taxonomy): domain Eukaryota; kingdom Metazoa; phylum Nematoda; class Chromadorea; order Rhabditida; family Heligmosomidae; genus Heligmosomoides; species Heligmosomoides polygyrus. The sequence continues at coordinate 4,127,410 of OX377202.1, read as the reverse complement.
AATCCCTTCTGGGATGCGCCAGCGCATTCTACTTCTACAGGATGTCGTGGAGGCGATTTGAATGCGTATTTGGCCATACAATGACTTGCGGTGGCCAGCCGATGAACAAGTCAGCGCTTTATCCTTCCCAGACAAATCTGGTACCAATTCACCGACCCCGAAGGGATGGAAGGCTTGGTTGGCCTGGGCGGGAAATCCGAACCAGGAACCTGGTATCGGGTGCACGCGACAGTCGCGCCTCCTCCGACTGCGCTACACGCGCCCTTTACGTCATTAGACAGTCAGATTCCAGCCAGAACGTGCGGCTGACAGACTTGGTCTTAATTTCAGAAAATTCAATCTGAAATGATTTTTACATTTTGCTTAAGCTTAAGCTGTTATAGAAAATAGAGGTGCTCAGACGGATGTTTGGTTGCGATGCGATCAAAACTCTTGCGCTAGGCGGGACTCGAACCCGCAACTTCTGCTTTCCGGGCAGCGATGCTACGCCTTACACCACCAGCGGTATTCGATCGCAACCAAACATCCATCTAAGAACCTCAATCTGAAACTATTCAAAAAGCAATTCAATTATGATTTTCAAGTTGATAAATGCCTTGGTTGGCCTTTTGGTTGAATAGATATAGGCGAATTCATTCTCTTCTTCTAGCACAAGGGGTGGGCAGTGGAAGATCCAGTTTCCTAGGTCAAAAAGCATTATAAGATCAGCATTCTCTATCTGTAGAGCTGACACGGAATTTTTGAAGTTCTCAAAAATCACACAATACCAAACTCTGCATGAGTGCGAAAGACTTGTCGACTGGTATCTTCAAGGCGTGTCTTAGGGGTTCATCCCTTTCTATTCTTCACTGTGAGCGCGTGTAGCGAAGTCGGAGTAGGCGCCGACTGTGGCGTGCACCCGATACCAGGCTCCTGGTTCGGATTTCCCACCCAGGCCAACCAAGCCTACCATTCCTCCAGGGTCGGTGAATTGGTACCAGACTTGTCTGGGAAGGATGGTGCCCTGACTTGTTCATCGTCTGGCCACCGCTTGTCAAATACGCATTCAAATTGCCTCCACGATATCCCGTAGAAGTAGAATGCGTGGCGCATCCCAAAATAGGGATTGAATAACGCCATCCTTTATCAACTATCCTTTATTCTTTACCGTGTTGTTTTATCATGCTTATTTCTGCCTTCAGTAGGTAGTTTCGACGTTTAAAATAAATTAATAAATATGTACGTTATGAAGAGATAAATTGAGATGTTATTTATTGATTTTCTTTATGCATGGAAATCAATGCAAAAGATCAAACAACCAATAAGAGAACCTAGCGAAGGAAGAAATAAGTGTGAAAAATAACACAGGTACGAATAGAAAGGGATAAACTCCTAAGGCACGCCCTGAAGATACCGGTCGACAAGTCTTTTCTACTTCTGTACAATGATCTGGTATTGTGCGCTTTTTTAACAACTTCAAAAATTCAGTGTGGACTCTACAACTGAAGAAAGCGGATCTTATATTACTTTCTCTTCCAGAAAATCAGATCTTCCGCTGTCCAATTCCTGTGCTAAAAGAAGAGAATGGATAAAATTTCTGAACAGGATTATTTACTGTTCCTTTTGATGGTTTTGTTACTATAAATAAAATTTCTCTTCGCAGTAAATTTCAGGAGGGTTTACAGTCTCGCGATAAGTAGGAGTAACAGTACGAATAAAGGAGAAAGGGTAGAGCACGGCGTTAGTCAATCCCTTTTTGAATGAGCCGTGCCCTCTATACTTCTACGGTATCTTGTGGGGGCAAGTTCAATGCGTATTTGGCCTATAGATTGACTTGTGGAGGCTAGCCGATGGACAAGTCCGTGTTCTACACCTCACACACAAGTCTGATACTAGTTTACCGACGCCAAAGGAATGGAAGGGTTGTATGACCTGGGCGGGAAACCTGAACCAAGGACCTGGAATCGAGTGCACGCGACAGCCAGCACCTCCGCGGACTGCGCTATCACGTGGCCAACACAAATACAGCATGATCAACACTAATTTCACAAATTTCTATACATATCGCTCAAGTTGAATAAATGTTTTTACTTACTTTGAACTTTGATGGTCCCTTTGTCGGCTGGAGGTCTTCTCAGCGGGGACCACAACTCTTCCAGACCGCTCGATCTCTGGCTGCTTGCATCCAGTGGGGCAGACTCCGCTCTCTGAAAGATCTTGAGAATGGGCCTGCCCATCGCTTGGCGGTCGTCCCATTGGTCTCTTATGGTCTCTCGGGAGCCATTCTGTGACACGAGGCTCCATCTATCGTCCTTTCGTCGAAGCTGAGGCGTCGGAATAATGAAATATTAAAAAAGAATAATGGAAAGGACTGTGGTGCTTAATACCTTTTAGGATGCGCCACGGATTCTACTTCTACGGGATATCGTGGAGGCGTTTTGAATGCGTATTTGGCCATACAATGACTTGCGGTGGTCAGCCTATAAAGAAGTCAGCGCTTTATCCTTCCCAGACAAGACTGGTACCAATTCGCTGACTCCGGAGGGATGGAAGGCTTTGTTGGCCTGGGCGGGAAATCCGAACCAGGAACCTGTTATCGGAGAAACGTGAAAATGCCGCTAAAAGATTTACCGACTAGAATATAACCCCACGTGGTGTCTAACAAAGAGCAATGAGGATAAAACGAGGGTTTGAATACAACGACTACAGGCAGGGAAAACGGAGGAAAAATCTGACTTATTACGTTTACGAATGGAAACTCTTTCACCAGTTTCATTGCCACAGAATTCAACGAACCTCATTTTGGGAGGCAGTTGGGCTACCGGTACCTAGTCAAAAAATTTAGAAAAGTCAAGGGAGATCCAATAAACTCTACCTCCTCTCATCTTGAAACCTCAGCATTTTGTTGACAATATTTGTAATACTTCTGATCCTCGAAGTTTAAGTGGAATCTTTATTATTGATATAGGTCGCTTGTTTAATCTGCTTGAAGGACAAAGGATAAAGAAAGGCGTTACAGAATTCCTTTCGGGATGCGCCACGCAATCTACTTCTACTGGATGTCGTGGAGGCGATTTGAGTGCACATTTGGCCATACAACGACTTGCGGTGGCCAGCTGATGAACACGTCAGGGTTTTATGCTTTTCAGACAAGTCTGGTAGCACTTTATCTACTTTGGAGGGAAATTTGGTTGGTTGGCCCGGGCAGGAAATCCGAACCAGGAACCTGGTATCGGCTGATACACAACAGTCGGCACTTCTCCCAACTGCGCTGCACGCGCCACTTAGTTTGTCTATGATGTAAAATGTGAAAAAGCTAAGAAATCTGCTGACAGCTCAAATTAGAATCTATGCCTACGCATTCCATCTTGAGGAGTGGTTTAGCGACCTTTAAAGGCGATTAGAAAATTTGAAGTAGATGGCCTAAGAGGTGCGATGTAACAGAGCTTGCAGTTCAAACTGCACCTAAAAGGCAATTTTTTCTAATTTTGAGAGGCCTTCCCTCTAATCACCCGAGCGATTCGTAGACGTCCTCTTCTGCCACCGAGTCTCATCATCAGGCATATCGTCGACCCAACCGTTACCGTCTCGGTCGGCGATGCTGAGAGGCTGATCGATGAGTTACACGATCCCCATGCGGATGGCGGTCCCGCACCGTCATTAATCACTGTCACTCTTTAGCGGAATGCGAAGTGTCGAAGCGGTACAGGATGACCCAGTTACCGAGAGGGTGATTCAGCAAGAACTGCTCCGAGATATCAGCCAGGCGGTTCGTGGCGAAAATGGCTCGACCTCGTTCTGTTTTGGTGGTTTTTGAGTGCAGAAGATGACTGATAGTGTCGCTGATGATCAGCGGTCCGACCGGACAATGGTGTTGCCGATGGCGAACTACATCGTCGTGAGGAGGAAAACTCGATCGGACGTTGGTTGCCATTAGGCTCAATCGTTTAGTGGCATTCGTGCTCAATTGGCTCAGCCTTGACAGTGGTCGGATGCGGTTTGAAGGGGGAGAGGGAAGGGGTAGGAAGTTGTCATTCCGGTACACGTCGTGAGGGCTGACCTCGGGAGTGCGGGAACGCGCCGTTGCTCGTGCAGTAATCGCGACAGCCAATCATATGCCCGCCTTGCGCCTGATTGGCTGTCGTGAATACGGTAGAGCATAGAACATTTTTTGAGCCAAAAGTGAAACAAAATCAATTTAGCGCCAAAGGTTACAGAAAAAGTTGACTTTTCCTAGCTCGGCGCGTTCCCGCTACCACGCGGTGCTTTTTCGCGACATATACCGCCGACCCTTCTAAAGGGCTTCCATTATATCCCTGAGACCCCGAAATTCGAGCGGATTGGGTGATGGTTAACAATCGAAGAGTGGTTCGCCCCAGAGATGAATGGTCGTCGCTGAAGTCGAGGATCATCATGCGTTTTTTCATCTCTAAATGGGACTGCCGACTGAGGGTGAACTAAGGGCTAATCGCGTAAAGTTGATGGATGGCTCTGAAACAGACCCGACGATCGATTATCGTTGGTGATTTGCGAATGCCCGTCTCAGGCGCTGAAGACGACAAACACAAGGTTACTCGCGGTGGAGGTCCGTAAGATGTGCAGGTGGGCGCTTTCACCGGCGAAGCCTTTCAAACTCCAACAGGGAGCTTTGAATGGAGACATGGGTAGCTGGATTGGGCTAGGGATGCTGACTAAAAAACTGTAGGTCAAAATTGAAAAGCCCATCTTTTGGACGAGTTCTGAGGCTGGATTCCTGTTTGGTAACTTAATGGGTTAATGGTAATGGATAAGTTTACCAACCGAGGAACATCTGGGCAGAGGGCAGGTTTGTTATTCATCTAGGTAATGCTTCAGTTTCTAATCTCTACCCACATAGCCCTGCGTAAAGTTATTCATACCCTGGCGCGTTCAGCGCAGTCCGAGGGGGTGGCGACTGTCGCGTGGACCCGATACCAGGTTCTTGGTTCGGATTTCCCCACGCGAACGAAGCCTTCCATCCCTCTGGGGCCGTGAATGGGGTTTCATCCTATAGATGTTTCATCCTATATGCCCTAGTTGACTATCAGCCAGCAATTGTCCTCAAACACGACCTCTAGCAGTGAGCGTGGGAAAATAGGCTAGCCTTCCCTGCGCCCTCTTCCTATAGCGTATGAGTCCGCAAAGTTCCTTCGCTCGGCTCACTCCCGGCGAGAGAAAGTCGCTTTGTCGTCTAGTCACTCTCAGTTAACCCCTATGCTCTCTGTCGCTTTATCTGCTGCATATTATTAAATATTTCAACCGGTTTTTTAGCAATTTTCCACAGATTAGTGCTTTATTATGAGGCCTAGAAAAGCTCTGGGTGGACTGGAATCTTCAGAATAATTTGCGCACTTTCTCGGATAAAGGGTTAAGGTTCGGTGTTCTTCAGTTTCTTTTCGGGGGCCGCCTCGCAGTCTAATTCTACGGAATGTCGTGGAGGCTACTTGAATGCGTATTTAGCCTACAAGCGAGTGGTAGTGGTAGAACAGTCGGTGGAGGTGCCGGATGTCGGGACCCGATACCAGGTTCCTGGTTCGGGCCAGGCCAACGAAGCCTTCTATCCCTTCGGGGTTGCTGAATTGGAACCAGACGTGTCGATTGGGAAGGATAGGGTGCCGACTTGTTCATCGGCCGACCGCCGCAAGTCATTGCATGGCCAAATATGCTATCAAATCGCCTCCACGTCATCACGTGGAAGTAGAACGCGTGGCGCACCTCAAAATGGATTGAGTAGCGCCGCCGTTTATCCTTTTAGCCTTTATCCAGTCAGCAAAAGTGGAATGCAACACGAACGATGTATAAGTCGGTGCTTTGTCCTTCGCGAGTCTGATATACCAATTCATCGACTTCAGAAGGGTGGAACGTTTGGTTAGCCTGGACGGCAAACCCGAACCAGGAACCTGGTACCGGGTGCACGCGACAACCGGCGCCTAGTCCAACTGCGCTATCACGCGCAGCTAAGGATGGCGTAGATCTTTATTACGGCTTAATTTTCGGCATTGTAACCTCCTTCATGGGCCCAAAAATGTCGAAATCATTGGAGAAATTGTCATTTCAGATACGTTTCCATTCTATATACACCCATACAAAAGGCTAGGAGACTGTGAAAACCGTAAGAAATCGAAGAGAAAAATTGACAGGTGTCTATTTAAAGTAATTATTGTATAAAGCTTCTTGAATTGGACAGCTACATATTTTTCAGCTCGTCAAAGCTTGAGATGGACTTTAGATGCGTACAGTTTGGTTTGAAAAGTTCCTGATTTAAAACAAAAAGTGTTTTGTTTACAAGTGGAATATTTAGACAAGCTCTAAAATAAAATCCTTCGCAGAAAAAGGATTTCAGGCCTAACAGGTGAAGCTTTGGGTCTCCTAGTCGGGAGGGGGCAAGCGTTACGTGTCAGTTTCTGTTACAGCTCAGTCACTGTTGGATCTCCCACCCAGTAATCTCAAGCAACAGCTAATTCGAAACCGCCTTTATGATCGTTTCTGCGGCACGCCTAATTGTGTGCTCTGCCCAGGTGGTAAGGAAAGTGACTGCACCGTATCTGGTGTGGTCTATCTGATTTCATGCCAATCCTGCGAATCAGAATACATCGGGGAAACTGGACGTCCTCTTCATGTGAGGATTAAGGAACATCTCGACGGGAACGAAAAGCTCAGAGCCTCGACTGCTCTAGGCTATCATAGGCTTCATTGCCATGAAGGGGAGGATTTTGAGGTCAAGGTGGAGATTCTGGGGCACGAGATTCAAACATCCGCGCGCAAAGCCCTTGAGGCATTCTGGATATACTCCAGAGACCCAAGGTAGCCGGAAGGGGCAGTGCCTGTATATAACGCGAGAACTCAAGCCCTACCTCAGACTCGCATTTTGAACTGGGGTAGCTGCTGTCCCACACCCTTCGTCTGTCCTGCGCTGCTTCCATTGGTCCCTCGGTGGACTACGGTCAGGTACGGCACTCGAACTCTCTCTCTCTATTGGTCCCATCTACTAAATTTGTCACTGAACTTAGTAGGGTTGAGGAGACATTTGGTGGGATAACTTCTTATTGATTTGGTCCCTTTCGGGCCCTGAAGAAGGCGATCTCGCCGAAACGTTGGCCAGTAAATAAATCAGTCTATCAACCTCGTGTAGAGCTCAACACGCACAACAGCGTGTCAGTTTCGTATGTCATTTCATGCCACGTCATGTCCTCTGAATTTAAATGAATGAAAGTCCTTGCATCATGGGACAGCAGCTGAAATTGTTGTTGAAATTCAAGCATGGAATTAGAGACGCCAATTACTACATGTTCCCTCCGATTAGGATAGATCCAGGGTTATCTGTTTCAATCCTGGATCCCCGTCTAGCACATCGCAGCTCTAGGCCACATTCTACGGCATAGTAACGTGTCAACGTTTTATGTATTTCATTTGCTAATGAGAACTAACGGCAGAACGACAGCATTAAGAAGGATTGATTTCTGCCCCTCCAAAGCATCATATCATTCTGATCTACTCATTTGTCCGCCACTAAACTGCTTTTGATAGTGACTTCAACAGTTCACAAACCATTTCTGGTGTCAAGGTCTCCCACTCGCCGATGAGCGTATTTCATCGGTATTTCCGTGAGCGCCCGAAGATCTATTGTTTATCGGCAATAAATTATTCGTTGCCGTCACCGCTGTGCTGAATCGTTTCTCTCGCCCTGAAAGGCGAATCCATCCATCCGTCCATCGGATGACGGCGACGCGATGTGTATGCGATATGATTATCTGCTAATCTCCCTTTCATCGGGACGAGTTCGAATTCCAGAAAGGGAGAGGAGCGAGCGACGATTTGATAGGCGTAGAGCGGAATGACGAGCGATTAGTCATCCGTCTGGTATTTTCGGCCGAAAAGGCTATGTAGAAGGGCATGTGTTCGTGGTTTCTTCTAATATTTGCCGAAGCATAACAACATTGACTGGTCTGAATAGACTCGGTTGTACGTATTAGCCGAATCCTGTTCTAGACTTTCCACATTCCTCCTGTGAGTTCAACGAACTTCTGAATGATGAAGTCTGACTATCAGATAGAGCTCCAGCTGAAGACTGGTCTTGAATTAAGCTCTAAATCTGAAGTATTGCGTTTTTCGATCATCAATGTCGTTTTTCTCACAAATGGCGTGAACTGTACGTTTGTACGTGGTAGTGATTGCGTGAGGGGCGCGTGTAGTGCAGTCGGAGGAGGTGCCGGTTATCGCGTGCACCCGATATCAGGTTCCTGGTTCGAATTTTCTGCCCAGGCCAAACTAGCATTCCACCCCCTCCAAGGTCAATGAATTGGTAGCAGACTTGCCTGGTAATAATAAAGCGCTGGCTTGTTTATCGGCTAGTCGCGGCAGGTCATTCATGGCCAAATATGCATTCAAATCACCTCTACGACGTCACGTAGAAGTAAAATGCGTGGCGCATCCCAAAATAGATTGAGAAGCGCTGCCTTTTCTCCTTTATCTTTCAGCAAAACACATTAAATAAGCGCCAACATATAGAAATAAGTGAACTACATCAAACTGTTGTCCATGTAGACTCAGTTTCTGAGTTCCTAGTCGGGAGGGGAGAACCTAAAAAGGACCGTTTTCGGTGCAGATCTAGTAAGGAAGTATACCCTTTTACCAGAGTCGCATCGAGAGCGGAACGTCTTCTAGCAGCTAGAACAGATAACATCAGCGAAATAAAAAAGTAGGCCAAGACACAGACAATCAACTAACGTTTTGAATACGGTGCCAGATCCTTGGATACAGACAAAACAAAATACTTCACGTCCTAGTTATTTGCAAACGTCCCGACCTAGCTCACAAAAGTTCGCACGGCTCCAGAGTTCAAAGAGAGGTCGAAAAATGTTTTTCTCCCAAAGTCGCCCAGGGCGGTACTTAGGGTACCGATCACGAACGTGGCGTCCGTTTTTAAAATTTCGGCCGATTACGGTAGGTTGCTATAGGTACTAGCTGACTAAGGTGTCGAGATCATAATCACCGATTTCGCACAAACTTCGTCTACAGGAGTTATCTGCTGGGACATCCATTTTTGTTATTACTCCAGAGCACGGCAGGTTACGGTAGGCACGGGTAAGGGCACTTCAGAATGGATTCCTAGAGGTACACTGAACATCGAGGGCTGAATCGGTGACAATGACGTTAGTCACCCGCACCTACCGTAAACTCTACTGTAATACGAAAGACGGATGTCAGATTCGTGCTTAGCACCTCAAATACCCCCCCACCCCCTGGGCGAAGTTTGGGCGAGATCGGCAATTATGATCCCGACAGCCTTAGTGACCCTTACCTACCTACCGTAATCAACCTAATATTTAACAACGGATGTCAGATTCGCGATCATCACCCGGATAACACCAATTTATTTATTTATTCAAAGCGAGAATGTAATTCACGCATGGAAACATAAAGCAAACAAAAAAACAAGGATAAAACATCATCACACATCAATCGACTACAATGGCAATTAAGAACTTCAACAAGCGATAGCTCTACTTCAAACATGTGTGGACATTGACATTATATCGTCGTATCTACCCAGAAGCAAGTTTAGTTCCGTAAGAGTTCTATAAGTTAAGAAATCTGTTCTAAGTCTTGATTTTGCAACTGGCACACGTAGTTTGAGCTTTCCTCTGACGGATCTCGTCAGCTCTCCGTCCAATTGACGAAGTTTGGGCGAAGTCGGAGGTTGTGAGCTAGATAGCCTTAGTTACCCGTACCTACCGTAATCGGCCGAAATTCCAAAAGCAGATGTCAGATTCTTGGCACACCAAATAATCTCCTGGGCAAAATTTGAGAGACAATTTTTTCGACCTCTCCTCGAGCTCTGTAGTCTGAAAGTACGTTTGGACGTTTTATATTTTCATAATTTCCGTGTTATTTATTTTTGCTTCGTTAATTTAGATGTCTTCTAGGGAATGAGCGAGTTCAATATGCGCCAATACTAAAGTCCTTCAGTCCCTACGAAGTCGTTTAACAGCGGCCATGACCAACTAGAATTGCACCGCCTTGCGTCCATAACTCACACTGGCTAGGCATCTGATCAGCCTTTGGTTCACTACAGTGCGTTTCAAAAGTTTGTAGCCACCTTGAATTCAACAGTTTTATCCTTCGCCTTTATTTCTAGGAACAGACGTTTGTCGCATTCAATTCCTCGTAGTCGGAAATACCTGTGTTGCTTTTAAAGGAAGAAGCTTGATCTCTAGCAAAAATAGATCGTTTTTGAAATTTTTGTTTGTTTCAAAAGTATGTAAACACTGTCAAAAATACGATTTTTACTAAAAATTAATAGTCAATTGGACCGCCATTATTCCCTACTTCGAATACTACTGACAAGATTCTGGATCACTTCGTCACCGATGTTGTCCCAGGCAGTCAAAATAGCGGTTTTCAGCTCTCCAACATTGTTGAACTGCATGCTATTCAAGAAGGCTTGCCGGTCCAGGATACCCCACATGTTGTCCATTGGGTTGCAGTCAGATGAGCAAGCTGGCCATTCCATTACTCGGGTTCGATTACGTTGAAGACAGTCTGTGGTCGATTTGGACACATGAACTGCAGCGTTGTCCTGCTGCAGAACATGTGTCTGCCGTTTTCTCCCCGTTAGGAAGGGCAGCAGGGTGGACTCCAGTACGGCTTGATACTCTAGACTGTCCATACGACATGGTGGGAATCTGAGCTTCAGCTTCCCTCTACTTCAGAAGCCTTCCCATGTCATCAGAGACCCGCCTCCGAAGTTCCGTTGAGAGAAGGTGATGGGAGCCTGTCGTAGATCTCTCCAGTAATGTCGGTAACCATCGGGACCATCCAGATTGAATTTTTTCTCGACGGTGAAGATGACCTGAAGCAATAAGCAATGCCATGGTCTTCTACAGATGTGTTCGCTCGACCAAATAGAACGCCATATCGTTGTTCTTGATGCAGAAAGACCCGTCTCAGCGCGAACTTGGTTGACGCTCCATGTGGAGTTCGACACCATGCGGCTGATTCGTCGATGATCTTGGCTCAAAATCACACGCGGACGATCCGGTACAGATACAGACCGATAACCATTAGGATTTCTAAGGAAGTGGTCGACACACACATGCGAACGTCCGAGCTGACGAGCAATGGCGCGGTTTGTCAAGCCAGCATCCTTGGAGTCAGGACACGTCCACGGACAGGCATAGCGGTTATTTTTGAAGAACAGGTCAAGCTGGCTATTTATAACAAGAGCTCCCCGCCAAAAAGCGCGAAAAATTTGAATAGGACTGTAAAAATGCCCGATATTCTGGAGTGGCTACATACTTTTGAAACAAACAAAAAAATCAAAAACGCCTAGTTTTTGCTGGAGATCAAGCTTTTTCTGGAAAGAGCAATCTAGCTATTCTCGTCTACGGGGAATCCAATGCGGCCAACGCCAGTTTGTAGAAACGAACGCGAAACGTGAAGTTATCAAGTTCCAGGTGGCTACATACTTTTGAAGCACAATGCATGTGGTTGCGCACCAGGATATGCGGAGTTTCCGTTTCCTTCCCATGAACTCCGGTTTTCAACCGTGTTAGCCGTTTCGTTCCGCCCCGTGTTCCGCTTGTTATGTACAAGCAGACGGAAACGGAAATGGTCACTGTTCAACACATTTTCCTGAGCGCTATCGTATGAATCAAAAAAAGTACAGAATTAAGGGAGGAATGCTTTTGAACTGCTAATTCTGAAGGTGCCTAGTTCGAAAGACAGAAAAACAGCTTTTCCTCTAGCTTCATCCCGGATACAGGTGAGTGCTGATCGGTCTCACGAGATGTGGATGTTGCGTTCGATGAAACGGCGCCGGTGATGTACTGGCGTAAAGCATTCCCGCCCGGTTAGAGGGAGGTGCGGGTTCGAGTCCCGCCTGGCGCTAGAAGTTTTAATCGCAACAAAACATCGTTATGACAGCTTTTTCTGCCCTATCGCCTTCTTAAGGTCAAATTCGCGAAGCTAGATGGCTGAAGGTGAGCGAGCACTTCTCGGCCACAGTTGTCTCACCAGGTCTCCCTCGGAGATGTTCGCAACGCTCTATGATGAGTGACGGCTCGTTCGATTTCCGGCAGAAGTTGTCAACGACGAAATGATTCGTTCATGTGATGGATGTGTTCACAAATTGAAATCGATAGCGAAACCAGTGTACATCGTGAAAATTCTTGGGGCAGAAACACACTGTCTCGCGTCGATTCGACGGCTCTTCGAGGCCAAGAGTGAGAGACGCTTTCGATTTTCAGTGGAGAAGACGTGCACCTAAAATGAAAGACTACGAGATTGAAAAACTGCCGGAAATCGTGCAAAAAGTGCTAAAAAATAAAATAAAATAAATGATTGCCGTCCGTAAAGTTAGCTATATAAATTTAATTGAATGAGAAAACTGAAGAGCAGTCAAATGGCCTTGACCTGAGGAGCTCGGTCTCTCTGGAATACGCCATGACTTATATTCTGCGCGCTTCCGTGGAGCAGCGTTGAGGTGAGCTCAATTCAAAGCGAGTGGTACACTGATAAAGCTTCGAAAAGTGAAGTGCATGGCGCAATTTTGGTTCCAATCCAAGATCGTCGAATTCAGCTATTAAAAAACTGGAGGAAGCTGCTACTGTAGGAAGCTTGTAATTATTTACAGAGACACATCAGCTTTTAGTGTTCAATTCTTGTATTAAACCACTGCTATTTACACATGGGCGCGTGTAGCGCAGTCGGAAGAGGCGCCGACTGTCGCCTGCACGCAATACCAAGTTCCTGGTTCGGATTTCCCGCCCAAGCCAACCAAGCCTTCCATTCCTCCGGGGTTGGTGAATTGATATCAGACTTGTTTGGGAAGGGTAAAGCGCTGTCTTGTTCATCGCCTGGCCACCGCAAGTCATTGCATGGCCAAGCACGCATTCAAATCGCCTCCACGACAACCCGTACAAGTAGAATGCGTGGCGCATCCCAAAAGGGATTGAACAACGCTGTCCTTTATCCTTTATCCTTTATTTATACAATGACGTTACATTATTTCCAACTGCTTCTTGAATTAAATTCTCGAAACTTCCTAGAGCACTTTATGTAGTACACTTTTAGAGACCGCAAAGCTTGCTCTAACTAATGGCTGAAAACGTCAAAAATATTCAAAATGGACCCAATTTTTGGCGTCTTTGGCAGAGCGTGGATTTATTTTGATAGTGGATGAAAGGTTTAGAATAACTTTAAACGTACTTAAAGCGAAAGTTTTATGTAAAATGCTAAAAGCTTCCTGGGTTCAATAATCTGCCTTCAAGTTCGCAAAACTAATTTTTATTCGAATTTTTGCACGTTTCTCGCTTTGGTTTTGATCTACTTTTGTCGACCATCCAGGAAGATGAGCTCTCGATTGCCGACGGTGAAAGTGGCTAGTGAGAGTGAAGGTCGAGCTAAGGACGAAAGGAGGAAAATGACTGATTTTTACGATTAAATACCCTCCCTAGGGCGCGTGTAGCGCAGTCGGAGGAGGCGCCGACTGTCGCCTGCACGCGATACCAAGTTCCTGGTTCGGATTTCCCGCCCAGGCCAACCAAGCCTTCCATTCCTCCGGGGTTGGTGAATTGATATCAGACTTGTTTGGGAAGGGTAAAGCGCTGTCTTGTTCATCGCCTGGCCACCGCAAGTCATTGTATGGCCAAACACGCATTCAAATCGCCTCCACGATATCCCGTAGAAGTAGAATGCGTGGCGCATAGCGCGAAAGGATTGAGCATCGCCGGCCTTTCTTTAAACATTATTTTGATGCTACATTATTCCCAACTGCTTATTGAATTAACATCTCGAAACTTTATAGAGCAACTTATGTAATATGAGTGACATTGAAAATCATTATAAAAAATATAAAAAAATATCCGAAATGAACTCAAATTTTAGCGGTTTTCACAAAACGCGGATCTATTTTGATTGTGGCTGGAGGGTTAGAATAACTTTGAGTGCTTTTAAGGCAAAAGTTTTAAGTGAAATCTTGAAGGCTGCCTGAATTCAATAATCTAATCTACCTTCAAGTTTGCAAAACTGATTTTTATTCGATTTTTTTGCAATTTCCTCGCTTTGATTTTGATTCACTTTTGTCGACTATCCAGGAAGATGAGTTTTCGATTGCCAACTATGAAGGTGGCAAGTGAGACTGAAGACCGAATTGAGGATGAAAGGAGGAGAATGACCAATTTGTACGATTAAACACCCTCTCTAAAAAGATACCCGATGAGTAACCATTGAGGTCCTCCCTTAATTTCTTCTTTGAACCTCATCCAGTGAAATTAAATTTTCGCCGAAATCTTTCAGCAATGTTGAAGCTGTACGAATTTTTAGTCAGTTCATCTTTCTGACAGTGTACAGGTACATTCTCTATGTATTACTTTGGCCTACTAAAAAAATTCTTGTGCAAAATGTATTTTAAAAAAAGGTTACCTCGACAGAGTGTACAGCTCTTGAATTTGGAGGCATTTAAGGCGATTTTAGAAATTTCCACGAAGAAATGCCAATGTTGGAGCTTGACCTCCGTCCATATCCGTGAACCCGCCTTCAAAATTGTAAATTTCATTTTTATTCGATTTTTTCGCACGTCCCCCACTTTCGTTCACAGCCATTCTAATCGACCGACCAGGACGATGGGCTCTCGATTGGCGCTGATCAAGACGAACGACAAAGGGATGATCAACGGCGAAAAAGTGAAGAGGATGAACGGAGGAGAATAACCAACAGAGGCTTAAATGCTCTCTGGAAGGGCCCTGATGAATATGCATCGTGGTGCCTTCACAATTCCTTCTTTGGGTCTGATATGATGTAGAAATTTTGAAAAGTCTAAGCGGTTGTTGAAGCAGTAACACTCGACTTTTTTTAAATTAAGAGCCCATTTTATATGTTTCCTTCCACCACTTAAAAATGTTGAAAAATGCATTTTAAATGGTTAGTTGTCTCAACAAAGTGTGGTGTTCGCTGCATTTAAAAGCGTTTTAGGTGATTTTAGACATCTCTGCGAACAAATATCAATGTCTGAACCTGAACCTGTTTAAATCCGTTTAAATTCCTTTGAAAAAGTGGAACTTATTTTCTTTCGATTTTTCCGCACGTCCCTCACTTTCATTTCCGGCCGTGTTTATCGACCAGCCAGGCTGATGGGCCCTCGACCGTCGCTGATCAAGGTGGTCAATGAGCATGATGATCATGATGACGATGAAAGGAGGAAAATGAGCAATGTATACGATTAGGCATCATCTTTAGATGGGGTCTGGTGTGTAAGCATCGTAGAATAGTCTCAAGAGCTCTTCTTTGTGTCTGAAGCAGTGAAGCATATTTTCCCTGATTTTTTTTAAATCAGATTTTTTTTATAATTTTTCTTTTTTTAAGCAACGCTGAAGTATTACCAAGAATCTGTTTAACCAGCAGCGAAAACGCTTGCGCCTTATGTTCTCCGCACACCTCTTCGGAACGTAATTCCAACCAACCAGGAATTTCCTTCATTTTTTGCTAACAATATAGACAATCTACTGAACCATAGACGAAATCGATCTCCACGAATTCACCGACTCCAGAATTCTGGGGTCTCACGCCCTAGGTAGGCCATCTATGTGCATTTATCAGTAAAGGCATTGTGTTTCTGATAGCTTTTACTAAGGCTTGAAATCCAGCCGATAAGCGACATATACCATTTCCATCATAAACTGGGCATTTTTAATTTGAAGCCGGACACCTTTAGAAATAAAATGAATATTTTGTCAACCGTGTTAGACTTATGTATGTGAAAATTAAACAGGCAAATAGGCACATAAGTAGACAAACGGAAATTAAATAGAACTTGTTTGATAAGGTTAAAATTATCCTTTCTTAAATATACTTTAATATTATGGAGAAATGGGCGCGTGGAGTGCAGTCGGAGGAGGCGCCGGCTGTCGTCTGCACCGGATACCAGATTCCTGGTTCGGATTTCCCGCCCAGGCCAACCAAACCTTCCATCCCTCCGGGGTCGGTGAATTGATACCAGACTTGTCTGGGAAGGATAGAGCGCTGACTTGTTCATCGGCTGGCCACCGCAAGTCATTGTATGGCCAGATACGCATTCAAATCGCCCGCACGACATCCCGTAGAAGTAGAATGCGTGGCGCATCCTAAAGGGGATTGAATAACGCCGTCCATTATTCTTTATCCTTTATTATGGAGAAATAACAGTAAACTTCAATGGTTCGTTTCGCCACCTGCCTTCAGACGAACCCTGTTAATTATAACACCTCCTCGGTAGCTTATCAGTAAAGAAAAGAAGTGGTATAATTTTCAGATGCTTAATTTTTAATTTTATATATTTTATTTTATTCATTTTATTTAATTTTTAATTTTTAATTTTTTAAAAATTTTACCTATTTATTTTTTGTTTTCTATTGAACTTTTATTTATATTTTTTGTTCTTTTATTTTTGTTTTTATTTTTTAATATACATATTTTTACTTTTTATTTTTATACTCTTTGTCAATATTTACAAATTGTTAAAATCAGTTACCTCACGTTTTTTTCTTATAAGAACAGTCTTAAAGACAATTTACAAAGACAATTTTTTTATCACTGTCACTGTCGCAGAATTTTCTAAGGGAAAATAACTCCACTTTTTCAATAAACACAAAATAACTGTCATTGACCTCAAACGAAGTTTCTTTAGATTTATTCTGACTTGTAAAATATTATTGAATTTGCAGTTGTGTTACATAAAATAATTAAATAAATAAAAATGTGTTATGTGACGAGATTGCGCCATACACTCGTCCATAGGTTGTACTGTCTATTGGAGTGATACCGTGATTACTGTTTACATACGCATAAGCTTAGTAACGCAGAAGAAATACACAACCATTGTCCACTGCATAACTCGAGGTAAAAATAGCATCTACACTGTCAATCAGTTAAACGTTGCAATGTCTTGGATGAGAGCATGGCCCAATCTCTCCACACGAATATCTCAAACCCCCTTTGATTTGACGCCACACTATTGATGGCGAAGTTTCTTCAACAAAACATCTTTAGATGTAATCTTCTCGAAGGGAGATGGTTTTCTTGAACTATTCCTCCGCTAAAGACGAAAGACACTCATTGAAGTGGACGGGTGGCGCATATTAAGCGAAGCATTTGCATTTTGAACAGTCTTTTTTAGCGTTGAGACCTGATTCCTGAAGTTTTTTTTACAGGTATTGTCGATCTGATTTAATGTTTAGGCTACGGTGCCAAAGGAAGCAAGAAAAAACACTCTGCCATCCACGAAGATGATAAATAAATGTAATTAACCCATTAATCCTTACACCTCGTGAATTCTGGCTTTACAAAATGCTCTGAAAGTGTTTTTAAAACGTATCAAATTGGGCTTCTGTTGACACGTGGTGGAGCAGTCAGAGGGTATCTTGATTGTTGTCGCCGCAACGTTTTGACTCCACCCTAACCGGCTAGAGTGAAGACAGAGGGCAGGAAAGCGAACATCAGCAAGTAGGTCCTGACTGGAAAGGGTACGGTGTCTCTGCCGCCAGCAGGACGAGAATGTGCGTGAGCGGCACACTTCGAGACCTAGCTGGAGTTCTCTTCTCTAGTTAAGGAACGGACTCCCTGGAGTCGGTTCAGCCGTAGATAGGGACGTTGTTTCCGTTAAAGTATCGCGGTTTCTGTGATGTCTCGTGTCTCGAAAACAGTAGCAGTAGGTCCTGACTGAAAAGGTACAGTGCCTCTGCCGCCAGGAGGACTAGAATGTGCGTGGGAGGCACACTTCAAGACCGAGCTAGAGTTCTCTTCTCTAATTAAGGAACGGACTCCCTGGAGTCGGTTCAGCCGTAGATAGGGACGTTGTTTCCGTTAAAGTATCGCGGTTTCTGTGATGTCTCGTGTCTCGAAAACAGTAGCAGTAGGTCCCGACTGAAAGGTACAGTGCCTCTGCCGCCAGGAGGACTAGAATGTACGTGAGCGGCACAGTTCGAGACCGAGCTAGAGTTCTCTTCTCTAATTAAGGAACGGACTGCCTGAAATCGGTTCAGCCGTAGAAGCTTCGCGGTTTCTATGATGTCTCGTATCTCGAAAACATCGTCGACTTCATCGAAGGCAGGTGTTTCTAGAATGGGATCGATGCGGAAACGGCCTTCACCGAAGTCATTGCTTGTACCGCAAGGGTATTTTTGATTTTGTTGAACATTAGAAGAAATGTGAAGCGATTCTGACGGTGGTCATTCTGTTTAATAAAGTTCTGATTTGATTAAGATGTGAACGTTTGAAGTTGCACGTCAAAATAGGATTTATTGGTACACCACCGAATAAAAAAGAAATCGACACCGATCTGGTAACTTTTTTGCACTACAGTTTCGAGTAATTAGGTCCCCCCCCCCGCAGAGCATGTGGTATCTATCGGCTGCGTAGAGAAGGGTGCAGCGGCAGCGGTTTTTCAGTCGACGAGATAAGCATCTCGAAGCCGCGGAAGGCCAATTCATCTTCGCCGCGCTGACCCACACGTTTAGCGCGGCGACGACGTCGTCGTGACGACCCTGTGGGACGACGAGACGGCGCTGGGCATGAACGTGAAGTGCAGCACGGCTCGGCGACGGCGACAAGCACCGTCGCAGTCGTCGTTCTGTTCCGTCGGCGCGGACGCGAAGAGAACCGCCGCCGTCACTTGACGAAACCGCATGTGACAAAGGTCGGCAACTTGTCGAATGGCCGCGATCAGCAATTAGTTGGTTGAGAGCAATGCGCCGGCGTCGTACCGCAGGCACTAGCGCCGGGCTTCAGATGCGAGTCGGATTTGAGTGCGGGAGTGCCAAGAGGGCGTCGGTTGGTGTGACCGGGACAAAGTCAGCGGCGACGTCTCCTTGACCTTAAAGTTGATGGAGTTGAATTTCGCGGATTGATTGATTCACCGATCGCGGAGGCGATAAGCTGTGCGATTCAATCTGGGCGGAAACCACAATCCGCGCTTGGGAAGGAAATCTTCGAACGGCAGAGAACGTCGTGGAGACCTTTAACCTCTTACTTAGAACTCCCTTATTAGCAGTACTACTAATTCCAAATGAGTGAAAGGATTCTAAGGCAGCAGAATAACTTCAAATGGTGGTGAAAATAACAAATCTGTTAGACCAGGCGAACGACTGCATAACTGTTGTCCTTGGAATGTGATTTTAAAGTTTGGGTGTCTAAACTTTATTTGATTTGTTTACTCAAGTCCAAACACAATCACGTGCAGTTAAAAAATACTAAAAGGAAAATTCAAATAAAATTTACATATAAAGGATAACGATAACGAATAAAGGATAGTGTTACACAAACTTTTTTGGGATGCGCCACGCACTCTACTTCTACGGGATGTCGTGGAGACGATTTGAATGCATATTTGACCACACAATGAATTGCGTGCCCAGCCGGTGAAAAAGTCAGCGCTTTATCCTTCCCATACAAGTCTGGTAACAATTCACCGACCCCGAAAGGATGGAAGGCTTGGTTGGCCTGGGCGGGAAGTCCGAACTTGGAACCTGGTAACGGGTGCAGGCGACAGTCGGCACCTCCTACCTCTGGGCTACCATGCGCACCATCCGACATACTACTTCTCTAAAATGTTCAAATTCACGATCAGATAAAGCATCTAGAAATGGATGACTTAGCCTTTGCGAAGGTCTATGTAAAGTCACACTCAGCTTCAAAGTGAGCTGGAATATATGTAGAGTCGTAGTCTCACACTAGACGTGATTGGTGCAGGTATTTATCCCTGACCCTTACTGAAATTTTGTAAGTTTTTTGGTACATGTCGCGTAGGTGAGCAGCATTGCTAGGTTGGAGCGCGTCAGCCAATCGTAACCAAACAGAGCACAGGCCAACACATGCCAGCCCATCAGGGTACCAAGTGTACATGCCCCCTTTGAATGGCATGCCCATTCAATGCGGTCTGATTGGTTTAGGCGCTCCCACCTACCAATGCTGCCCACCTACGCGACATATACCGTTTTTTCTAAAAGTAGGTTCTTCTAACATGTATGTCCACATTTTCACCAAAAAATTGTTGCTGGAAGCGCGCATAGTCAGTGTTTCATACGAAACGACGGCGGGTTACGCTCATTAATCACAGTTGTGACAAAGATGCTGAATCATTGCGGACAAGGAGTGAATCCGTAGGCTGAAGCATTGGTCTTCTTGATGTTTTACTGGAGAATCAAGAAACTTTGGAATCCTACACAATTTTACCAGCCTATGTGACGATCTAAGACGCTGTACACAACTTCGGTTCAGTCAGTTGCGCCATAAACCGATTATGCTCTTGGGTTTGGTGTTTTCCTGTCTTCGATTTATGTGACTGCTCGAAGCTCGAAGTCGATGTTTATTGGTGACAACGTTTCGGGCATAAGCCCTTCTTCAGGTCTGAATGCAGTAATGCTACATAGCACATACACACACTAAAGCGGCAAGAAATACGGACCTGGGATCCTGGACGGATTAAAAGGGGGAGGGAGGGGCCAAGGTCTCCTTGGACGTTGGTTGGCCGGAAATGAAGTGCAGGGGTGCTTGGACTCTTTATATATGGTCGAGTCGTGACTAGTCATTTATATATCACGATGATCTTCAGCGGTCACGTCGCTAGCCCCTATAGAGTGATAAGACTCATCGCATACTTCATTTCTTCCCTATTGTTAATCGGTGGCTCCCAGTGTTTTATTTTTAGCGCTTCCTTGATCTTCCTCTCCACTGGGTCTGCCAGATTTTTGTGGAGGACGGAAATCCGCAATTGCGGCGGTGGCTCACGCGTGTGTCTCAGGGTGCGGTGCTTCGAGAATGGATTGTCCGGGTAGCTCTGAGGGTTACGCAGAGCTCTCAGGTGCTCATCCATTCTCTTCCATAGTGGTCTTGCTGTTTCACCTATATAAAATTCTTCGCAGGACACACAGACCACTTTGTAGACCACACACTTCATCTCACACACGTTGCTGTCTCCTTCGCAGATCATGCAATTCCTTCTTTCACATTGATTATCGTATGGACGTGACGTTGTGAGTAAGCGTCGCAAAGATGGCGTTGGTTGGAAAATGAGACTTATGGGAAGCCCCGATCGCTTCACGACACCGTTGACGTCCATTGCGAATGAATCCGAGATGAAGGGCATGATCAGAGGAGATCCACAGAGAGATCTGTGGGGTTTCCAACAACGGCACTCCTTTGAACCGTAGCCGTTCTGCCGCAGAATTTCGGTGATTTCATCATCCACTTCTTGATGATTCGACGAGGTCAAGGTGGAAGATATGGCAGCCATATGATGAGCGATGTTTCGTTTCACATATAGAGGATGGCAACTACGAGCGTGAACGATGATGTTCTGAGATGCCGGTTTCTTGTACCACATACTACTAACCTGACCTTCCGGTATCCTGATCTTCGTATTCAAAAATGGCAAGAACCCATCTGGAGTAGGAACTCGGATGTTAAACTGATTGTAGGAAACGCAGAGTTCAGCCGCCTAAGGGTGTGCCTCAGTGTTGCTCTCGTTTTTCCAACAACAAAAATGTCGTCAATATATCGGCCGAAGTATAGCACTCGAGAGGATAAGGCTGGTCGTTTAAGCTGATCCATGAATAAGATGGCGAGAAGTAGCGCCAACCTGCTTCCCATTGCAAGACCTCGCGTTTGTTTATAGAACACATTTCGAAGCCGAAATGTGCCTACATTAACCACGTTTCGTAAAAGTTCTTCAACGTCTTGTATAGACAACTCGAAAAGTTGGAGATTTTGGTAGTGCAGCCGCAATAGCTGCATGCAGGCTTGTTTTTTCTTGTATGTTTAGGCACTATCCCGAACTCGTTCATTTAGTGAACACCACATTTCGCTGTGTAGAACAAAAGGCCTTCAAAGGCACGGCACAATCTCTCCGTGTAATGAAATCACCGACTATCCGGCACTTACTTTATAACCCTATAAGTACTGTTTGAGGGTAAATGATAAAGATTTCGTGTCAACCCAAACAGCATGTTGTAGTCATCATTCATTGAAAAACTCAGCGAAAGTTTAATTTTATTTTAAAAAACGAAGTACTCCATCATATACTCTTTGCATCACATTTGTATCGAAATTGGCTACATTCTAGAGTTCCCTTCTTTCAGGAAGAAGTCCACCCTAGTCTGGGAAAAGATCATTCATTCTTGGGTATGGGTCATACAGGTACCAATAGTCCTTTAAAAATGACAATTTTTCAATAGTAGACCATGTATTTTCAACTATAGGCACATGTAATTCGTCAAAATGTTCGTTTTATCCTTCAAAGTGTCTACTACGAAATTAATATGTCAAGTTTAAAATGAAAAGTGTGCAGTTTAAAAAGAAAATGGTGCACAAAATGTAAAAAATGTAAAAAGTCTAAAAACATAGCAGAAGTCATAGCAAACCCTTCCAAATTAAAATGAGCTTTTTGTACATTAAACTAGAGACTCTCTAAAAAAGCCAGAATAATTTTTGTTCAAAGAGAATTTTAGTATAGCTTTCTTTACAGTTTTAATTCATCTACCGAATAAATGAACTGACTGATTGAAATTGTATATAACTTTATTTTTAAAGAAAAATAGTGGTTTAAAGCTTGTTTTAAAAAAGGGGAAGCGGCCTTTTTTTGGTGCTAAAAAGGGATTGCGCCGTGCCCTCTTCTAAGACGTAGTGATTTCTATTCGATTGATAGCAGAATTTCTGTTTGCACGGAGTTTGACAGCTGTTAGCAATACAACAAAAACATCTGTTAAAAACACACATACCTCATTTTAATAGTTTATGTAAGTGGCACTTACACAATCAGTCAAATAACAGTTAGGTAGCACTTGTCGAGTGCATGGTGCGATCTGATCTTTTATTGCTCTATATGCATGCTTCTTCGCTGTGCTTTAAATATATTATGGAGAAACAATAGCAAAAGCAATCTCTATTGATTCGTTTGGTCACCTCCCTTCAGGCCAACCATGATCATAATTACACCTCATCGGTGGCTCAACAGTGAAGAAAGAAGGTGTTATAGTAATTCTTACATTTTTATTTTTATTTTTATTTTTTTATAAATTATCGATTTAATTTTTAAATTTTTACTTTTATTTTTTAAAATCTAGTATTCAAGACAGATTTTAATCGAATGTTGACAGAGTTTAAAACAAGGCTTAAATTGTCATTTTTTATTAGGATAAAGGATAAAGGACGGCGTTACTCAATCCCTTTTGGGATGCGCCACGCATTCTTCTTCTACGGTATATCGTGGGGGCGTTGTGAATGCGTATTTGGCCATACAATGACTTGCGGTGGCCAGCCGATGAACAAGTCAGCGCTTTATTCTTCCCAGACACGTCTGGTACCAATTCATCGACCCCGGAGGGATGGAAGGCTTGGTTGGCCTGGGCGGGAAATCCGAACCAGGAACCTGGTATCGGGTGCAGGCGACAGTCGGCGCCTCCTCCGACTGCGCTACACGCGCCTCATTTTTTATTATAAATAAGAAATTTATAAAGTTGTTAAACTATTGGTGCAGACAAACCAAACAATTTCAAAGAATGTTTTACCAAATTTTCCTTCCAGAAAAAATTTATTCCAGGCATCTTATTGAATCTGTAGTTCAACCTGCCTGAAGGTCTCGATGAAGTTTCAGTTTGGACGAGTTCGCCTTGATTTCTGAAGTCTTTGGCTAAGGCTCAGAAGAGTGTCCTATTCGACGTGATAATGGTATATGTCTAGAACGAGAATACCAGTGGTCTATCCAGTACGGCCGCCCTCCTTCCGCAATGTTCTCCGCTGCTCTGCGACGTATTCATATCTGTTCGCGCTCGCCACCTACTTCACTCTCGCGCCGCCCATAACACATCGGCGGTATCACCGAGTCATCTTCAATTGCGGTGGTTAATTGCCAGGCCTGCTGACAGTCGACACGTCTTCCTCTTCTTCTTCTGCCCCCCGAGTATGAGCGAATTCTGAGTAATCAGCTGGAGTCTCTTCCGTTTTTCGTCTTCTTATGCGATTCGTATGCGTTTTATTCTCTCGTAACTTTCTTCTGCCACATCGTTAAGTGTGCCGGTATCCAACGGCCGGGGCACCAGTTTTCTCTTCTGGAATGAGGAGTCGAAAGTGATTCATGTGTCCGTTTTCTCCATATGGGCGTTAACAGAGTTATGAGGCTGTTCCTCGGTCGACCCCGCCGCCGCCGCCTGTCGTACTACCGGCTACCGGATTCACCTCACCTTGCAGCTTTACGACTCCGCTCTATTTCATGTTCTTCTCCCTTTCACTATCATCTTTCACTCGTCTCCCCGAGGGGGACCCTTCCCTGCCCCGAAGAGCTTCAGATGCCGTGTTCTTCAAGCGGCTGATGATCATCTGTTTGCATAGGTTGTTAGCCTATCAATGACCGACCGGCTGCTTCTTCCCGTCAAACACATCCCCTCGAGTGGGTCCTTCTCGACATCCGGGCTTATTACACGCGCAAATAATCCTCTGTTTCTTCTGGCGATGACGACTGTCGCCTTGGTAAGAGTAGTACGCAACTGTGTGAGAATTCTTCTGCTATGGTAGCGTGATTTTACTCTGTGTCATGGTTCATCTCGAGGCCTTTTTGGAGGTGTTTTCTGACCTTTTCAGTGGGGATGAGGAACTTCACTTACCATTAGTAAAGTTAAAAGTGCACTGCTTTACAAACGCTACACCGAGACTGCCTGCAAGAGGACCTTTTTGCGGAATTTCCCACCGGGAATATGTCACCATTTTTGTCCATATTTCATCTACTACTAGCTGTGCCTCCTCCGACTAGGATTGATCCGCTCTTTCCACCTACCATAGCTTAACTGGATGCTAGAGTTGATTAACAGCAAAAAAACTTTTTGAATGCAGCCTCTAGAAGTGAGCGTGGGAAAATACGCTAGCCTTCTCTGTGCCCTCTCGCTCCAGCATAGTCACTACGAAAGTTTCCTATGATCGGCTCACTCTCTACGAGAGAAAGTGGTCTTGTCGTCTAGTCGCTCTTAGTTCCTCTCATTCTCTCTGTCTTGTCGTCGTCGCTGCTCCCTTAAATACACATACATTTTGCCAGGATTTTCCAGCAATTTTCCCACATTAGTGCTCTATTATAAAGCCTGAAAAATCTCTGGGTGCAATCAAACCTTCATGATAATTTGCGCATTTTTTTATGTTGATAAAAGGTAAAAGAATAAAGTTCTGTATTATTCAATCCGCCTTCTGAATGCGCCACGCGTTCTATTTCTACGGGATGTTGTGGAGAAATTTGAGCGAGTATTTGGCCTATAAGCGCGTGTTAGAATAGTCGGAAGAGGAGCTGGCTGTCGCGTGTACAATTCAAGGTTCTTGGATCGGATTTCTCGCTCATGCCAACGAAGCCTTACATCCCTCACAGGTCGATGACTTGGTGCCAGACTTGTCCGGGAAGGGGAGAACCATGACTTGTCTATCGGTTGGCCACCGCAGATCATGGCGTAGGTCAGATACGCGTTCAGGCTTTTTCCACGATATCCGTAGAAGAAGAATGCATGGCGCATTCCAAAAGCGAATCATTAACGCCGATTTTCATCCTTTATCATGCTTTATTTAAAGCCAGTATGACAGGTTATTAGGCTTGAAGAAAGCGTTATGAAGAAGGACGCAGATGCATCTCACTAAATACCCATTCGAGCGGAGCCTATTATGGATTCCATTATTTGGTCCTATTTCGCTCACCATCAGTATAGCTGTGCTCGAGCGAATTTCTTCGAATATTCAATATTTCTAGATTTTCGAATTTTCGTTTGAATTCGAACATCGAAAGGAGCCATTTTCGAATATCACTCGAAAAACAAATATTTTAATTTTATTCGAGTATCAATAGACTTCAAACCTTGATATTCGAATATGGCTCCTTCCGATTGGAACAAATTATTCGACTACTCGAATATTCGAATAAACGAAAATGGGCTGGCTTATTTGATGATTTCGATCATTCGAAAACTTTGGTGCGCGAATAAATTCGTCCTTTCTTTTATGCGATAGAATTTATTCGTTCATTCATTCGTTCGATACAGTTTCTCAAAAGGTCACGTTTCAACACTGGTCACGTTGATCGCTCTTCTAGCATTCATCTTGACCCGTATCACCTGTCGTCCCGTTGATCATCGACTTGCTCGGGCGGCCGCCAACAGCGTCTCCGTTCGTCCCTGTCGCGTGCCAGAGTGCTCCAATGGATCCTCCTCGCTCGAGGGACACGAAGAGCGTCACATCGGTCGTTCAGGGCCTTAACGAAGAAGTCCGACCAACGCGTTGGTGGGAGTCTTGGTGTTCTCTTGACATCCCGCGGAATCCAGTCGGTCACGGCTCTCGTCCAGTGGGTGTCTGCGAATCGCATTACGTGGCCGGCCCACCTAATTTTCGACAACTTGGCCCACGCGACAGCGTCTCTGATCTTCGAACGTCGGCGAAGCTCGGAACTCCGGAGGCCTTCTCTCACTTGCGTGAGTCGTGTCACTCCGAGCATCGTCCTCTCGATTCCACGCTGCGCGACGCTGATCGCGTGTTCATCCTGCTTTCGTATAGCCCAGGTCTCTGAGGCGTATGTTAGGGCAGGAAGAACAGTAGAGTCGAATAGGTGGGCACGGAGTCGGACGTTCTTCGTCTTCTTCGCGACTTCTTCGACTCTCTTGAAAGCTCCCCAAGCCGCTCGTCTCCTCCTGCTCAGCTCCGGCGCTAGGTCGTTGGCCATATTGACTTCGCGACCCAGATACACGTAGCTAGAGCATTCGGAGAGGCTCGTTCCGTTGAGCGACAATGGGACATCGGAAACTTGTCCGTTCCTCATGAACATCGTCTTCGTAAGATTCAGCTGCAGTCCAACGTTCCCACATACACGATCGAAATCGGCCAGCATTCGCTCCGCCTGGATGATGCTCGGTGTTATGAGCACGATGTCGTCAGCGAAGCGAAGATGGTGCAGCAGCCGGCCGTCGTCCTCTACTCCCATGTCTTCCCATTCTAGTTCGCGCATGACGTTTTCGAGGGTGGCGCTGAAGAGCTTCGGGGATATGGTATCCCCCTGCCGAAATCCTCTCTTCACGTCGATACCGACGTCGTTTAGAATGGAGAGATCTTGGTCGTGAATCCACTGTACAGCTCTCGAAGGATTCTGATGTACTGAGTAGGAACGCCCTGAGTGAGCAGGGCTCCGAGGACCGCTTCAGTCTTGACGGAGTCCAATGTCTTCTTCAGGTCGATGAACGTAAGGCATAGCGGCTCTCGCGACACTTCGATGAGCATTCATCTTATTTTCAGCAAAAGCCACAATGCATAAGTGCAGTTGTGTTGAAGCTAACTGTTAGTCATTAACTCTTGAGATCTTGAGACGCGAACAACGTCTGTTCATCTTTGTTTGTTGAGCGGTGGAGTCAAAACCCAGGTCTATGGTACGTCAGCAAGGACTATGACATCATACAACTCTTAATAGCTGATTTTGCGAGAAGGTGTCGCGTAAGGAGGGCGAAATTAAGCTTTCAGTGACTTCATGAGACGGGTCGTCAAAGTTCTTTTCTAGGTGAAGCCATAGAGACCGTGCGGCTTGTGTGAATGAGCCTACCCTCCTGTCTGGAGGCGAATATGAGGCATGAGGAGCTGTAGCCTTTACTTTCACTGGCGATGTCTGCCACTTTCAATAAAACCGCCCGTCTTTTTGAGGGCATATGCATGAATTCCTATTTATTCCACTGATGAACCACGTTCAGAAGTTCCTTTAACACCTGTATCATTGGTTTTCCTACTCGTCATTCAGTTAGTCGAGTAGGGGTCAGCAATGTCTCATTAGTCCCTGTCGCGTGCCGGAGTGGCCCAGTGTATTATCCCTGCTTACGGATCAGGAAGGAAGTCCAACAACCGTCGGCTTCAACAACTTGTCGCAAGCACATCATCTCTAGTTCTCGAACGCAGACAAGTTTGTTGTCCGAGTTGGCTCAATATAATCCTTCTAAATATAGAGAATTTGTGTAGCGCAGCTGTAGGAGGTGCCGGCTGTTTACTGGATCGGATTTCCCGCCCAGGCCAAGCAAGCCTATGAATTAGTACCAGACTTGCCTGGGAAGGCACATTCCGCAAAGGGATCGACTAAGGCTAATCTTCAATGATTACATATTTTATGGATAAAATTATGCAGGATCTATCCTAGTCGGGAGGGGCAACCGTGAAAAGTCAGTTTCGTATGTGATTCGTCATTCGTTGCCTTACAACCACGTCCCCTAAATTTTAAATGAAAGCCGCCCTGGCATCGTGAAACAGCAACTGAAGCTCCCGTAGGAACCTATACAATTGATTGGAGACGCAAATGCCTCCCCCCACCGATTAGGATAGATCCAATGACACGATCAAACTGCTTCATCGTATCACCTCGTGGTAGAACGCCTGACGTGATCAAAAGGGGTCTACTAGCGTCTGCCTTTCGGCACTTCTTGCTCCATCTGCTCTGCAGTGCTTTCCAGCTTTTTGCTTTTTCTATTCGGAAACCATTAACAGCAACCGAAGCCGTTTAGAGCTGGATGACTTTGACCACGTGCCTTCTTCTGCCCTCCCAACTCGAACTGCTTTCATCACTCAATTGGTAATTGCTTCTTATGTTTGCATTCGGTGAATGCCATAAGAAGTTCGACCTTCTTGGTGGTCTTCGCCTTCTTTCTGAAGATAAGCTTCGTCCGACCTCCAAATTTTGCTTGTTTACGGTCGTAACGTCGTCGGTCTCGGGCGAACTTACCCTTCTTGTATTGGGTAACTTTGTGGTTGGTGTGCTTATAACACTTACCGTCGCAAAGCGTCCTTGTGGCTTTTGGTGCGGTCACCATATTACCTCAAACTTGGGTAATTAAACCATCGTGACATTGTTGAGGGTGCCGTTTTTAAAAGGAGTAAGGTTAAGAGAAACGCCATCTACTTTTGCCGTGAGCTTCTCTCCCAACAGTCTCAGAGGGCATTGTTCTCACGGTTCTCCATGCCCCAGGAGCCTCAGTGGTCTCCCCTAGAGGACCCGGTGGACCAGCTACCATGCTCCGAGGTCAGTCTCAAGTGTGTGTATTGTTCGATCGCAAAGCGCATATTCATTTCAGTTCGTTGTCTCTTGAGAGATGACCGCTGAGAGAGTGGCGCCGCCGGCCCAGGCCACCACCACCACACCACCACGTCGTCGTCGTCGTGGTGCTGGTGCTTGCGCTGCTGCGCGAAAACACCGGGCAAACATTGCCGTTGTGCGAGTCGCGAGTGTTGATCGCGGCGAGCAGTTACCATCAGCTCATGGTGCTCTTCTTCTTCGTCGTCGTCTTCCTCCCTCAGTCTCTGCAATCGATGCCCTTTAACCCGGCGGCTGACTTTGCTCAGCTGATAGCGAGCGACGAACGCCTTCTCCTTCCCCTCCGCTTCCTCCGTCGCCCTCCTCGTTCCGCCGATGCCATGGACACGAGGCGCGGTGCTCCTCCTGGCGCGAAATTGCAGTCGCAGCAGATCTGAATTCTCTTATCAAACTGGTTGCCGGGCAGTCTTCGACCGCATTGACTTCGCTTCGGGACGGCGACGAGAGTTCGCGCGGCGGCAGAGAAACGGTTCTGTCTGCCGTCGCCGAAAAACCGTTAGCACTAACCGGTATACGCTACTAACTCATCATATTGTGTCGATGAAGCTCGCTTCAACGGTTCTCCATCAGCAGAAGCGGCGCCTCCTCTCGCACTTTCATCGCTTCGCTGACCTTCTGCCATCGACGCAGAGGCACGTTCGTTCCGCGACCTGGGGTCGGATTCATCAACGACTAACCCGCGGGTATAGGGGTAGAGATACCCACGATGCCTGCGTCTCTGACTCTTGCCTTCTTTCTACCTGACTCTTATCTTATCTCAACCCCTTATACCCCGCATTACCACGGGTTTAATTGTTGATGAATCCGGCCCCTGGTCTCACCACGAATGCCTGATGGGTTTCTTTTGATAGCGTCGGCGCTTTGAACTGCATGTGTCGTATTTCAAATCGGACACTTTTCAGCTCAAAGTGCACCTTAAGTGGTAATGACAAGACTTTGGCAAAGTCAAAATTGTCTTGTTTCAAGCAAATTTGGATCTATTCTAATTGGAGGGGTCATATAGTGATTCGCGTCTCCAATCCATTCCTTGCGTCTCTACAAGACATTCAGGAGATGTTTCATGGTGCGAAGGTTTTACTTAAATTCAGGGGACGTTGTTGCATGACGTGGGATGATGTACACTTTGAAGTTGCCCCTACCGAGTAGGATAGATCCGGAAATTCATATCAAAAATTGCGTTTCTCAGTGTGCCTCTGAAGTGAACGACTAGGCCGTGGAAAATGACGTGCTTTTTATTGAAATCGTTTCAGCTTAATATGCGCGTAAGTAGCACTTATGTGCGCATGATAGCGCAGTCGAAGAAGGCGCCGCCCGTCAGGTTCCAGGTTGCTGGATGCCCCGCCCAGGCCAACCAATCCATCCATCCCTCTTGGCTCAATAGATTAGTATCACACTCTTCTAGGAACAATGAAATACTGAAATAATCATCACCAGATTACCACAAATCACAACGGAATAAAGGATAAAGGTTAAAGAATAATGGACAGCTTTACTCAATCCCTATTGGGATGCGCCACGCATTCTACTCCACGGGATGACGTGGAGGCGATGTGAGTGCGTATTTGGCCATACAATAACTTGCGGTGGCCAGCCGATGAACAAGTCAGCGCTCTATCCTTCCCAGGCAAGTCTGGTATCAATTCACCAATCCCGGAGGGATGGAAGGCTTGGTTGGCCTGGGCGGGAAATCCGAACCAGGAACCTGGTATTCACGCGACAGTCGTCGCCTCCACCGACTGCGCTACAGCCACCCACCCTATGCAGTGTAAAGAAATATAAAATGGTTCTACAAAGAAGATAACCCGTCTGTTCGTGTATCCGCGCGAAATTAATGACTAAATGGTGGACTTTGCAATGTGTAAACAGAGTCAACTATAATATCGATCCCAATGACCATATTGTTTTACGTTTGCTGTATAACAACGAATTATGATTTGCCTATCGTTCAACATCTATCGATTTTATTGGTTTTTTCCAGGAGTTGAGTACTTAAAAAGATGTGCCTGCTGTACGGAGCGTATAATAGGTACTACAGTTGTGCTCGAATGACCTATTCGAATAGGAATTCGAATGACCTTCATTCGAATTTGAATATTCGAATTGGAGTATTCAGAAAATCGCACTTTTCGAATGTGTTCGAATTCGAGTATTCGGAAAACCAATTTTTTCGAATATACTCAAATTCGGATAATCAGATTGGGAGCATTCGAAATCATTCGAATATTCGAAAAAAAAAATTCGAGAGCACAACTATAATAGGTGGTAGTTCTCATAAAGGATAAGAGAGGGATGAAGGTTCGCATGCTTTTTCCAGCAAAAGTGTACCGCTATTACCTACACACCTACAATAAAGTAGCACAAGAGCTGTGTAGACTGAAGTTCGCGCTGAACTAGCTGCTCATCGTCGTAGTTTCGACGAAACGTATCATTTGTGCCCTTTGATTCAATGCACTGTCGCATAATTTAATTTACGACTACTTGGTAAGATGAAGATGAAGGATAAAGGATAAAGAACGGGGTTACTCATTCCCTGTTGGGATGCGCCACGCCTTCTACTTCTACAGATGCTGTCGTGGAGGCGAATTGAATACCTATTTAGCTTATATTAGGTTGAAAAAAAAGTCTGTTCATTTTTTTTCAAAGATTTATTACTTCACAACTACAAAGTCAAATCAATTGAGATGAACTCCATTTTGTTCCACTACACTTCTCCAAAGACTGGGTGATTTTCCAATTCCTCTCGCTTAAAAGACTGCAGTTCTGGAGTCGAACCATTGATAAATCCAATTTTTGAGGTCTTCATCCGTTCCAAAATATTTCTCTCCAATTTCTTGCTTGAGAGCACGGAAGAGATGGTAGTCGGTAGGGGCGAGATCAGGGCTATACGGTGGATGTGGCATTACCTCCCAGCCCATCCCCTTTATTGTTTCTCTTGTGAGTCTTGCAACACGTGGTTTTGCATCGTCATGCAGGATCATCACCTTCGACTTCTCCGGCCTGTTTTCTTGGAGAGTTGCGGCGACTTTGTGGAGTTGGCCACTGTATGTGGCAGCAGTAAGTGTCTCTCCACTTCTGAGAGTTTGCCGATAAATCACTCCTCTGATATCCACCAAACACTCAAGAGAATCTTCCGTTCGTGAACATTGGGCTTGAGATCAGACTTAGGGCTCTCTCCCTTTTGTACCCATTGCCTTTTCCTCGGAAGTTGGCACACAGAACCCAGGACTCTTCGCCTGTCACAATCCGCGGAAGAAACGATTTTCTTCCTTATCTGGACAGAAGAGAAGCAGCGATGGAGAGCCGTCGACCTTTCTGAGTGTCTGACAGGGCATGTGGAATCCAAGCTCCAAATTTCCATGAAAGCCAAGATTCTTCAGATGGATCCCCACTATCCTATGAGACACTTCGAGCTTCTCTGCCAGCTGACGTGTCGTCTGCCAACTATCGGTACGAAGAAGATGGTGTAGTTCACTGTCGTCCAATCCAGTTGGCCTTCCTGACCATGCTTTGCCCTCAGTGAATAATTTCCCTTTAAAGACTTTCCGAACCACTCATAACAGGCGCGATGAGTAGTAGATCCCAAGCCATATATGTGGTTAATTTGGTCTGCTGCCTGACGTGCTGTGGATTCTTTAATGAATTCTTGAAGAATGCCGTGCTGAAAACGGCCATGAGGTAGATCTGGCATTGAGTTCGGAAGATTGGATGGATAACGAATTACAAGAAGAGTCTTAACCTGTGTCTGCGTGCGAACGGTAGACAAGTGTGATAGGATTACGAAATCAGCAATCAACATTGGCTAGTGCGTTTACAAGGGGAAGGGTAAAAAAAATTTCGAAGTGTGAAGAGACTTTTTTTCCAACCTAATAAAATGACATGCGGTGGCCAGCCGATGAACAAGTCAGCGCCCTTCCCAGACAAGTCTGGTACCAATTCACCCACCCCGGAGGGATGGAAAGCTTGGTTGGCCTGGGCGGGAAATCCGAACCAGGAACCTGATCTCGGGTGCATGCGACGCCGGCACTTCCTCCAACTGCGCTACACGTGCCCTTTTTGTAAGATAGTGGCCAGAAAGAAAGGAATGAAGGGTTTTCTCGGAAACGAGTGAGTTCGTCAAGGTTCGCCGATTAGAATTTGGACTCTACAAAAGGGTTTCGCTGAGAGGTTCACAAGAAGCGAGCTCCATTCTTTCATTAGCGTCGGCCAACACAGTTAACTGATAAGGAGTAGGAAGCGCAACCATGAAGGGAAACACTAGGAACGTCTAACTAGGTCAAGTTGATGTATGGCGCAGCGTGAACGCCTTTTCTTCTTCTGAAGGACTGTTGAACTATCCAAGTTCGGCTCTGTTTTATCATGGCAAGATGACTCCGATAAACACGACGCCTTCTTCGAGTTGTTGACCAAGATTATTATATGGTTCTATTTCTATTTAACAGTGAATGTTCCGAAATGGAAGTCCTTGTATTCCTCGAGAATCACGGATGCATCGAATGCCTTCGGCTATTTGGGCGCGTGTAGCGCAGTCGTAGGAGGCGCGACTGTCGCGTGCACCCGATACCAGGTTCTTGGTTCGGATTTCCCGCCCAGGCCAACCAAGCCTTCCATCCCTCCGGGGTCGGTGAATTGGTACCAGACTTGTCTGGGAAGGATAGAGCGCTGACTTGTTCATCGGCTGGCCACCGCAAGTCATTGTATGGCCAAATACGCATTCGTGTCGCCTCCACGACATCCCGTAGCAGTAGAATGCGTGGCGCATCCCAAAGGGATTGAATAACGCCGTCCTTTACCCTTTATCCTTTATTTATAATGGTTATCATTAACACTTGTCATTGTCATTATTATTAGTTCACATTTCCGATTTCCCGGGCACTGAAGAAGGCGAAGTCAATCCTCGAGTAAAAAATAGAACCGTGTCACAATCTTGGTCTACAAGATTGTGACACGGTTTTATTTTTTACTCGAGGAAGACGTCGTACTTGTCGGAATTTTAAAAGTTGTTCTCGTTATGTAGGAAAGAAAGTTCATACCTCCTACATTTTAGCAACATCTATCACTGTGCAATCCTAGTTGGAGGGGTCGCATCTCAACAATATCTACAATAAATAAAGGATAAGGATAAAGGATAAAGGACGGTGTTACTCAATCCCCTTTGGGATGCGCCACGCATTCTACTTCTAAAATGGTGAAATTTTCGGACAAGAATTATTGGACAGCCTGGTATGACAATGAACATACGACTATGTTAAACGTTCATCTCCGTCGGCATCGTTAAAAAGTGGCCCCCATCAACTGGGATTGGACACTTATCACATCTCTTGACAAAGTTTAGAATAAGTGGAATAATAGATTCAAAGGGGAGAAGACGTCTTGCTACAGGTAGTCACCGTTGCTGACGAGAACTATATGCGAAATGCAAACAGTATAGGTATCATCGTTGAGTAGCAGTCACGTGAACTCCACCGGTTGCTTCGCTAAGCATCGCCTTTCTTCTCTTTCTTCTGATCGACCTATTAGCAAAGCTTATTCACTTCCACGCATTCTAGCAGCGTGCCTTCTGAATATAGCGTTCTCACGTCGAATTCGACACTTTTCAAAGCAAATTGGACACCCTTCTAAGATAAGTTTAAGACTTTTGAAATCAAAGCGAGCTCTTCCCAAACCGAAATGTGCTTCTATGGCAGCAAATTAGGCACTCTCTCTAAAAAGGATAGAATAATTTTTGGTTTAAGTAGAATTTAGTATAATTTTCTTTGAAGTTTTTTTAGTTTACCTGATCCCATAAGTGCAATAATTTTATAAAATTTTTATAATTAGAGAAAAAATAATAAATTAAAAGTTGTCGCGAAGCACAGCAAAGAAGCAAGCATATAGCGCATTGAAAGATCGTATCGCGCCATGCACTCAAAAAGTCGGCCGCAACTTTTTTAATTGATAGTCTATATGCCAATCACATGAACCGCCAGAGTGAGGACACGTGATTTGTTAATCCTTAACAGGTGTAAAACTCTATGCAAACAGAAATTCGGCTATCAATCGAATAAAAATCGCGATGTCTTGGACGAGGCCATGGCGCATTCTTTTTTGGCACTAAAGTGGTCCCTTTCGTGCCCTTTGAGCCAAGTTTTAAATCATTGTTTTTCCTTCAAAAATGAGAATTTTATGAAACTTCAAGCAATGTGTTCACTTATTGAATAGGTAAATTAGAACTTCAATTATAGTTGGACTAATATTCTCCTTGAACAAAAAATTATGCTAACCTTTTTAGAGAGTCTCTAATTCGTAAAATTTTACTTGAAAAAAATTATTCTAACATTTTTGGAGAGTCTTTAAAGCTCATTTCGATTTTGAAGAGCTCGCTTTGATTTCAAAAGTCTTGCGCTATCGTAAAAAAGTGTTCAATGTGATTTTAAAGTGTCAAATTCGCCTTGAAAATGTTAAATTTTGCAAGGAAAACCTCAAGGCGTACTGGAAAAGCCGCTGGAAAAATTGGACACAGTTCGTACGGAAGATCTTGTTTCACTTCTAAGCCTTATAAGGGATAAAGGATAAAGGACGGCATTATTCAATTCCCTTTAGGATGCGCCACGCATTCTACTTCTATGGAATATAGTGGAAACGTATTAGGCCATACAATGACTTGCGATGGTCAGCCGATGAATAAGTCAGCGCTTTATTCTTCCCAGAGACAAGTCTGGTACCAATTCACCGACCCCGGAGGGACGGAAGGCTTGGTTGGCCTGGGCAGGAAATCCGAACCAGGAACCTGGTAACGGATGCAGGCGACAGCCGGCGCCTCCTCCGACTGCGCTCCACGCGCCCCTAAGCTTTATACAGGATAAAAATACCTATGTAAAAAAAGAAAGGGACAGAATCACTCTTGGAAGATCATCGTTAGAGCAAAGAGTTGACTGCCGTGCTTGACATGGCATGTGTGGAGTTTTTAAACACAAAAATAGAGGTCAGAAGAGGCGGGTATGGTCTATGGGGAAGTATAACGTCTGTTACTAATGCGCCTACCTTGGAAGGACGGAAGGCTTGATTGACCTGGGTAGGAAATTCGAGCCAAAAAGCTTCATTCGAAGTACCCGCGGCGGGTAGCGCCTCCTCCGACTGCGCTACCACGAGCTCCTTCAATAATTGATGGAGCTTATCAGTTGCAGCATATACTTGACCTTTTGAAATGGGAATCTCATAATTGTGTTGGCCGGGACGGATTTGCAGTTAAACAATATCGATCGGCTGGCGATATTGATCGGCTACATTGATTTATGTTCGTAGTTGACCGTTTGAAGATGGAATCGCGTTGATATGCTGATAGACTTCATGAAGAGCAAACGATATTATATCTTATCCACTTCTGGGATGAAGCTCCAGCCAGTAGCCACACTTACCGTTAAGCCGCTGCCACTGGGGCCAGATTCATCAACCGCTTACCGGCCGATAACGGTGAAAAGTACTGCCAAACCAGACGCTGATGAATTTCGTATCAAGGGATTTGGCAGTACTTTTCACCGTTGCCGGCCGGTAAGCGGTTGATGAATCTGGCCCCTCTGGACTTGTAGGACCGTAATGATAATGGAAATGCAGGGAAGTGTACAACTAAATGATTATTTTATTTACAAATTTCATAAAATTTTTCCCAGAGTTTCAATAGTTTCCATGACGGCCTACTATTCTGTGCATCTAAGAGCAAACACTATAAGGCGCCTCGTCTTCACCATCAGTTGGCATGAATTGGTTCGATTCCCTGTGAAATGTTTACTCTGGCAGCCAAAATGTGATCACAGGGAATGTCCAGGAGGCTGCAAAGGGATTTTGAAATTCTGGGTAATGTCATTGAGGCGATTTGAATGCGTAGTTGGACTATAGAAGCGGTTGTGTTGACCTTCAGATGGACAAGACAGTGCTGATCCTCCCCAGAAAGATCTGGTACCAATTTATCGACCGGGAAGAACCCGACAAAATCACAAATTTACGGGGAAAAAACTTTCGTCTCAGACGGGTATAATACTATCTTTGTCAACTCTTCTTCTAGTTCCTACCGGTCATTTTATGGGCCAAATAGACACACGCTCCGTCTCTTATTTCGTAGAAGTACTATGCTGGTCTCGTTCCAGACATGGTCTGAAAAACGACAGCGGTACATGTCGCGAAAGTGGGCAGCATTGGGAGTTGGCAGAGCGCCAGCTAATCTGGTAATATCGAGTGAGGGTTTGCACGCTCGGTATCCTGATTGGCTGGCATGTGTTTGGTCGATGCACTGATTGGCTATGATTGACTGGCGCGCTCCCAACTTCCAGTGCTGCTCACATTCGCGACATGTACCAGGACAGCTTCTTCTTGTCGTTCCTAGTCAAGTTCTTTCATACAAATTGATTCCAAGGTCATTGAGGGAATGTGAGTTGTGAAAAGCAAACTTTATTACATCGCGTTCCAACCGACAATTGAACTGCGCGCATATGGTCTCGAAACGTCAGGCCAATAAAGTTCCGTCTTGAAACTGCGTGGCGTAAAAGTGCCATAAACACAGAGATAACAGTGCCTCATTTGAAGGAAGCGAGCGGAGGTTACGGGATGAAGTTTAAGGTGCTTCTGCACAGTGGAGCTTCAGGATAGAGGAGCAATAAAGTCCCAAAATTCAATCAAATTTGTCAGTCGGTTCCTTTCTTTGTCGAAATCAGAAGGTATACAGGGGTTGTTTCAGAATATGTTAACAGTGCTTGAAAGGCTACAACACTGCCTCGAGTTATTCTGAAGAAGCCTAGAG
Source organism: Heligmosomoides polygyrus polygyrus (assembly GCA_947396885.1). Classification (NCBI taxonomy): domain Eukaryota; kingdom Metazoa; phylum Nematoda; class Chromadorea; order Rhabditida; family Heligmosomidae; genus Heligmosomoides; species Heligmosomoides polygyrus. The sequence continues at coordinate 4,089,536 of OX377202.1, read as the reverse complement.
CTAGTAAGAAAGCATAAGAAAATGTGGATGGTTGAAGTGACGTCATCACACTTTAAAATTTTCACATCTTGGACTGGACTGACTTTAAGAACTCCACATCTCAGACTCGATTGACTGTGCATGTGCATTGGAATGGAGGATGTAGGAGATCAATTGCTTAGAAAATCTTGAAGGTCTTTTAGCCCATATTCTCCTGAAGTTCATATTCTCCTATGTTCCAGTCAATGCCTTTTTTAAAGTTCTTTTTGTTGAAAATGTGTTCCTAAAGTTGGAGAGCGGAAAAGCTTCAGAAATCGTTGTGTAAATATGATGGGGTATTATAACCAGATCTTTATTTTTTTTCTGATGCCTTTAATGAAGCTAGAATTTCTTTCCAAAAACATCAATCGGAAGTCCACATTCCCTATCTTGGGGCTGTAACTTCTTCCACACCTAGTAGTGGTCAGAACTGTTTGCGGGGTCCATTGAAGTAACGCTCTCACGGTTAAATTCTAGCAATAACCTCAGTCAACTTGGGGTTGAACAGCTACAAATTTGGGTCTACTCACGGCATTATATGTAGGACTGGGCACGTGGTAGAGCAGTCAGAGGAGTTATCGGCTGACGTCAGTACCTCGAATTGAGGTTCCTGTTTCGAGTCCCGCCTAGGCACACCCAACCGTTCCATCGCTTCTGGGTCGATAAATTAATGAAATGGCACCAGATATGTCCTTTAAGGGCGCGTGTAGCGCAGTCGGAGGAGGCGCCGACTGTCGCCTGCACCCGAAACCAGGTTGCTGGTTTGGATTTCCCGCCTAGGCCAACCAAGCTTTCCATCCCTCGGGTCGGTGAATTGGTACCAGACTTGTCTGGGAAGGATGAAGCACTGACTTGTTCATCGGCTGGCCACCGCAAGGTATTGTATGGCCAAATACGCATTCAAATCGCCTCCACGACATCCCGTAGAAGTAGAATGCGTGGCGCATCTCAAAAGGGTGTGAACAACGCCGTCCTTTATCCTTATCCTTTATGTCCTTTAAAGGCTAAATACTATCCTGTCCATCGGCTGCTCATCGTATATACCAAGAACGCATTTAAATTGCCTCAACGATATCCCATATAGAAATGGAAAGCGAGGCGCAATCCATAAGGTAATTGGGCGAGCATAGAAGCGCAGCCAGAGGAGCAGCCGGTTATCATCTACACCCCGAATCGAAGCTCAGGGCTGGAATGTCACCTAAGCTAACTAAACCTTTTATCCCGGGCGACGAAGAGTTTATTTATTTATTTATTTATTCTACGGTAACTAAATGGGCGCGAGTAGCGTCGGAGGGAGGAGAAGCCAACTATCGCCTGCACCCGATACCAGCTTCCTGGTTCGGATTCCCCCCCCCCAGGCCAACCAAACCTTCCATCCTTCCTTCCGGGCTCAGTGAATTGGTACCAGACTTGGCTTGGAAGGATCTTCCGAATCCCCACGACATCCTGCAGAACTAGAATGCGTGGCGCATTCCAAAATGGACGAGTAATGCTGCCCTTTAACCCTAACCTTTTAACGTATTCGCTTTATACAAAATCCTAAATGGTTAAACTAATTTTTGATAATATTTTGGTAACATTTTAAAAATCTCCTTAATTTCCAACTACACTTTTAGTTAAGGGAACATTTGATTGGATTTTTGAGACTACCTTGAAGCTGATGACGAGGTCAATCTACAAACAGTCAGTATTTTCCAGTACTGGTCGGCAATAGGGCCTGCATGGGAAGGACATGACAGCCAATCAGAGCACTCCCACCGCCTGAGTTCCTTCCTCGTTGACATGGACTACAGCACTGAACCCAACTGGATTTGCGCCTCCGAATGCAGGCCACATTGTGGACTAAGCCCATTTTTGTATAAATGACGTGCCAAAACACATGCTAACACAACACTTTCAAAAATTGTGGTACAGCTAAAAGAAGCACAGAAAAAATATTTACCTAAAAATATCCTTACAGTAATTGGATTCATTTGTCAGTGTGTAAGTATCAGCAGATGCTTTTTTTGCATTTTCCCCTTCCTTCCCCTGTTATTTTTCTACCTTTTTTTATTTTAGAAACGAGGAAATTGAGAAGAAGAAATACAAGCCTCAATCGAAACAAATATGACCGACGAAGACAATAGATAGTGCAGCTCTTATCACTCATTGTCAAGAGTTGATGTCAGACTTACCTGAGAAGGAGGAAACTGTGAATGTTTCGCTGACTGGGCATTGAGCTTCAATGATCAGACCAAATATGCCGTCCCGTAAAAGTATAGTGCATGGCGCATCCCAAACAGGAATTGATTAGTTTGTTCATAATCCTTATTCTTCTCTTAGAATCCGACAAAAGCGGTCGTATGAAGCAGTAGACCCTTCAGATTTTTGGAAGGCACGTAGTGGTTCCGGAGGTTTTAATCGTCAAGTTTTAGGGGGAACGCCTTTGTGACAAGGTAAGCATTACTGCAGAGCAACGTGACCCTGTGGCATTCACCAGCCTTTGCTGGAACCTATAGAAAAGCTGCCCCCAAAGGGCTTAGTTCGTGGTGGGTGTGAGCGCCCTCCCCCGACGGAGCCGGGTCCCCGCACTCCGTTGCGCAACTCATGCACACACACATTACTTGGCGGCGGTGTTCTCACCTATTCAGCTCGTGTGTCGGCCGACGGTTCGGTTCGTAATCCGCTCTTTCTGGTCAGTAATATCCGCGTGGTCGCAGCAAACAAAAGGCCACTTCGAAATGCAAATCGAATTCAAACACAATATCACACCCACAGACCGACGGCCACGACGGCACACATATGGGCCCCCGACCCCGCCGGCCAACGAGAACGTGTGACCGACCTCATTTTGAACTGCTGTGCTCCGCACAGTTTCTGGAATTATTCTGCCTGCTGGAGTCACTGTCAACCTCCTTTCTGATGCTTCGACGCTGTCGTGTTCGTCAGAGGCCTAAAAATGGCTCGTGGGACGAGACTGACATCCTGTCAGATCATCTCAGCGCACTCCATCCATGCTTCTATGCCATTTTCACGTCGAATTGGACACCTTTCCAACCAAATTGGACACTTTTCACGTCAAAATGGGCACTGCTCCAAGTTAACTTAGGATAAAGGATAAAGGACGGCGTTACTCAATCCCCTTTGAGGTGCGCCACGCATTCTACTTCTACGGGATGCTGTCGTGGAGGCGATCTGAATGCGTATTTGGCCATACAATGACTTGCGGTGGCCAGCCGATGAACAAGTCAGCGCTCTATCCTTCCCAGACAAGTCTGGTACCAATTCACCGACCCCGGAGGGACGGAAGGCTTGGTTGGCCTGAGCGGGAAATCCGAACCAGGAACCTGGTATCGGGTGCACGCGACAGCCGGCGCCTCCTCCGACTGCGCTACATGCGCCCCTAAGTTAGCTTATGATTTGAAATCAAAGCAAACTCTTCCAATCAAAATGAGCTTCTTCTACATTAAACTAGGAGCTCCAAAAAGGTTAAAATAATTTTTTGTTTAAAGAAAATTGTAGTATAACTTTTACTGAAGTTCTACATGATCTGCCCATTAAGTGAACACATTGTTTGGAATTTTTATTATGTTCTTCAGGAGAATAGTATTTTTTAGAAAAAAAAATAATTGTTTAGAGATCGTTTTAGAGAGCTGAGTGGCGGCAATTTTTTAGTGTTAAAAGAGACTGCGCCGTGCTCCCGTCTAAGACGTCGCAATTTTTATTCGTTTGACAGCAGAATTTCTGTTTGCAAAGAGTTTGACATCTGCTGCGGATGCAACAAAAACGACTCTGAAGAACACACATACCATCACTTTGATGCTGCATTTACAAGCCGTATTCACACTATTAATCAAATTATCAATTTAGATCGGCATCTTTAACATATCGGGCTGATTCTGAGTTCCTAAAGTTTTCAAAGAAAATCGTTGTGTCAAAATTGCTGAGCCAATACAAAAGGCATATTTATCGGTATCTTCAAGAAGCTGCGGCCAACTTTTTGATTGCATGGCGCGATCTGATCTCTTAATGTGCACTATATCCTGACTATTTTACTAGGCTTTGAGACAACTTTTAATAAATTATCAAATAATCTTGTCCATGCAATATCTAGTTATCATTATTCGTGCTGCCCTATTTTTTTTAACATGTTCTCGGTTGTTTGCTTGTTGTTGCTATTTTAACCTTGCGAGGTTGTTTACGTGCAAAATAAATAAATAAATAATCTGAACACTTTTCAAATCAGATTGTACCCTCTTTCAAACTAGCCTAAGAGTTTTGATATCAAAGCGAACTCTTCCAAATTGAAGTGAGCTTCCTCTACGTTAAACTAGAAACTCACCAAAAAGGCTTGAATAATTTTTTGTATAGGAAAAGGCATTGTATAACTAGCATGCAGTATAAACAGTAATTGTTTAAATTTTAACAATAAGTGATATTAAATTTATTAAATCGAATTAAATTAATTGTTAAAATTTTAATTATTTAGAAATTGGTGATAACTAGTAAATAGCAAAACTAGTAAATATAATCATAGCATGACTTTTTTTTGAAGTTTCATGAGGAACAATTAAGTTTCAAAGCTCCTTTTAAACAGCAGGAGGTCGGCCATTTTACAGAGCCAAAAAAGAGATCGCGCCACTTCCTTGACCGGAACGCTGCGATTTTTATTCGATTGATAGCAGAATTTCTGCTTGCATGGACTTTGACACCTGTTGAGAATGCAACAAAAACAACTGTAAAGAGCGTATCATCAATTTGATGGTTCATGTAGGTGGTATTTACACAATTAATCAAATAAAAATCGCGACAAGCTCTTCGAGTGCTTGGTGCGATCTGGTCCTTTAATGCTCCCAATGTTGCCTTGTTGCGCTTTAAAACAAAATTTAATTTTTTTCTCAAGAAATTTATTGGTACATGTCGTGAAGATGGGCAGCAATGGGAGGTGGGGAGGTGGGCGCACGCCAGCCAATCATAACCAAGCAGAGCACCGAGCGAACACACACCAGCCAATCGGGTACCTACCCCGCATAAGCCCTATATGAATGCTACACAATTTTGATGCGATCCGATTGGCTGCCGCGTTTCCTACACCAAATTCTGCCCATCTTTGTGGCATGTACCCTAATAAGTAACTATAATAAATAGTAAGTAAAAATGATAATGTACTGTAAGTAATAAGTAAACATAATAAGTAGAAATAATATTGGCGTTTACCCTATCGATCAAATAAAAATTGCTGCCAACTTTTTGAGTACATGGCGCGATCTTATCTTTTAATGCGCTATATGCCTGCTTTTTTGCTGTGTTTTAAGACAGATTTAATTTATTATTTCTTCGCAAAAATAATAAAGTTTTATAAAATTATTGCACTTATTGGAGCAGGTGAACTGAAAGATTTCAAAGAAAGTTCTACCAAAACCAAATTTTTCCCGAACAAAAATTATTCCAGCTATCTTAGAGAGCCTGTAGCTTAACCTGCCTAAAGATCATTTCGATTTGGAAGAGTTCGCTTTGATTTCAATAGTATTAGGCTTAGGCTTAAAAGAGTGCTCAATTTCATTGGAAGTGTCCAATTCGACTTGAAAATGGTATATATATATATATATAAATATATATATATATATGCCATGGAGAATTTTCGAAAATGATCTACAAGTATCACGCATACCGATCAATAATGGAGAGCTGAGGATTTTCGAAAAAATCGTATCGTCTTTCTTTCCACATATAAAGCATCAGGAGCCGAATTCATCAACGCTTCTACCCGTGGGTATGCGGAATATAGGGGTATGAGGTGTTCATGATAAACCTTACCCGCCACATGGAGGGTATGTCAGTGGGTAGGGAATACCCTACGATCGTCGTGGGTATATCCGCATACCCGCGAGGATTCCGCGCCCCACGGACAAAATGGTGTTCCAGTGTGATCATCTGAGGCCGGAATCATCAACGACTAACCCGCGGATATAAGCGGTAGAGATACCGCGATGAAGCCTGCGTCTCTATCTCTTACCTTATCTCTAACCCTTATACCTCGCATACCCGCGGATTTAACTGTTTAAGAATTCTACCCCTGTTCTCTGGAGAGGCTTAGTTCTATCTTACCCTTGACTTTCATGAATACGAATCGTGGCCGCTACCCACTACGGGTAATGGGTAGGATTCGCCTATGGTATCTCTACCTATACCCACTTCACCATGAGAGGGTAAAATATCTACTTGTGCATCGGCTGGCTTTTGCAGGTCATTGTATAGGTCCAATTTGCATTCAATCTAGCTCCACGAGATCCTAATGAAGTAGAATGCGTGGCGCATTCCACAAAGTTGTCCTTTATCTTATATCATGTGAAAAAACCGCTCGAGTATTCTTCTAGTTCCGTTGAAGAGGTGATAAGCGCAGAAGTTCGGGCGCAGAAGACCTTGGAGTCTATTGCACAACTCGGTGCTGTCGGCACACAGTCTCAGCGACTGACCTATGCCTGGTACCGGCTGGAGATGAGGAGGAGCTCTCCGCGCTCGCACGTGGCCCAGGACGACAACGACGACGGCGACGACGGCGGCGTTTCGAAACTCCTTTCGCCGCTCCTCCCAACTTGCACTGATAAACGGCGGCGGCGGCGGCGGCGACGACGACGACGACGACGACGACGATACTGTCCGTCGCCGACGTGGTCGTCGGCGGGTGGTCGTGTTTCGCAGCAGCAGCGGCGGCGGCAGCAGCAGCATGTGTCTCGTCCGATTATGGCCCATCTATCATATCCCCTCGCGCCCTACCGTAGCTCTCACTCGGTGGTCGCGCAACACGATGTGACACCGCCTTCCAGCGCCATCCGTCATCATATCACTTATCCCCGACGACGACGAGGATGCCGCCACCCTCCTGCTTGCTCCTCCATGCGCCAGCGACGAGGGCGTCGTCGTCGTCGTCGTCTTCGACTGATTCTGGCTGTCACCGTTCACCTTGAGAATGACCGGCTGGCCGGCTGCGCTCGTCGATATTTCGACCTTAGTTTGCCAATCACCTTGATAGGTGTCTGATAGTCGGCGTTTTGAAAAATTCGCACCGTTAGCCTTCACCCGGCCGTCGCTGGAACGAACGAGTTGATTAAGGTCGAGAAAACAGCAACAGGAGCAGCAGCCGGCGGAGAACTAGAGAGGAGGAGTAGCTGCCCATTGAGTCACCCACATTTTCGGAAACAAAGGGTGGGCGACTTCCCTTACTAATAAGCAGAGGGGGGGGGGTGAAGGCGGTGAGTGAGGGAGTTACAGCAGTCACGTCGTCATCTGATACCGCAATTTGTCGCCACAGCCGACTAGGGTGCAGATAGCATCGAAGCCACGGTCACCGCACGCGTCCCGTCGTCCGTCTGACCCACGTTCCAACGGGGTTATCTGATCGCTGACAGCGATACACCTCGATTACCTCGCTGGCACTTCCGCTCCGTTCACTCACTCGTGCTTATCCAATTAGCGCCGGAGTTCCTTGGCAGCGTTCTTTGTTGACACACTTCTGGAAGGTGATGGAGTTCTTTGACTGTCTGTGACTGCCTAGCCCATCTGATGCGTTGGGTCGTTCGTCTTGTGGTTTATTCCATCTTCAGTCTGAAGATGGAATAAACCACAAGACGAACGTGTCTATTCCGTGTCGTAGAAATTCTGTGTCATTTCCCTGCGGTGCTGAAATGGATTCCAATCCTCCTTTTCCCGCGTTTTGATGTGATTATATGTCGCGAAAGCGCATCACGGAGGTGCGGGAACTCGCCGTGGCTGCTACCGTAACCGCTGCAGCCAATCAGGCACTGGCTCAGCCGCAAAGGCAGGGCACATGATTGGCTGTCTCGATTACCGTCAAAATAATGGGGAGTTCCCGCACCCTAGCGGTGCATCTTCGCGACATGTACTGATTACTGTAGCGGATACTGTGCTCAAATACGGATTCATACTGCCTCCACGACATCTCTATATTTGCCGAACGCGTGGCGCGTCTTTCGAAGAGATTTCTCAACGTCGACCTTCATTCCTTTACTTTCTTTTCAATCGGCTTACCTAGGATCTATGGAACTCTACCTCTGTAGCTTTTAAGATACCGTATCACCCTTGTGTTAGCACGGTAAGAAAGTCCTGATCTGTGTGACATTTTTTCTTTTTTATTCAGTATACAGTGGCATTTATTCAGCAATATAATCACCACTGTTAGTCATTACAGTCTTCCGCATCCCGGGCAGGTCATCGATTCCCTTCTCCCATAACTGGAGAGATTGTGAGCCAAAGAAATTACTGGCCGCCATTTCATCCTCCTCAACTTCAGTGGTTATTTCTTCGTCACTTTACTAATCGTCGTTCGTTGCGCTACTGTTCGTTTCGACGAAATAAGTAGTAGTTAAAAGGAACTGTCGTACTGCTGACTGTTGGCTGGCAAGAAAAGCGAGCACAGGTGTCCCTTCCGCGTGCCAGAGTGGCTCAGCGGATCCTTTTTCACTATCACGTCTCAGGGGATCTAACCTAGTTGGGCACGTCATTCAGATCTTCAGGCAAGAAGGCAAAGTCTAGCGTGAACTGTTCTATAAACAGACCCGCTGAACTAGCCTACGAGAGCACTTTCCTCAAAGTTTCCCAGCTGGAACAGGCCGCTATGTCTGTATCTGTTTCGCTTTTCCTGCAGAGCCCCTACGGCTAGGATGGACTCGTCTTTCATTTGGGGCTTTCACAAGGAAGTCTAACCAAAATGTTGGCGAGTGTTCTAGTGTTGTTTTGACGTTCCATGGAATCCTGTCGGGTACAGCTCTCTTTCAACAGGTGACATCGAATTGCAAGAGCGGCCCACCTAAATTGGGACAACATGTCGCAAACGACAACGCCCTAATCATTGAACGTTGACATGCTACTTGTCAGAAACCTGAATGCCTCTTGTTATTTGCGTGAATCGTGCTCCTTGCTCCAAGCATCGTCCCGCCCGCCGATCCAAAAAAATCCAAAAACATCAAAAAATGGCCGCCGCACTGTTCTTTAAAACAAGCCATAAACCTTTATTTTTCCGCGCAAAATGGGAGATTTATAAGATTTCAAGCAAAGTGTTGACTTATTGGGTAAGTGAATTGAAAGTTCAAAGAAATAAATAAAAAACGTAAAGTAAAAAACTTCGTTGAACAAAAAATTATTCTAAACTTTTTGGTGAGGGTTTAGCTTAATGTAGAAGAAGTTCATTTCGATTGGAAGAATTTGCTTTGATTTCAAAAGTCATATATGTGCTGACCAAGGATTTATAAATGTATAAATAAATCTTTAACAATTAAGTAAAATGGTGCAGGTATGTATGGATCCAGGAAACTTTCAACTGAACTTTTAATTCACTTACCCACTAAGTGAACATTTTGCTTGATAAAATTTGATAAAATTCTCGTTTTTTGTGGAAAAATAAAGGTTTATAGCTTGTTTTAAAGAACAGGAAGGCGGCAATTTTTTTTGTGCCATAAAAAAGAGATTGCGCCATGCTGTCGTCCAAGACGTAGCGACTTTTATTCGATTGATAGTAAAATTTCTGTTTTCATGGAGTTTCACACTTACAAGCGATGTCAACAAAACACGCATTTCCTCACTTTGATGCTTAATTTAAGCGGCATTTACACTATCAATCAAATAAAAATCGAGGCGATGAGCTTTTCGAGTGCATGGCGCAATCTGGTCTTTAGTGCATTATATGATTGCTGCTTTGTTGCTCTTTAAAACGAAATTCAATTTATTTTTTTCTGAAAAATAAAAATTTTATAAAGTTATTACACTTATTCATTCGACTGAAGTAAAAAAAATCCAAAAAAGTTATTCTAACCATCTTGGATTGTCTGCAGTTTAACCTGTAAGAAGCTCGTTTCGATCTGGAAGACGTTCATTTTGATTTCAAAGTTCATGGGCTTTGAAAGGCTTTTGATTTGAAAACTGATCATTTCTACGTGCAAATGGTATAAAACGTCCAAATGATCTCAGCCTTCTAAGCTGTGAAGGAGGTGGTTTAGCTGAAGCGTTAGCCCAGTAAACACTCGGCCGGCCACTACATAGAGTCGAGCATGGATGTGACTTCGTGAAGAGGGTTCTTCAAGGAGGAACTTATGTCATGCCGTTTGTCATCCGCCGCAAACGCGTCTTCCGTCGGGGTTTTTCCGGAGTCATCGACCATTTTCGAATGTCGGCCAGCCGGTTTCTTCTCGAAAGAAGTTGCGAAATCCACACACCTACATACCAGAGCGAGGAGGTTCTTCAGCACGCTCTTCGACGCAGCACAAACATCACTATGCCTCGTCCGGGGCCACGTCCTGTTGACAAGGATTAGCTACGTGGAATGAGCTAACCCTTATAGTATACCGGGGAAAGTGTCGAAACGGGAGGTCCAAGAAGAACTGGTGTTTCTGGTGAGGCTAAGCGAATTCGCCCGTGATTCAGCAACACCTATCGTTTCAAATCACTAGTCATAGTGACAGCGATTTCTTTCGGTTGTTTGATCCATGTAATTTTATTTTAAAACAACGACCTATCTTAAGATTTATTCATCCATTTTCTGTACTTAATTCTATTATAAAACGAAGACATCTCCTACAATTTATTCATCCATTTTATATACTTATTTCTACAATTTCAATTTTATTATCCATGTATTTTATGTACTTAATTTTTGTTGAAACAAAGATATATCTCAAATTTTAGGATTTATTCATCTATTTTAGCTACTTAATTTTATTTTAAAACGAAGACATCTCTTAAAATTTACTCAACTATTTTATGTACTTAATTTTGCTCTTGGGCGCGTGTAGCGCAGTTGGAAAAGGTGCTGGTTGTTGCGTGCACCCGATACCAGGTTGTTGGCTCGGATTTCCCGCCCAGCCAACCAAGCCTTCCATCCCTCAGGAGTCGGTGATACCAGACTTGTCTGGGAAGGGTAAAGCACTGACCTGTTCATCGGCTGGCCACCGCAAGTCATTGTATGGCCAAATACGCATTTAACTCGCCTCCACGACATCCCGTAGAAGTAGAATGCGTGATCCCAAAGAGGATTGAGTCCTTTATCCTTTATCCTTATTATTAATTGAAAAAAATTGAAAATTGAACGCTGTCCTTTATCCTTTATCCTTATTATTAATTGTACAGTTTTCATTTATTCATCTATTTTCTGTACTTGATTTTTGTTGAAACAAAGACATATCTCAAAATTTAAGATTTATTCATCCATTTTTGGTACTTAATTTTATTTTAAAACTAAGACATATCTTAAAATATAGGATTTATTCATCCATTTTAGGTACTTACCAGGGAAGGGTCTCAGGCGTAGGTCTGAACGGGGAAAATGGATAGTACTGCGAGAATCTCCACCCGTCATGTAGTAGAAAGACATGTTTCGTTTTTACTGAGTTCTTGAACCTAAAGAGCTACGGGCATTCGAAGGGGGGGGGGGGGGGAGGGGGCACAGTACCGCACCGTCAGCACGTGGCCACGTACATGCTTGTGCACGAGCTGTTGTATGGGAAGCGGCGAAAGGGCCAGCCCCGAGCGAGTCGGTGGCTCAACAGGGCACGGGGTTTCTCCGCAGGTGCTAGGTGAGGTGTTCGACCCCCGTGCTATGCAGTATTTTTGCATTTTTCATGATTGCCGCCTTCTTTACCAATTTGCTTCCTACATATCTCCTACATATTTATTTCACTCTAAATTGTCAAATAAGGATCAGATTCGTACTTAATACGAAGTTTGGGCAAAAACGGTGACCATGACCTCGCCATTAATCACCATTACCTACTGTAATTTAAGATACTCCAGGGTAATACGGAAAACGGATGTCAGATTCGTGATCCCCATCACAAATAACCTCCCTGGGCAAGGTTGGTTATAAGTCGGTGATTATGACCTCGACAGCCCTAGTCACCCGTACCTGTTGTGAGGTCACTGTTTAACGTTCGCTGAAAAACACAAAACATTGTATAATTCAGAAGCTGAGAAACGTGAGTGAAGCACAGCTCACAGAAACCTCTATTTGACAGCTTAGAGTGAAATAAATGTGTAGATGTGTAGGAAGTAAGCTGATTTAGAATGCCATAAGGCACGACTTTCACGACATTACTTTCACGACTCCAGAGGTCGAGGAGAGGTCGAAATTTTTTTTCGCCCTAACCTCGCCCAAAGGGGTTATTTGGGGTGCTAATCACGAATCTGACATCCGTTTTTCAAAATTCGGTCCATTACGGTAGGTACGAGTGACGGTGCAATACTGTACCCCCCCCCCTTCGAGGGCCCGTAGCTCTTTGGGTTCAAGGACTCAGCAAAAACGAAACGTGTCTTTCTACTACATTGAGGGTGGAAATTCTCGCAGTATTATCCATTTCCCCCATTCAGACCTGCGCCTGAGACCCTCCCTGGTTAGTTTTATTTTAAAACGAAGGCATATCTTAACATTTATTCATCCATTTTATGTACTTAATGTTTGTTGAAACAAGGACATCTCTTACAATTTATTCATTCATTTACTTGTTTATTTATTTGTTTATCGCCTATCGCCTCTCTTTTTGTCGACGACACAAATAAGTAGCGGCATGCTTCTTTAGCGAAGAGTTCGGCTTTCATCTCCGTATTTTCCTCAGCCATCGAGGCCTGGTTTCTCAGGGTCTCTTCCGTTTCTGCGAGCGCTTCCGTGCTTGGTAGCGCAGTTGGTAGAGGCGCCCAGCTGTCGCGTGCAAACCGTTAAAACGGGTTTGTTTCCGCTGTAATTCAAAGCGGGTTTACTAGGTGATTTTTTGCCATTTTTGGAGCACACAGTGGTCCGCATCAAAAAAAAAAGAAGATCTTCACCACTGTGCTCTCTGTTGGATGCCCTACAAGACTATATATACCTTGTTAAGAACCATTAGGGTAACTTCACAGACGTCCCTTGTTAGTGAAAAATTAGAGCAATTATTGGGCGACATTCCCTTTGCTTTTCGAAAAGGGAACTTTAGCAACGCTTCTACATATAAGCTGTAAATTAAGACCAAGTTCTAAGAGTTAGTTCCCAACCATTGACCCCTATCTTTTCGATTGATTCCGATTATCTCACCCCATCAAAGAGATTAACTGGTCACTTTCGCAGCGATGATTTAAGGAGCCGTGTTTCTCGGCGTGTTCTCGTTGACACCGTGCTGACGACCGTCGGCCCGCTCCATAACACTTTAACATTCGATTTCGGCGACTACGAACAATGCCGGACCGGTCACTGTGCACGCTACCACCAGCGTGACTAATCAGTGGATCAGATTTCCGCGCCGTCTCGGTGTTGTCTTCGTCCTCGCCGGCGCTTACGCTCAGCTGATCTCGCACCTTGAACCGACTTTGTTGACGCTGCGCGCTGTCCCTTGCCTGATTTTTCGAATTTTCGAGTGGTTTTTTTTTTGGTGTAAAAATTGCTGGGAAATGAAACGGTGACCAAATCAATCTGTATTTTTTTAACTTCAGCGATTGTTGATTCTTTAGCTTGAACAGGAACTCGATTCCACAGAAAGAGCTAGATCACACTGGGGTCGAATACGCTAATTCTTAGTGGAATCTCTCTTATTTGACGCAATCAGAGGAGGCGCCTGCTCTCGCCTGCGTCCCGAATCGACTCGGGGATCGGGTTCGAGTCCTGTACAGGCTAGTCAAGCCTTCAGTCCACCTGGCGTCTATCCTACGCTTGTCTGAAAGGAACAACGACCGGACTTGCTCATCGGCTGGCCTACAAGGTCAGTGCATTGGTCAATTCCAAACGTCTCCACGTCCACTTGAGGTAGTGTTCATGGCGTATTCCAAGAAGGCCAGTATTTTATAATGCATGAATAACAGTACTTTTGGCTAATTTTCTTCGTGCTTTCAATACGATTACAATTAGTAGAGCATGATATTGAATAAAGGCCAAAACTTGGGGTTAATCTATCCCTTGAGGAATACGCCATGCGTTTGACATCTTTAGAATATTGGTTCGCACAGAGACGAACGTAGCCAGCCAATAGATAAGCCATTAGACGATGTATATCTCCCAGGTGAGAGACAACTATTAGGTTGGTGCACAAGTTGTCGGACATTTGGGGCACGAAATATTCATTATCACAACATACGAACAACAATATCAAATCATTTGGAGTAACCACCCTTTACATCAATTGTCTTTCGCCAACGTGCTGGTAAGCCACGGATGCCTCTTCTCCGAAACGTGGCCGGTTGTGATTCGAAAAATGTGAGCAGTGCCTCCTTGACATCCTCTCGGTTCCTGATTTGCTGGCCGTCCAAATAGCGTTGAAGGCTTGAAAACAAATGATAATCAGAAGGAGCGAGATCTGGTGAGTAAGGTGGATGTGGAAGAACGGTCCATCCGTAGTCCGCCAACTCAGCCGCCGTCGCTCCAGCAATATGCGGTCTAGCGTCGTCGTGTTGAAAATACACTTTCACTTGCTCTCCTCGTGTGGTTCGAAGGTGGGCCCTCAACTTCCTCAGTTGGTTGACGTAAACCTCTGCCGTCACTGTTATCCCTTCGTCCAGCAGCTCCCAGTATTCTACGCCAAGAACGCTCCACCAAATGCATAGCATCACCTTTTTCACGTGAAGGTCGGGTTTCGGAACGTCCTCTGCCTCTCCAGTTGCTGGTGATAATTAGAGTAGAGTATCCACTTCTCATCCTCAGTGGCAGGGTTGTCCAGCCATCCGTGGGTACGTCTGAGGGTAAGGAGAGGCAGAGCGACATCGGCTCTGCGATCCATGTCATGTTGTGTCAAGTCGTGGTGTACCCAGCGATCCAATTTCTGCACCTTGCCAATCGACTTCAATCCTCGAACGACTGTTGAGTGACTAACACCAAGAGTGCCTGATAGTTCGCGAGTGGTTTGGTATGGGTCCGCTTCCACTCTACTTCGGAGTCCATCCAAATCCAGTGTCATCGGGCGCCCTTCTCTTTCACTATCATCAACGGAGAATTCACCAACTGCAAACTTCGAGAACCACTGGTACACGGTACTTCGAGCAGGAGCACTCTCGTTGTAAACATCCTTCAGGCGACGATACGATTCGTTGGCATTGAGGCCAGATTGATGCAGGAATAACATGACGTGCCGAATATGCGTCTCAGTTGGGATGAATTGCTTAGCCATAATAGCTGACGCTAACAACGCAGAAGTGAATGTTAGGAACAGTTCTGTAGCCCTTTCCTTTCTCTATCGATCGATCATTTACGTGTTGATACATGTGAGAAATTTGGCGGGAAAATGCACTTTCAATTCAGGAGGGATCAAATGTCCGAGAACTTATGCACCAACCTAATACTTCTTCGTAACCAATTAAAAATAATTATTTATTATGTTATTTAATTATTGTTTACAAGTAGAATACTATTTTTCCATTTTCCACAGGAACCGCTGGATCACAGTGGACTAGAATGCGCTAATTCCTAGTAGAATCTCTCTAATTTGACGCAATCGGAGAAGGCGCCTTCTCTCGTCTGCGTCCCGAATCGACTCAGGGATCGGATTCGGGTCCCGTGCAGACCAATCAAGCCTTCCAATCATTTAATGTCGTTGTCTGAAAGGGACAACCAGCTGACGTGTTCATCGACTGGCCTATAAAGTCGGGCATAGGTCCAAATGCCAAATGTTCCGACGATATCCCATAGAAGTAGGATGCGTGGCGCATCCTAGTGAAGCGAGAACATGCGCGGATGTTTGTCCTTCATAACCTGCACCACTTTTGGCTAGCTTTCTTCGCGCTTTCAGTTCGACCAAAGTTAGAAGAGCGTGATGGTGGATAAACGGCAAAGCGCGGCGTTAGTTGATCCCTTGAAGGATGCGCCATGCATTCGACATTTGTGGCATATTGGTTTACACAATACCAACCGGAGGCCAGTCGATAGACAAGTCTATGTTATACCCATCAGACGACTTTGATAACCAGTTAGTGAAAATTTGTTGAAATTTTTATTTGCTTTATTATTTAATGAATATATAATATTTTTTGTTTGTAGAATATTGTTTTAAAATTCTGACAATTTTTAGCTTTTCAACTTCAAGGCAAGGAAAAAATCATTGCAGGAATGCCTTAGAAAGTTGGATTAGAGCAAAGCTGCCTGAGATAAAAGTTTACAGTTGATAAATGGCAAAAAAGCTAGAGAACTAACAGCAGCATTCAACTAGAAAAATGCGCAAAAAACCTCTGAAAATTGTATAGACGTCAGAATGCTTCAAACTCAGCCAATTAGATGAAATGCAAAAATGCAGCGGCGCAGAAGAATCGAACCTTCGACTTCCTTCACATGATGCAGCGTCACTATCCACTGCGCTCCGAGTCCAATTGCCGGCAGTGGCATCGCAGGCGTACAAGACCACCGAACTGGTGAGGCGCCGATTCCATTGTGACTTCAAGGACCCCCTACTCCTTGGGTTTAACGACTTGGCAAAAAATAAACACATTTTTATATTAATTGAGGGGTGGTCGCTCTCCCCTTTACGACCCTTTCCTTGTAAGAGCAAATGACGACATAAATGGATTCCTATTTGGGGTGCGCCATGCGTTCTACTTCTACGGGATGTCGTGGAGGCGTATTGAGTGCGTATTTGGCCATACAATGACTTTCGGTGGCCAGCCGATGAGAAAGTCAGCGTTTTACCCTTCCCAAACGGTCTGGTATCAATCCACCGACCCCGGAGGGCTGAAAGGCTTGGTTAGCCTGAGCGGTAAATCCGAACCAAGAACCTGGTATCGGATGCACGCGACAACCGGCACGTCCTCCGACTGCGCCACATGCGCCCTGCATAAGTGTGTCTATCTCCGTCAAGGCGTCACCTAGACTCGATAAATCTGTCCAGTTGCCATGAAGAAGCCATTAGACCATCAAGAAGAGGCGTTCCAGTAGCGACGGGAGACCCGGCAGTCTATCCAGTTTCCTTCCGTCGATGCCTTCAGATGTCGATGTGTTCACCTCGGTCGAATTAGGCCGATGATGGCAAAAGCAGGCCTTGCAGAAGCGATTACCCACCCGTTCGCGCACTTCCTTCGCAGATGATAACGAGCCGATTGCGCGAAACGATCGATTGCCATTTTTTGTGTGCGGGTAATTGGCTCATCATTCCGCTCATTCTCAGAACGAACAAATCAGCGTTTTTCGTCTGCGTATGTTCGCCGCCAGTGAATCAGCTCCATGCGAAGACGTGGCTGTGAGCAATTTCAGGATGCGGCAGCGGAGGCTTCTTCTCTTCCTTATGCTGCTCTACTCGGCCGCCAGGTCGTCCAGCACACAGCAACGGCCGACCGAGGACATCTTCCGGAATCTCTTTCCCATTCAACCGCCGCACTGCTCCAAAACTCCCATCGTCATCGCACAGGCCTCTACAAGTTTGTCGTTTCTTCTTCTTTTTCTAATGATGCTTTTGACGGTAGATTTATAGCGTAGATTTTAAATTTTCAGATCAAATTGGATAGTTTTCACTTCAAAATGGACACTAGTGTACTAACGATAAGCTAGCCATATACCATTGTTTTCCTCACAAACGATAATTTTATAAAATTTCAAACAAAGTGTTCAATTATTGGGTAGGTGAATTAAAATTTTAAAGAAAGTCGTATCAAAATTTTTTCTTGAACAGTCTCTGGTCTAGTAGAAGAAGCTCATTTCGATTAGATTTCGATTAGAAAGAGTTCGCTTTGATTCTAGAGGCATGAAATTTGGAGACTGAGTTGTTGGCTTCGGTACATGTCGCTTGGGCGCACAGCAGGGGTGCGGGAACGGTCAGAACACCGACCGTGCACGTGCACCGCGGAATCGGTGCGCTGATTGGCTGCCGTAGTTACTCTAGGGATTTCTCCTAAACTATTCACAGCGGCACTCCAGGATGCCATGAAGGACTTGAACTGGGACGATGAAGGCTACCTTGTCGACGGTAGACGGATCAGCAACCTTCGCTTCGCCGACGATATTGTTCTAATCTCTACCAGCACGGCAGAAGTCGAGGAAATGCTGAACGAGCTCAATGTGGCAGGTATGAAGATTGGATTGGACATGAATATGTCCAAAACGCAGTTTATGGCCAACCAGTGGTGTGACACGGGACTCGTAAGGTTAAATGGAGTCGCTCTGCAACAGGTCGACTCCTACGTCTATCTGGGAAGAGAGCTGAACATGGATAAGGACCTCGCTCCTGAAATCGCCCGCAGGAGACGCGCAGCATGAGCAGCCTTCAGTTCGGTTCGCGAAGTCACCGATCAGGTCAAGGATCCCGGCCTCAGGGCCTCGATATTCAACGCCTCTATACTGCCTGCGATGTGTTACGCGACGGAAACGTGGCCCGACAACAAGACAATCGCCAGAGCGATGCAAACTACGCATCGTGCACTGGAGAGATGTCTTCTGAGGACAAGCCTTCGTCAGCAATGGCAAGAAGGCCTACGAAGCTCGGAGCTACGGGAGAAGTCGCAATTAGCAGACCCGCTGCAGTACATGAAGAAGTCCAAATATCGCTGGGCCGGACACCTGCTTCGACGAAAGGACGATAGATGGAGTCTCCTTGTCACAGAATGGCTCCCGAGAGACCATAAGAGACCACCGGGACGACCGCCAACGCGATGGGCAGACTCATTCTCAAGATCTTTCAGAGAGCGGAGTCTGCCTCACTGGATGCAGGCAGCCAGAGATCGAGCGGTCTGGAGAGTTGTGGTCCCCGCTGAGAAGACCTCCAGCCGACAAAAGGACCATCAAAGTATCAAAGTAAGTAAGTAAGTTACGCTAGGAGCCACTGCGTGTTCCCGTACCCTGTTGTGCGCCTAAGCGACATGTACCATTGAATCGCTTGAGGTTTTTTTTTACTGGTTCATTCTGTATTCACTGAAAAACGTAGTTTCCAGATTGCTTGTTAAATACAGTACTCTACTAAATATATGCCATTTTCACGTTGAATTGGACACTTTTCAAATCAAATTGGACACTCTTATAAGTCAGCCAAGCGCGTTTTTAAATTAAAGCGAACTCTTCCAAATTGAAATGAGCTTTTTATCCATTAAGCTGCAGACTCTCCAAAGAAGTTGTAACAATTTTTTGTTGAAGAAAAATTTTATTATAACTTTCTTTGAAGTTTTAATTTACTACCCAATAACTGAACACATCGTTTGAAATTTTATAAAAACTTGTGTTTTTGAGGAAAAATCATGGCTTAGAACGTGTTCTAAAGAGCACAACTGTAAAGAACACGCATATCGCGTTACTTTGGTGGTTCATGTAAGCGGCATTTACACTATGAAACAAATAAAGGTTGCAGCGAATTTTTTGAGTGCATGGCGCGATCTGGTCTTTTAATGCGCTCTATGCTTGCTTCCTTGCTGCGCCACCTTGAGTCAAATTTTAGTTCGTTATTTTTCTATAAAAATAAAAATTATAGAAACATTCCGCTTATTGGGAGGCAAATTAATGAATTTAAAAGAAAGTTATACCAAATTTTCCTTGACCAAAAATCGTTCTAACCTTTTAATGTGTTTGTAGTTTAACCTGACTGAAGGTCATTTCGATTTGGAAGAGTTCGCTTTGATTTCAAAAGTTTTAGGTTTAGACTTAGAAGAGTGTTTATTCTGATTTGAAAAATGTCCAATTTGATTCGAAAAAAGTCCATTTCGACGTGAAAATTGTACATATTTAACAGAGGATTTTCTTAAAGGAGCAGCTTGGGACCACCTTTTTCAGAGAATAGTGAGAGAAACTCGAAAAAAAATCCTTAAGCGACTCAATGGAATCGTGGTACATGTCGCTTAGGCGCACGTCAGGGTGCGGGAACGCGCTGTGTCACTCAGCGTAATTGCGACAGCCAATCAGGACACTGATCCAGCGAGGGCGATTACGGTCGGTGTTCTGACCCTTCCCACACCCTGTTGTGCTCGCAGGCAACATCTGTTCCATTAAATCGCTCGAGGTTTCTTTTAGTGGTTCGTTCACTATTCACTGAAAAAGGTCGTCCCCGGGCTGTTAATCTAGGAATATAAAATCCCCTTATGGTCCCACATTCAGGTGCAAATACGGCGATATCTCGAGGAGGAATGCAGATGCAGTTCTACCTCGGCCTGCACACTACCGTATGCTTCCGACTCGACGAGGGTATTCCGATCTCGAAGGACCGTAGCGACCATCGCTTCCAGACGCAGAAGCAACGCGCCTCGTCGTGGCTGCACACGGTGCGACTCGATCGTCTCGAGCATCATCATCCGGTTGGTTTATTCGGCTTTCTGGGCCCTTCGTGACCATTGTCTCCCGATGGTTAAGTGAACGACTCCTTCTACAGATCACTCAGCGCTATCAGTTCGGAATACCCGAGGTGCGAGCCGACTGTATTTGCGAGTGCAACGCCGTCTCAGACAGCTGCACAGCCGAGACGCATCAGTACACACAGTGCCCGGACGATCCGAATCGGGACTTCGTGAGTCACACACCGTCGTAGTGGTTCTGGGGTCACTCAGCTGGCCGTCTCTTTCAGCTCACCTCCTGCTACCGCACCTTCCTCCCCAACCAGTCACCGGTCGGCTGTCCAGCCGGAAGCAACGCCAAGCTGTGCTGTGACGTGAAGTTCCGACCGTACCGGTAAGTTTATTTGGATCCTAATCGGGAGGGGGTAACCGTAATGTGTCAGTTGCGTTCGTCACCCCATATTACACAGCCACCTGCCCTGAATTTAAATAAAAACCTTCACATAATGGGACAGCAGCTGAGGATATCGTAGAAGCTCAAGGAAGGGATTGGAGACGAAAATCACCCTATGCTCCCCACCGATTGGGATATATCCGTTTATTTCTGTGTTCCCTTCAAAAAATCCGTTTATCTTAATCGTACAGTGAATCTAAATAGTCTGAGTACTTCGGACTAGTCGAGAGGGAAGTCTCAGTTCGTTTCTCGTTACTAGTCGTGAATCTAGCCTACTTTTATTTATTTATTTATTTATTTATTTATTTGCACATACATGGAAGGCGTGTACGCATACGTCCAGTCGGACCACATCGAATGGTCCTGCCACTCAGCGGCAGCATGTGTGATCGATTACCTGATTGATTGACACTGTTTCGTCTGCGCTGTGATTGGCTGTGACTACCTTGCATGGTAGCAGCTCCCCATGTAGCCCACATTAACGACAAGTGCCATACATCTTTCATCTCTTTAATTTTCTTACTAAAAAAATTAAAAAATACAAGCCACTTTTTTGGCTTTGCACATGTTTTAGATTTATCATTCTTCCTGATAATTTTAGGCATCTTTTTGTTCATTACATGTATTTATCATGTTTTATGTTTTTTATGCCATTTTCACGTCAAATTAAGCGGTTTTAACATCAAATTGGACAATTTTCGAAAGAAAATTTTCTGCTTTTTCTTCTCTTTCTTTTATCGCCTTTATATCAGGTTACATTTGATAATAGTAGTACACGCCGAGGTGAAGTTATGTTCGTTGTCTGCGTTGAATTTTACGTTCTGTTTCTTTCACGTGCGCAAGAGCTCACGTCAAAAAATCAATAAATCAATAAATCATTCAATTTAGATTCTCTTCTAAACAAGCTTGACGCTTTTGAAATCAAACTAAACATCTTCCAAATCAAAACGAGTAGCTGCCAGATCAAACTCGAAACTCATCAACACGTTAGAACAATTTTTTGTTTAAGGAAAATTTAGTATTACTTTCTTAGAAGATTATTTTTTTTTAAATTTACCTGCAATAAGTGTACACACTATTCGAAATTCTAGAAGAAATTTTATAAAAATCCGTTTAAATGCTCTGGAAAGCGTCAATGCTTTAGTGTATTAAAGGAGGAGATCGCGCCATGCACTCGACTAGCACTCGACTAGCTTCATTTTATTGATAGCATAAATGCATACTGCTTTTTTAACGTTGATGTAGGGATATGTGTTTTTTAACAATTGTTTTTGTTCTACATACTCCACGCAAACAGAAATTTTGCTATCAATCAATTAGAAATGATGAAGTTGTTAGTCGAAAAGCACGGCGCGATCTCTTCTTGTAATGCAATAAATGAGTGCTGCCTAATTCATTATTTTTTTCTCTAAGTTTTTTTGGCGAATTTCAAAATGTTTGTTCTCTTATTGGAAAGATTATTTAAAAATTGCAAAGAATTCCTGATAAAAAATTTTCCATGAACAAAGAATTAATCTCTAACCTTTTTGGAATGTCTCTATTTGAATGTGTAAGTTTTTTTCGATTTGTAAGATGCTCACAATCATTTTGATTTCAAACGTATCAAAATTGCTTAGAAGAGTGCCTACTTTAACGTGAGAGTTTTTTAAAATTATTCTTATCGCTCACCGCTCTTCAGGATTTCAAACATAATTTATTATGTATTTATCTATGTCTATGGGCGCGTGTAGCGCAGTCGGAAGAGGCGCCGACTGTCGCGTGCACCCGATACCAGGTTCGTGGTTCGGATTTCCCGCCCAGGCCAACCAAGCCTTCCATCTCTCCGGGGTCGGTGAATTGGTACCAGACATGTCTGGGAAGGATAA
This sequence comes from Heligmosomoides polygyrus polygyrus, assembly GCA_947396885.1. Lineage (NCBI taxonomy): Eukaryota > Metazoa > Nematoda > Chromadorea > Rhabditida > Heligmosomidae > Heligmosomoides > Heligmosomoides polygyrus. Next base: position 4,067,027 of record OX377202.1, on the reverse strand, counting down.
AGTGCTGGCCAAATACGCATTCAAATCGCCTCCACTCTATCTAGTAGAAGTAGAATGCGTGGCGCATCCCAAAAGGAAGAGTAACGCCGTCCTTTATCTTTTATCCTTTATAGTTATATATTTCTTTATCGATCTAATATATAATACACATTTACATTTGCATATTTATTTGTGATTATATTACATATTTATTTATACATATTTATCCTGTCTTATTTTATTTCTGTTCGAATGAGGGCTCTAAGCAACCAACAGCTCTGTAGATCTGGTCGTATTTAAGGAATCAGACCTATACAGCGGTGAAACTGGAACAGCCGTCGACCTTTGCCACCTTTGTCTACACTGCCTACGACTACAGCAACGGACGGTGGATTGAGAAGGACCGCAGCACCATCCGAGCTCAACTGGACGGAGGGACTCAAGAGAGGTCAGCCAGCCTTCATCTGATCTCGGTCATCTAGTTCCCCTCCCCCTCTTTCTTTGCCTGGATCACCTGCTATTCTGTGGACGACGAATTACTAGTGCGTGCATGAAGGTCATTCATTCCTACCGTGTGCCAAAATGGCCCAGTGATTGCTAAACGCTTGAGAGGAGCGGATAGGATCATATCACTCGTTTAGGGCGTTCGCGTGGAAGTATGACCAAGTAAGACCGTAGGAGGGCATTCTTGTGTTCTTCAGATATCTCATAGAATTCAGCTGGTCTACCTACCGCGTAGACGAGTAGATGAGATGCGTAAACGTTGCCGACCCAGCTAATTTTCAACGAGTTCGCTCTTTCCGTAGCGTTTCTGATTCTTGAATGTCGAGAGTTTCGGAACTCCTGAGGCTCTGGTTAAATCCTTTGCTTACTGAAGAACTGCTCACATTTCTCTGTCAAAATCTCTCAGTGCTCTCTAGAAATACCCTTCGCTGCTCACCTGTCGTCCCGCTAATAGTCGGGCACTATTAACGCATACATTCACCCCTGCGTCGTGCCAGAGTGACTCAGTGTGCAACGCGCACCAGGAAAACGGGGAGGATGGATCTATCCTAGTGAGAGGGGGGCACTTTACTCGGTCTGTTGAAGACTGGCGTGAAACTTGAAAGTGAACTATTTTACACTGATGACACACTGAACTGGGCTACGAAAAGACCTCTCCTTACACACACTGTTCGTCTTTGTTTCCTATTTCTAGTAGACTAGGATAGATCGGAGGGCCGTGATACCTTGCGTCGTGTAGGATAGCTAAGTCTTCAAAGTTATTTGCCTCAAGAGTAGGTCTTCTGGTGTATTCCAGCTGTGAATTTAATGGAGAAATTTAATTGGAACTAACTGACTTTGTGACGGCGGCTAAGTACGACGGCCATTTGGGTTAAAGCCTGGAAACCTCGAGTAATTTCTCTTTATTTTCCTTCATTCTGACTCTTTCAGCTATCTGGATTCACTACGTCGAATAGCGCTGACGGTCTCAGCAGGCGGACGAGCTTCGCATCAGCTCGAGACCGGAATGTACTTCGCTAACTCGAATCCTGGCGGCGAGATGGAGGAACTAAGGAAGCAACCGTTGAACGAGATCAGCGACAACAAGTAGGTGTTTGCCCTGTTTGAGTTATTTACTTCATCCCTTTCCTTCGTTATTTACTCAAAGCAACAGCTCTCGTAGAGCAGATCACAAATCGATTGAATATCCGTTTTTGAAATTTCGCAGATTACGGTAGGTACGGGTGGCTGGGGCTGTTGAGGCCATAATCACCGACTTCGCACAAACTTCTGACATCCGTTTCTGGTGTTATGCTGGAGTATTGCGTATTACGCAGTCAGCGCCCCAGTCCCATAGATGAATTTGGGCGAAGTCAATGATCATGATTCCGACAGCGTTATTCACCCACACCTACCGTACTCTACCGTAGTCGGCCAAAATTTTAAGAACGGGAGTCGGATTTGTGATCACTACACCAAATAACTCCCCTGAGTGAAGTTTGAGCGAAACCGGCAAGCATGACTCCGACAGTTTTACTCACCCACACCTACCGTACTTTACCATGACTCCGACAGCCTTACTCACCCGCACCTACCGTACTCTACCGTAATCAGCCGTCATTTTAACATCGGGTGTCAGATTCGTGATCAGTACCCCAAATAACTACACTGAACGAAGTTTGGACGAAACCGGCAATCATGACTCCGACAGTCTTACTCACTCACACCCACCGTACTTTACCATGACTCCGAATGCTTATTCACCCACACCTACCGCACTCTACCGCAATCCGCCGACATTTCTACATCGGGTGTCAGATTCGTGATCAGTATCCCAGATAATTGCACTGGGCGGAGTTTGACGAAATCGGCAATCATGACTCCGAATGCCTTATTCACCCACATCTACCGTGCTCTACCGTAGTCGGCCAAAATTTTAAGAACGGGTGTCGGATTTGTGATCACTACACCAAATAACTCCCCTGAGTGAAGTTTGAGCGAAACCGGCAAGCATGACTCCGACAGTTTTACTCACCCACACCTACCGTACTTTACCATGACTCCGACAGCCTTACTCACCCGCACCTACCGTACTCTACCGTAATCAGCCGTCATTTTAACATCGGGTGTCAGATTCGTGATCAGTACCCCAAATAAGTACACTGAACGAAGTTTGGACGAAACCGGCAATCATGACTCCGACAGTCTTACTCACTCACACCTACCGTACTTTACCATGACTCTGAATGCCTTATTCACCCACACCTACCGCACTCTACCGCAATCGGCCGACATTTCTACATCGGGTGTCAGATTCGTGATCAGTATCCCAGATAATTGCACTGGGCGGAGTTGGACGAAATCGGCAATCATGACTCCGAATGCCTTATTCACCCACATCTACCGTGCTCTACCGTAATTGGCCAAAATTTCAAAAACGGGTGTCAGATTCATGATCAGCATTACAAATAAGTTCCCTGGACGAAGTTAGGGCGAAACCGGCAAGCATGACTCCGACAGTTTTACTCACCCACACCTACCGTACTTTACCATGACTCCGACAGCCTTACTCACCCGCACCTACCGTACTCTACCGTAATCAGCCGTCATTTCAACATCGGGTGTCAGATTCGTGATCAGTACCCCAAATAACTACACTGAACGAAGTTTGGACGAAATCGGTTACCATGACTCCGACAGCCTTACTCACCTGCACCTACCGTACTCTACCGTAATCAGCCGTCATTTCAACATCGGGTGTCAGATTCTTGATCAGTACCCCCAAATAACTACACTGAACGAAGTTTGGACGAAATCGGTTATCATGACTCCGACAGCCTTACTCACCCGCACCTACCGTGTCCAACCGTAATCGGCTAAAATTTCAAGAATGGGTGTCAGATTCGTGACCAGCGCCTCAAAATAACTCCCCTGGGCGAAATTGGCGATCATGACTCCGACAGTCTTATTCACCCACACCTACAGTACTCTACCGTATTCGGCCGAAATTTCAAAAACGGGTGTCAGATTCGTGATCAGCGCGCTAGATAATCTCCATAGACGAAGTTTGTACGAAATCGGAGACCATGACTCCGACAGCCTTACTCACCCGCACCTACCGTCTCTAACCGTAATCGGCCGAAATTTCAACAGCGGGTGTCAGATTAATGATCAGCACCCCAACGACTCCTCTGGGCTAACTTTGGGGTATACATAATTTTTTAGCTCAGTTTAGTTATTATTTTCTTTGAATTCGCCTATGCTTCTCACAATTGTTCATGCATGTCGAGTTTAATCGCCCAAGTTTGAGGTAAACGTTTGGCTGTCAGTGTACGAGTGCAACACACAACAACTTTCTGCCGTTGATTACACATATTCCCGTCCACTATTCTGACGTTTCAGCTTTGATCGACTCGGCTGGTATCGTGTGGATGAGAACGGCAAATTTCACGTGAATAACGGTATCGTGAAAATGGAGGAGATTCACAAGGCGAAGGTTCGAGCGATATTTCTGGAGAGCTACCGATTTCTTAATCAGTGTGGGCCGTGAATGACTATAGCTAAGCAATGCTGTTTCAGGTGAAGAACTGTCACGATCAAACCTATCGAAGCATAATCGATGCGAAGAACTACGTGAGTTTCAAGCTTCTTTTGGAGTTTAAATACAGAGTGGTCCACATGAAGTGTTACGCGGAAAACTATATACAACTTTGCACAAGCCAACTAAATAAGAAAAGTGTACGAGTATTGAAAAGGCAAGAAAATTCTGCATAAAATATCATGCCCCACATTCAGAATGAGTTCCTTTAGCTTCAATGCAGACGTGCAATCTCTTTTGGAAATTCTTGAGGATGTGCGCGATAATTTCCTGCGAAATTTGGTCCCATGCCTTCTCCAGAGCTCTTTTCAGCAAATCCAGTGAACTGTGTCTGAAAGAGCAGCCTTTTTGCACCAAGATTGACCAGGTGGTGAAATCCATAGGGTTGAGATTGGGCGAGTTTGAAGGCCAAACCTCCTTCGTCCACAAATCTGGAAGATTGGTCTCACACCATTCCAAGATCTTCTTGGCATCGTGAGCTGGTGCTCAATCTTGCTGGAAGGTTCAATCCATGTCCTTAACATCTTCTTGTGCCCAAGGTATTACCACGTCTTTCTCGTAGATTTCGGCTTTGATCTTAACTTCATTTTGAATAAAAACAAGCTTGGTGTTGCCCTGGCCCGACATTTCAGCCCACACGAAAAATGACTATGCAAAATGAGCTCACCCGACGTTGACGGCTCTTGCGATTCCTGCAGCAGTTTTTGTTGATTCTGCGCGTTTTGGAGTTGTTCGACGGTAAATATCTTCTGTTAAGAGAACTCAGTCGCGCTTGTCACCGCGCGTAAGGGCCTTCATCTTTCTGCATTCTTCCAATTTTGAAGCCTTCAGTTCTTTCGTGAGGTGCTGTCCTTTGGCAGATTTGTAGGAATACAATCGCAGATCATCGCTCGTCAGCCGTTGCATAGTTGAACGAAGTACGTTGTGCTCCTTAGCTAGTTTCCTATTGTTTCTTGCAAGATTTTGGTGCAACATGCCTTTGACGGCCTTTCGAAGGGCAGAAGTCCTAGCAGTTCGTCGTGGTCTTCCTCTTCGGACGATTTTCGATGCCTCCAGTCTCTTCGAAACGTTGGATGACGCGGTGTACTTGCATCCGATGCAGTTTGAGCATCTTAGAAGCTGTGGAAACGGACGACCCGCGTTTGAATGTATCGACTATTGCTGAACGATCCCTAAGCAAAACCATGTTTACCTAGAAACGGAGAATAAGACTGGTCATATGTGGACTAAAAGATACGGAGAGAACGAATAACGCCGCAGCAAACCACAGAAAAAGAGAGAAATTTTCGAAAATGGGCTTCTTGTAGCGTATAACACTTCATGTGGACCACCCTGTCTTCATTAATATTCAAAAGTGGACTCAATCGCGAACGTAGGCAGCATTGGGAGGTGGAAGCGCAACAGTCAAAAGTACCGTCCTTATACATCTTGTCTACATTACACTGTCGTTCGATGCGGTCTGATTGGCTGACATGTTACCACCTTCCGATGCTGGCCACATTCGCGACAAGTACCAAAATCCTCGCTTCACACGCTTTTTTCGGTATATGTCGCGCAGGTGAGCAGCATTGGTAGGTGGGAACGCCTAAACCAATCAGACCGCATTGGATGGGCATGCCATTCAGAGAGGGCGGGGATTCAGTCGGCACCCTGATGGGTTGGCATGCGTTCGAGCTGTGCTCTGCTTGGTTATTATTGGCTGGCGCGCTCCCACCTACCAGTGCTGCTCACCTACGCGACATGTACCCTTTTTTCTATACCAGTCATAATCCATTGAGGAGATCAAGTAAAATTGGAGTGCATGGCGCATCCCACACGTAGATCACTATGTCCTTCTTCCTTATATGATCTATTGGCCCATTAACCAATATCACGCTTACTCAGCTGCCCGGCAACTTCAATCTCTCCAAACCTTTGGAGGTGATCTATCCATGGATTCAAAGTGCCCGTATCTACGACGGCTCTCAAAGGCAAGTAATCGTCACTCATGCCGAGGGTTCGAACCTCCATGTCACACTGCAAGGTGGGTCCTTTTGGCACTGTTCGGTAATGCCTTCTGGAAAGAAATCTTGACTTTTTTAAAGAAGTTCTCATAGGAGGTGCCTGTAAACCTAATAAAACCTTTTAAAAATTACAGTAGCACTACATCGTATTATGTCAATTAATTCATTGAATGCGATTCTTCGCTGTGTACAGAAACGTTCTGTATCACCTTTTTTGTTGATCTTTTTTTCGATTTTTTTTAAGCGGAATGAAATTGGTCCATGTCGCGAATGTGGGCAGCATTGGGATCAGGGAGCGCGCCAGTAAATCATAAGCAACCAGATGACCAGCTGAACACACATCAGCAAATCAAGGTGCCGAGCAAATACGCCCTCACTGCATGGCACACCTATTCGATGCTCCCTGATAGCTGGCGCTTTCCGTAAAAATGCTGTCCACATTCAAGACCAGGACCATAAAATCTGTCATAAAATACGGCAACACTACATGTACAATGCGGATGGAATTCTTCACCAATTTATTTCTAAACGGATACGAACACCCTATGAATCTGGGCAAAGAACTAAGTAGCCGGCTCTTTGCCAAATTGATCCAATTTCAGTGAGCGGGGAAGTCGACGGTCATCGACTGATCTTCTTTCACAACTCCTCGCGAATTTCCGACTTTACTGGCACGATCATCGTCGACTCGAGGAGCAACAGGTAAGCGGACTTCTTCGAGGTCTAGCCAGCGACCTAAGGACACAGTCTAACCTTCCAGATACTTCAATGTGACGATGTACGGCGCCTCCGGCAAGATTAACGGTGTTGTCAAGTACTCAACGGAGCGAGACTCTCACGACATCTTCTCGTTCACTTCGTACGTCCATGACCTGAATGTGAGTCTAAGCCTTGAATTAACCTCATAGTGTTCATTAGAGGGATTCTACACATTTAGGCTTCCAACCGTTCGATGATCATCCCAATGCCGGCGGTCGTGGAGGCTGGTTCGCGGATGATCTGCATGTACGCTGATGAACAACGAGAAGAGCAGGCTGTGTGTCGCATCGTGCAGTACTTTGAAACACCTCTTGAGGTGGGTTCATTGACAAGTTCCTTAGAACAAGTGCGAGCAGATTGTAGAGGATGTTCGAGCCTTTCGGTCAGCCAATGTGTTTGAGCACGTATTCTGGTTTCCTGTCCTCTTCAGGAGATTGAAAAACTCAAGGGTTTGTCCATAGTGAGTGACGGGAATGCATACGAGCGACCAGTCGCTGCTGTCGCTGCTGTCGCTCGCGGCGCGGACTATGAACTGTCCCTAAGAGTCCTAGCTCTACAGGGGCTATCGTGCCCCGGAAGAGTTCGCTGCATCGGTGGAATACGTACGCGGACCTCATCGGTGAACACGTGTAGAGATACGAACGGAGTCGAAGACTTACCTGCACGCTGCTCTAGGCTTGCCTGCCTCTATGCCTTAAAAATGTGTATCCTTGTTGGCTCCACGAAAGACACGCCTCACACCATGCGGATGGGTTTTAGTATCTTCCACGCGGATTGCACCTGCGCTGGCGCGTACTCCTCAGCCTCCAGCATCACGTCACTTTTCAGATGCAATTGAACCGACTGACCCCTTACGGGCTACACCTTTCAACCGGAATAAACCATTTCCCCTGCCTTGTGTAACAAGACACTGCGTAATGAAGATAACAAACACTCATGTCGAAACCTCTATACACAGAACACCAAGGAGATGAACACAAGTCCTACGAGTTAAAGCTAAGCCTCGCCAAGTCACCTACGGGTTTCCCCAAGCGCAAGCCGCAAGACCTGTTCAGCACCTACTCTGGAGCCCGCGCCTAAAAGGGCGGCGGCCTAGTCTGACATTGCGATTACCTCCGTCCTTTGCGGTCCTGCACTGCTGACCTGGTCAATCCGGAGTTCTGCGCGGGGGTGAAGTCGAAGTTTCGAAGTGGAGCTGCGCTGTTAACGACCAAAGGCCGGATTCATGAACGACTTACCTGCGGGAAAGTGCAAGATTTACCCCCACCCCCAGTTACGCGCGATTCATCAACGCGCGGGGAAAACTCGAGGTAAGTGTCGAGGTAAATGCTACCTCGTCAGTGCGTAGGGTAACATTCACCTTCAAAGCGAGAGTTTTGCTCCGCTGCTAATTTGTGACCCAATGCATCCTTCCGCTGGCCCGTTGCCAGCTCCGTGGTGGCAGCGGGCCGGCAGAGGGATGCATTGGGTCAGAAATTGGCAGTGAAGCAAAACCTTGCTTTGGCCGTCATGAATTAGAAACAGGGGTAAGTTCAGGGAAAGTGGCGGGTAAGCGGCCGTCGGGGTAAACGGGGGTAGGGTCTACCTCCGGCCGCGTTCATGAATCCGGCCCCAAGAGCCGGCCGCTGAAGCCGGTAGCGAGCGGAGCGAACCGACCGCTCACAGGGCGGGAGACTGCCGTCTGCGCGCGGGAAGGCGTTTATACTGCGTCGCGGAGCGTGCGCACGATCGTACGCCCTTCGCGTCGGTACGTGGGTGCCGCGGGCACCAGTGTGTCCTTAAAAAGTGGCGAAACATGGGTCTTTTGTACGACAAGCCACTGAGCTCCTCTCCCGGTCTCTTACACTGTTTCGGCTTCTGACGTAGAAAAAGGCCCTATACAGTCACTATGTTCCTCCATCCTTGAGCCCATCCGCGCAAAATTAATAGCCGACGGAATCACTTCTCTTCTCTATCGGCACATTAGTTTCGATCTCTTCGCAGGGTTGAACGGTTTGTGGATCACAACAGCAGGGTGGCCTATGGATGGCCAAATATGGTTGATGGCTTCACAAAAGCAAATAGTGTTTACCAAATAGTGTCGACCAATTAATATTGATCGGTTTTATCGATTTTGCTTAGAGTCGAGCATTAGAGGTGGAAATACGATAGGCGCTGCACCATCCTCTACCATTCATAAATAGCGCTGATTTCTAATTAACCATCTGAAGCGAAATCGGCCGACCATGAGACCGGAACAGCACGGTCGAATGCGCCACGTATTCTACCTCTGTTTGAAACGCTGGATGTAGCCCCAACGGATGCTATCCGATAGGCTTATCAGCGTGGTACTAGTCGCTAATGTGGCCTGCATTCAGAGGTGGGAACACACCAGGCCAATCAGAAGAATGGATAGTCAGAAGAATAACCATTCAGAGGGGGAGTGTATGGTCGATGGCGTGGTTGGCTAGCGCATGCTTGGAACGGAGCTCTGATTGGCTGTGATTAACTGGTGCGTTCCTGCATCTCCATGTAGGCCACATTAACGACTCGTACCAATTTTCGCAGGAATGAAAAGTCTGTTTAACCTTGATTCGAGACGAATCTACCGCGTAAGGACGATTCTTGCTACGTCTAAGATTAGCGTCTCCGCCATGTGCGCCGGTATAATCCAGCCATGGAGAATCCTATGTAAAAAACCAAAACCCAGATGTATACATTGTCCTGTACAGTAACTTTTTTAAAGAAATTTTTGAGTTTTTGAAGAGTTAAGGTGAACAATTTCAGATCGATATCGAACACAATACGTGGCACGAGATGGTGGGCAACTGTCCGTCCTGCAACCAGATCAATTTCACTGGCTTTTCCCGGTACGTCTAGAGCCTTCTCCCAACCTCCTTTACTTCCCTACGGTCTCTCCTTTAAGGTATCTGAATCCGATGTCGTGGGTGAACGGAGTGTCGTCGCTCGGCGATTTCGTGATGATGGCGACGGACGTGCTGGTGTACGTCTGTGTGCTGGTCATCGCCTACGTGGTGCTCACCAAGATCGTCATCCCGATCTGCAAATGCTGGATCTGTCCGATGTATGTGATGTCGAAGTCGACGACGTCCAAATCGAAGAAGCAGAAGCAACGAACGAAAATCGAGGAAGACGACGGCGTCGTGGTCTGACCCTCTCGCCGTGTTCTCCAGCTTGTCCACTCGCCTCTCCAGTTACCTTCTTCAGGTGTGATCTGATGTGTTAATCATGACCGAGAATTGTCTTACTGTAAATGATCTGAACGTGCCTTTGAACTGTGCCGATGAATGTTGTGCCAATTTTGCTGCCGCTGCCAACCGTCCCCATTCTGTCTGTCTGTCTGTCTGCATAGATCATGCTAGTCGCTCTTCGTCACCCACACTTAGCCCCCGTCGTCGTCGTCCTCCATTAGTGCCCATTGTTCGTTAGTTTCGATGTGATCCGGTAGAGTTCTCCTTTGTTGGCAGACCTTCTTCATTGTGTTGTGATGCTGAATCGGGTATGTTGTTTCAAGTTGTGTCTGTACTTTAATTGTGATATACATATATTATATTTATAAAGTAATTGTAATTTTGTTAGTTAACTGCTAGTCGGAGAAGAGGAAGAGGAAGCCAAGCCCCGAAGACGTTATTACTTAAAAACTCGATCAAATCTAGGGTCTAATACTTTGACACTTTGATGCTTTGATGGTCCCGTCGTCGGCTGGAGGTCTTCTCAGCGGTGACCACAATTCTTCCAGACCGCTCGATCTCTGGCTGTTTGCATCCAGTGAGGCGGATTCCGCTCTCTGAAAGGTCTTGAGAATGAGTCTGCCATCGCGTTGGCGGTCGTCCCAGTGGTCTCTTATGGTCTCTCGGGAGCCATTCTGTGACACGGAGACTCCATCTATCGTCCGTTCGTCGAAGCAGGTGTCCTGCCCAGCGATATTTGGACTTGTTCATGTACTGCAGCGGATCTGCTAATTACGACTTCTCCCGTAGCTCCGAGCTTCGCAGGTCTTCTTGCCATTGCTGACGAAGGCTTGTACCCAGAAGACATCTCTCCAGTGCACGATGCGTAGTTTGCATCGCTGTGGCGATTGTCTTGTTGTCGGGCCAGGTTTCCGTCGCGTAACACATCGCAGGCAGTACAGAGGCGTTGAATATCGAGGCCCTGAGGCCGGGATCCTTGACCTGATTGGTGACTTCGCGAATCGAACTGAAGGCTGCCCATGCTGCGCTTCTCCTGCGGGCGATTTCAGGAGCGAGGTCGTTATCATGTTCAGCTCTCTTCCCAGATAGACGTAGGAGTCGACCTGTTGCAGAGCGACTCCATTTAACCTTACGAGTCCCGTGTCACACCACTGGTTGACCATAAATTGCGGATTGGACATATTCATGTCCAATCCAATCTTCATACCTGCCACATTGAGCTCGTTCAGCATTTCCTCGACTTCTGCCCTGCTGGTAGAGATGAGAACAATATCGTCGGCGAAGCGAAGGTTGCTGATCCGTTTACCGTCGACAAGGTAGCCTTTATCGTCCCAGTTCAAGTCTTTCATGGCATCCTGGAGTGCCGCTGTGAATAGCTTGGGAGAAATCGTGTCTCCCTGCCGTACTCCTTTCCCGATAGGAATTTTAAGCTTTCGATCGAACAGCTGGATGGTAGTCGATGTGCTCGAGAAGCATTCGTCGAGAAGCCGGATGTAGGGTGATTATATACCAGCATGCACAGAATAGCATTGATTTTCACAGAGTTGAACGCTTTCCGATAATCCACGAAGACAAGGACAAGTGGGATCTGGTACAATTGAAGGATCTAATGGTAAGAATAAGTTGGACTTTGGAAAGCGCTTGGAAGGTTCATCGACGTCATCCCACTGTGCTGATCGTCATCGGCTGTCGTGTAGACCTCAGTTTTCATCTCTTGTGATGAGTCGATCCAAAAGCGGGTCGTTATGATTTCCGACCATGAGTGGGAAAAAATAAAAGATCTCAAAACGCGACGATTTCTGGCGATCAGTCAAATTAAGGAGTTTTTCACTTTCCGAGCTGTTTATCACGGTCTGTTCGCGAAGTGTTGGCTTCCGAAGGCCTTCAGGGAAGGCCTCCTCGATTGCCGTAGGTCTGCCGCTTAGCGGTGCACCTTCAAGGATGAAATCTTCAGAACAAAATTTCTCGAGCGATCGTTGTATGTCCCTTTCTTCAGCACTATTCGAACACATGTTTGGCTTGCCGGGGTGTTTCGACGGCGGATTTGCCCGGCTTAAAATTGAAATAAAATATCGTTTGTAATTAATCTTTCGATATGCTTCAACAAGCCTTTGAAGAAACACAAGTGTAAAGCATAGGTGAAGCAGAAATTATTCCTTTAGATAGAGCGAAGAATTTCGTATTAGACATTATATAAGAATACGAAATAAGTTGAACACTGATTCAGTAATGAACGAACGAAAGTCCGTTGCACAAAAACCTCCAGAACTTTTCGGACAACTTAAAACTTGCTCAAAGGTCTTTCAGAAAAGCTTTCCCTTAAGTGCTTCCGTCATTTGGCTTACGCCTCCAAAGATAGATTCAGAGAGGCGCGCATGGTCAGTCCTCTGATTGTCTCGCGGGTGTTCGGTCTGTGATCTGTTTGGTTGGGATTGGCTGGAGTGCTCCCACCTTCCAATGCTGCCCACCTTCGCGACATGAGCCATTTCCTGAATTTCTTAGTACTTTTCCTAAAACACAAAACACGGATTCACAGCGTTTTCATTTACGAGTTCGAAACCTGCGCTTAGTCGTGAGAACAAATAGTGGAGGAACTTAAATCATTTCTGAGTGGGATACCTCCAGTGGAAGTGTTGGACAGCTTTGGTATGAGATGTTTCATATAGAAGACCAGAGTCTCAATTTATAGGAAAGTCGTGAGTCGGAATAGTTTCCATAGCATGGTGTAGGTTTTGCTGGAATTAAAACTTTTTTGAGCCACTTTCAAGGTTTCTAGGGTGAAATTTCTACGTAGAATGGTAAAAGCCGTTAAACTGCTTTCAAATACGAAGAGACAATTTTTATCCAATTTTTTTTCGTCCCTCAATTTTGTTGCGAGCCATGTTTATCGATCACCCAGGACGATGAACTCTCGATTGCAGCGGATCAAGGCGACCGGCAAAATGGAAGATCAACTGCGAAGGAGTGATGAATTAAAAAGAAAAGAAAAGAAAGGAAGGAAATAATTGTTGAATAACAAGAGAGAAGAGAGGACAAGATTAAAGAAGAAGCAGGGGAACGGGTTCGTTGCGCCACTTTCTTCAGACGAACCTTCATTTTATGCTCCTCCCGTGGCTCTTTAGAGAAGACGAGGAGCATTTAATAAGGCATTGTTCAACTCTGTCCCGTATTTTAATTTATTATATTTTCAAATTACTATAATTTTTAATTTTGTTTTTTGGATAAATACATTTTACTATTTAATCTGTTTAGTGAGTTTTTATTAATTGATTATTTGAATTAAATTAATTTAAAATAAATTGAAACTAATAGACAAGTAGATAGAATAAAATCATACTCTATAATAACGCGCTGAACTATGAGTCATTCTATCGATCGGTGGTGCAGTAGAAATTAGCGGGGGAAAATCGGGGGGAAATTAAGACACGAAAATAGCGAAAAATACCCAGACGTCTTCTCCCTGCCTGGAAACTTCGGCCGTGGGGCAATCGAGGTCGCTGAACACGAATCTGAAGTTTGTTTTTAAAGTATCGATAGACATCAATCGATGTTGATCAAATTACAGTGGGGAAAATAGCGGAGAATACCCAGATGTCTTCTCCCTGCCTGGAAACTTCGGCCGTGGGGCAATCGCCATGGCTGAACACGAATCTGAACTTTGTTTGTAAAGAATCAATTGCCATCAATCGATATTGATCAAACTATAGATTTTTGAGGATGGCGTCTAGGCGGTCCGAAACTTCAGCACTGGGAGTAGTCGAGGTCGCTGAACACGAATCTGAAGTTCGTTTTCAAAGAATCGATTGCCACCAGTCGATATTGACCAAATTGCGGGTCACGAAAATAGCAGAGAATACCCAGACGTCTTCGACGTGCCAGGGGATTCGGAAGACGTGCGGAATACGTCGCATGACGTGCCTGGGACTCAGAAGACGTGCCAAAGGCTTCGCTCAACGTGTTTGGGGATCAGGTAAACGTGCCGAAGACGGCTACCAATGCGCCTGGGGATTCAGAAGGCGTGCCGAAGACGTCGTCCGCTAAGGGGGGATCAGTACCAGTGATGGGGACCGCTTCACTAAGGGAGGAACAGCAGTGAGGAACCAATAGATGGCCCTATCATACTATACACTGTACGTACTGCGATCCTTTTGTACTCCTAGGTAGGGAAAAGAGCTGTACAAGTAGAGCAGCTAGATGTGATTGTCCTTAGCTTAGTGATACTCGCCTAGGCGTAAAGGAGCACTTATATATCTATAAACAATTATATGTTTTTACGTTAATTACGATTTTACCTAAATTTTTTAAACAACATTGTCTAAAAGGAAGATGAAATGAGGAGAATGACTGATTCATATAAATTGAAGCCTCAGTTTTCTCTAGATGGCTGCTTGCTGAGTAAGGATCTTGGTATCTTCTCAATATCTTCTTTGGCCCATCAGAATGTAGTAATTTCTTATAGAGAAAATATTTATTGAAGTATTTAGTAACAGTTAAACGTCAGTAGATTTTTCGACTGAGTAAAAGCACATTTTATACGTTTTCTCTGTACTTCTTTTTGTTCTTAATCACAACGTAGGTTAGAGGGAAGTGATCTCCGAAAAGTGCAATGTTCGCTGATTTTAAAGAAACTTGAGGCAGTTCTAGACATCTTTGCCATGAACTATCAATATCCGAAATCAAGTCCTGTTCACATGCAGTGAAGTGCATTTGAAATAGCGAACTTCATTTCAGTTCAATTTTTCCTGCACACCCCTCGCCTTCTTCTCCAGCCACGTCCATTGATCCTAGGCCAGCCGATACGTTTTCGATTGCGACGGACCAAGGTGGTCAGTGAACAGAAAGGTCAAAACAGAGATGAAAAAATGAAAATGACTAACCTGTAGGAATAGGAACGTATATGCTCCTTAAACGGGTATCTGTTGCGTGAATTTCGCAGTGTTTTCTCAAACCTTCCCTCGTGCCTAGCACAATGAAGTACAGGGTGCGGCAAAATTACCGGTGCACTAAAAATTCAATGCCATTTTGAAATAAAACTTCGGTAATCAATTCTATCTATCAAAATTATTTACAACAAACATGACAATTCAAAGCGTGCTAACAGCTTTCGAAATGATCGCCTTCAGCCTCCACACAGTCTTTCAGACGTTCGACAAAGGCTCCGTATATGGCACGCAGGTACGGTTCATCAATTTCGTCCTAGGATTTCAAAAGCGCTTCTTTAAGAGAGTCCAAATTTGGGTGCGCATCCCACAAAGGGATTGATTGGCTGGAGGTCCTTTATCCTTTTTTAAACAATTAAGTGTTTCAGACTTGGCTGTACCGCCGCTAACCAATTCAAGAGGGCGACAACCTTTTTGATGTCGTCAAGGACGAACTAAGGATTAGGTTCACCGCCGAGGTGACCTGATCGTCATAGCACTGTCGTTACCTGTCGCCATCCTAACACGCTCCCCCACCCCATTGATCGCCGTCGTTATCAATTCGACCACCGCTCCTGTCCACCTTCGCGCCGTGGTTCACGTGGAACCTCGGGACCACTTTGTTTCCCCTTCGTTCTGTGGATAGAGCTGGAGAATTCCTCATTGGGGAGGTCTAGACCTTCACCTTATTCTGTAGGGAGATCTGCGATTCTTTTTTTTCCAATCCTTTTAGTTTCACCTAAATTTACTTAGTCATTTGGTTGTTTCTTCTTGAATTTAAGATTTAATTTCTAGGGAATTGGTGCGTTTCTATGTTATCGAAGAAGTTTGCGCTTTCAGTTTCCATGAATAGTGTCGCTAAAAGGCTTTTTCATAAGCGTTTTCTCTAATATTAAGCGCCTGAATTTCTAAGTAATCTCACTCAGAAGGTGAAGATAATATTGAGAAACGCTGAGCTTCCGACCCTCCTTCATTCAGCCTTGCCTAACCAAAACCACTTTGTAGCTCTGTGGGTCTGCTGACGTCTGCCAAACCTGTTACGCCGGCCCTGATTACGACTTAGCATCGCTCCAGAAGACTAGACTGTAGTCTACTGTAGCCTTATCACCCGATGCTCACATGAGCATAGCAAGCCGGCCACCTTGGTGCCAATCTGCTTACAGTTTTGTCTGTCGTGAGCAACTGGAGCTGTTCTCAAAAACTCAATTTTCGCGTCCAGGAGTCTTCTGAAAGTTATGCCGTTTATCGTTAAGTATTTTAAAATAATTGAAGATGTTTCAGGCAGACATGGGTAAGACAAAGGTGTTCGTGATCGGCGTCGGAATGACCAAGTTCTGCAAACCCGGCTCACGCGACTGGGACTATCCTGATATGGTCAAGGAAGCAGGTGGGTAGCCGACACCGTTAGCATCATGAAATTTCACTACAAAGCACGAAAATGTTCGGTGTTTGTCAATCCTTCTGCGGGATACGCCACGCATTCTACTTCAACGGGATTCTGTGGGGGCTATGGGAATGTGTATTTGGAGTGTACAATGACTTGCGGTGGTAATGCTACGGGAATATCGGGATTTATTCTTTCCAGACAAGTCTATGTTCACCCCACTGGGGCGGAAGGCTTGGTTGGCCTGGGCGGGACTCGGTTCCAGGTGCACGCGACACCCGTGCCTCCATCGGACTGCACCGCCACTCGTCTGAATTTAACGAAACGAGGAACGTTACCGTCTTCTCCACCGACTGTGGTGTTTTTAGCGCTTCCTATGCATCTGAATGCTTTCCAGTCTAAGGTACGGTACCAGATAGCCCTTGCAAGAAGAAGCGGACTAACCTGATTATCAGCTGGCACTACAGCTTGTTCTCAGTCTACATGTAGAAGGTGTGAGTTACGTTAGAAGTAAATTTGGTTGGGGCACACCAAAGATGTTGAATACCATCTGCTATATTCGCCTATGGGCGCGTGGTAGCACATGCGAAGTAGGCGCCGACTGTCGCGTGCACCTCGATTCCAGGTTCTTGGTTCGGATCCTCTGCCTAGGCTATCCAAGCCTTTCATCCCTTTCGTACCGGACCTGTTTAGGAAGGATAGAGCGCTGACTTATTCATCGGCTGGCCACCGCAAGTCATTGTATCCCCATGTACGCATTCAAATCGCCTCCACGACATCCCGTAGAAGTTGAATGCGTGGCGAATCCCGAAGGCGATTGATTAACGCCGTCCTTTACCCTTTACCCTTTATGTCCTCAACACAGTATAATACTTCACATGGTGTAAGCTTCTAGTGACTCTGGCGTTGGACGACTGCTCCTTGAAGTACACCGATATACAGCAGGCCACGGTTGGCTACTTGTTCGGCGGCACGTGCTGCGGACAAAGGGCACTCTATGAGCTCGGCTTCACAGGAATTCCGATCTTCAATGTGAGTGATACCGCTTGGAGAACGTGGATTCTTTATTCTATTAGCTTTTGAGGCTTAACTCACTTTCGGAAACTTTCATAATCGACTCATGTTGAGAACAGGCGAAATAATTTGTTTATTTGTGCATTTTTACACATGGAAACGGGTGCCTTTATAAAAAAAAAAGAAATAAAAAGGTGGAAGTCCGCATTCAAATACAGTTGTGAAAGGAGAAGAATAATAAGTGATAAAAGGATGATGGACGGCGTCATTCAATCCCTTTTGGGATGCGCCACGCATTCTACTTCTACGGGATGTCGTGAAGTCGATTTGAAAGCGTACTTAGCCATAGAATGACTTGCGCCGACCAGCCGATGAAGCCGATGAGCATCCAATTCATTGACCCCAGGGGCTTGGTGGGCCTGGGCGAGAACTCCGAACCAGGGACCTCATATCGGGTGCACACAACAACCGGAAGCTCCTCCGACTGCGCTGCACACACCCTTCAAAAGGAAAAGGACACTTAATCATAATTTTGATGAACTAGTGAATTTTAGCTTCAAAAAATGGTGTGTAGTGTTTCATTTCTGATCTACACTAAATCATGGTAAGCAAGTTTCGGTAGTTCAGTTTTCCATCCGTGTGCTTGACACACAAGACAAACTGAGTCGTTGATGGCGTTTCACCACAAACTTGGGTAATTAAACCAACAGTGTTAATACATCACATATATCATATGGTGAGAGCAGTTTAAATACATCGTATGAGAAGCTAACATAAGAAATAAAGGACTATGAGATGAGCACAATGTGGATTTAGGAGATTTCTCCCTTTTGTAGTGAGCTTTTTGTTTCTCCAGCATGATAATCTGATAACGTTCGAAGGTCAATTCTTTTACGATATCCCACGAATTGTCCTATGATCGCGAAAAAGGCGCAATACGTGGGATGATTTCTTCTTTTTCTCTTTTTCTTCTTCTTCTTCCTATTTCTCCTCTTCTTTCTTCTCTTTCTCCTTTTCTTCATCCACATGTGTAGTGCATAGACCGTGATCAAAGTTCAATGTCGACTTTATCATCGTTCTTATTCTGGATAATCGACTTTTGATGTAAGATTTTAATTTTTCTATCTTTATTAGCTTTATCTTATAGCAGGGCGCGTGTAGCGCAGTCGAAGCAGGCGCCGACTGTCGCCTGCACTCGATACCAGACTCCTGGTTCGAATTTCGCGTCCGGGCAACCAAGCCCTACATCCTCCGGGGTCGGTGAATTGGTAGCAGACGTGTCTGGGAAGGATAAAGCACTGACTTGTTCATCGGATGACCACAGCAAGTCATTGTATGGCCAAATACGCATTCAAATCGCCTCCGCGACATGCCGTAGAAGTAGAATGCGTGGCGCATCCCAAAAGGGATTGCGTAACGCCATCTTATCCTTTATCTCATAGCAAATTACACCTAAGTTAAAGTGAAATACAAACTTACAATTGTGTAATTTTAGATAAATTTTACAGGAATTTAGTGCTTATGTCACACATTTAGGTGAATAATGCATGCGCTTCTGGTTCGTCTGGACTTTTATTGTGCAAGCAGATCATCGAAAGCGGTACGTTTCCCGAATCACTTCAATCCTATAGTTTAATGTTTTTGAAAAAAAGAAACTTATCCAATAGTAGTGGCCTTATAAGTTTTAATAAACTGCTTCGTTGTAATAAATAATAAAATCCTGCCAGACAACCCCTTCTATAAAAATCTTTGTGCTATTTGATTGTTCACAAAACATTATTCTTTTAGCTACATTAAAGTTTTATTTTGTGCTTTGAAAAGTGTGAGAAGATGTGTAACAGTCGTCGAGAAGATGTAGGAGTGGATAGGTAAAATTCTCAAGGCAAGCACACCAATAGCGGCATACTTCATTCAGTTACCTCAAACTTGGGTAATTAAACCAGCATTAAACAGTAGGAATTGTTAATAGTAATACAGTTTGCAAACGTGAGCACAGACAATGACACAAACTAAACGGTTTAAAATAAATGGGTTAGTGACTTTGTGGCCACCCTATATAAGAGAATTTAATCAACTACAACAAATTTAACCACCAATCAATATAGGATCGCCTCAACGAGGTGGTAACTGTAACTTCCTGGTAGTCCGTCTGGTTGAATCGCGGACCATTCCGTGATGAAGAGTGAGAATACGGAAACCCTATCGGTGTACCAGGAGTCAATATTAAGCCATGCATTCGTGTGGATTGTCGCTATGTCTACTAGATTGATATAGAAGCCATTTACAAAGGGATTATTTATGTGTTGAGCGCATATTTTTCGTTTTTTAAAGTGTTTATTCATTCGTTTATTTACCAGTATTTTTTATGGCTAATATACTGAAGTTTTTTTTTTCATTTCAATCACACAATGCACCACGAAGCAATAGAGCATGAAGCGCTTCCAATAGATCCTACCTGAGACTTGCGTTAGAGGCGAATTTTCAAAGATGACCGAAATTTTGTCACGATAAATAGAATTCTCATGTTTTAGGAAACTCTGATGTAGTGCTCGCCTGTGGCTTCGAGAAGATGGCCGCAGGTTCGCTAGACGCCCAGGCTGGAAACAGTGACGATCGAGCTCTGCCTGTAGATAACCACATCCAGGTAAGTTCCTTACTTTTCGAGGGAAAGTTGGATGAAGGAAACAGCTACCTATCCTAGGTGATGTCCGACACGTACGGCCTATTCCCGGCACCGATCACTGCTCAGATGTTCGGCAACGCTGGTAAAGAACACATGGAGAAATACGGTACGCCCTTCTAGACGACTACAGGGACCTCGTGACAAGTCTTCTTCTATGTTCAGGGACGAAGCGAGAACACTTCGCCAAAATCGCCTACAAGAACCATCTGCACTCGGTTCATAATCCGTGAGTAGGTGGCTGCAGTGAATCCTAGTACTATGGTTGACTTCTCGTTCCAGAAACTCCCAGTTCACCAAGGAATACAGCCTCGAGCAAGTGATGAACGCGCGGAAAATCTACGACTTCATGGGACTGTTGGAGTGCAGGTGAAGTCTTATTCAGCCATTAGTGAGCCTTTTTCCACCGTTAGCATCTAGAAGGGATCCATTTACGGCTGTCGAACCGAAGCAAAAGTGAAAAGTGCACTCTGTGACGGCGCCGCATTCCATTTTCGCCCAATGTCATTCCCGGCGACATGGCGTTCGTTAATACAGCGCCTGGCAATTTTTGGGAACGAAGGTTTCTCCTGACCTCCTCAGACAGCGTATAGTTTAATTTGGAAGACGGCTGTTCCCACTTTGATGTATACCATTTTCATGCCAATTTGGACTGTTTCAAATTAAATTGGACACTCTCCTAAAGGCCTTCGCACACCATTGCGGCAAAGCGGCGGCCCTACCCTTAAGGGCAAGTTCGTACTTCGCGACAGCAGCGACAAAAGCGACGAGAGCGCAGCGCGCGGACGTATGAACAGGAGACAGCAGCGACTAGAGTGCCTAGAGCGACAAAAGCAACTGGAGCGACAGCGCCGGCGTTCGAGTATGAACACTGTTCGGCGGTGCGCGCTCGGTTCGTATCGATATGCATGTTTTGCACGGGCGACGAGTCGCTCTTGTCGCGAAGTATGGACAGGCCCTCACCATAGTGTAGGGGCGCAGAGCTTGCCGCCGGCGGCAAACGGCGGCGAGTTGTGCCGTGCCGCAGCCGCATACCTTTGCGGCAAGGTGTTTGGCGGCGGAGACGTCGCAGGTGATTAATGTCATTATTTCCGCTGCCACACCAAATGATACACATATTATTACTACCGTCGGTTTGCCGCCGCAGCGTTCTAGCCGAACGCGGCTCGGCTAGGTCGCAGACAGAAAACGGGAAAGAGAAAAGCAACAGCAGGCCCCGACTAGAAAGAGCTTGCCTGCCGCTGCCACTTGCCGCGGCCGCTCGTCGCGAAAGTATGTGGAGGTCTTAAGCAAGCTTGGCGCTTTCGAAATCAACTGATCACCCTCCAAATAAAAACGAGCGCCTTTCGGATTAAGCTAGAGACTCTAAGAGACGGTTAGAATAATCTGTTGCTTGAGGAAAAGTTTGTATAAATTCCTTTGAACTTTTTTTAAATTCACTTGCTCCAGTAAGTGCCACTGTTTGAAATTTTATAAAGTTCTTAATTTAAAAAAATCAATGGTTTAAATGTCATGTTTTGTTCTAAGGTACGAAAAAGGCAGCAAGTTTTTAGCGCTCTGTTAGATGAGATGGCGCCATGCACACGTCTTGCTCGTTGTAATTTTTTACTTGATTGGTAGTGTTAATGCTGCTAGTTGAGACAGCAAAGTGAAGACATATGTGCTACCTACCGGTGTTATATATCTGAACAGATACCACCCCGCTACGAATAAATGAATAAATAAATATCGATGAAGAAATACGAACAAAACTCAATCAGAACTCGTACGGACAGTTGAATCTAAAATCCTTAGGAATTCCAAGAAACTCTTCTTCGAATTCAGATTTTTGCTCTGAATTTGTTTAATAGATGATTAAATTCAACAGTCTTCTCGTTTGTAATCTTCTTCGACGGATTTCCGCACGTAATCTTCTTCATTTCAATTTCATTCCATTTCTAGTCCCACCTCTGATGGTTCTGCCGCAGCGGTGCTCTGTTCAGAACGATACTTAGAACAACACCCTCATCTGAAGCCACAGGCCGTCGAAATCATTGGTGAGTTCACGTCTGCATAAGCCTTCTTTATCCTTTGTCAGATGTTTCTGAATCTTCACTTGAAGGCCTGAAGCTCGGCACGGATCAACCGTCCGTGTTCAAGGAGAACAGCAACATCAAGATGATCGGTTTCGATATGATTAAGAAGATTTCCACAGATCTCTACAAGGAGACCGGCATTGGCCCTAACGATGTGCAGGTATGAGAAGCTTCTAGAAAGAGAATTGGCTTAAGGGTAGTCCGGAACGACGAGAACGAATGCTGTGGGAAGAATCCCCATTCTTTAATTAGTAACAAAGGAAATTTCGTCTTTGTGCCAAATCCTTAAAACAAACGAGTAAAAGGCGCTGAAATTTTCCTATTGTTACCAACGAGCTCACCTTGCAGGCGCAAGGAGAGCGCGGCTGGCTCTGGTGGCGCAGCGGTAGAGGTGCTGCTTCGCGAACGTGATGTCAAGGGTTCGAATCCCGCGCCGGGTCACTCTTTTGCAGTTTTGATCTATTATCGAATTTCCGTAGAGAATTGTATCTGCGCGCCTTTTTGAAGTCTACGACGGTATAACGCACTTATTTTTTGTCGGACTCGGCCAATGTGAAAAAACTCTCCTTCATAAGCTGTCCATTGCCAAGGTCGGCCATATTCTTTCATGCAGCTTAGGCCCTATTCATACTTCGCGACAGCAGCGACAAGAGCGACGAGAGCGCAGCATCCGGAAAGTATGAACAGGCGACTGAAGCGACTAGAGCGACAGCGACAGCGCTCGAGTATGAGCAAATTTCCGCGACGCTCGCTCGATTTTAATCGATTTGCTTGCTTTGCATGGGCGACGAGAGCAACGAGAGCGCATTGCGCGCAGCGTGAATAGCGTCCAGAAAGTATGAACAGGCGACTGGAGCGATAGCGCCGGCGCTCAAGTATGAACACTTTTCGTCGGCGCGCTTTCGGTTTCAATCGATATGCATGTTTTGCATAGGCTTGTCGCGAAGCATGAACAGGCCCTTATACCTCGGTACCTTCGTGCCCAAAGTGTTCCATAAATTGTCCGCAAGTTGTGATGCTTTTCAAATTTCGGGTACCGGTATTGAATCACACAGGTATCGGCTTTCAAAAAAGTAGTAGAAATGTCCAAATGCACGTGCAGATGTGTTCTCCAAGGAAACTCGATGGCAGCGTTTCCTTCGAAATGCACATGCAAAAGAGTGTCATGGGGCGGAATTCGAATTCTTGAAGTCGCGCTGGCGAAGCAGCACCTTTACTACTGCGCCACAGAGGCTCACGGTTGCATCTGGTAGACCCGCTGTTGGACATAGTGTTGTACCTGGGTGAGTCCGCTGCACCGGTGGTAGAACTCATGCTGCCCTCAACCCGAGGCCGCGTGTTAGGCCGGTAGCAGAGTCTTGCGGGTGCCGCGGACCCGCCATGACAACGGCGGGTGGTGCGTCGCCGCAAGGGCTGCTGTACGCAATACTGCGTACTTTTGCCGGCAGTTACGACCTCTAAGAATGTCCGAGATGAAGTAAGCAGAACGCTGTTTCTTTTGCGAAGAAGCGTTTTCTAAGTCAAGTTTGGAGATCTTGAATCTAAGCCCCGAAATCTAATAGAACACTCCTTATAACTCAATAGTTCTGTGCCATTTTGCGCTTACTGTCATTTTTGTCGATCTACCTCCGCTAAAATTTCCTCGTTTGACAAGCAGCTCGAAAATAATGTGGCAGCCCTTGTGATGACGGCATTCTCTCCGATGCCTTGTTAAGTTCGATAGGTCCGTCCGATGCAGTTATACCTCGTACTAAAAAGAACGGTCTGCTTCCTTGTTGCATTTATGTGCAAGGGTTTTCCTTAAACCTCAGACGACTAACTTGTGACTGGAAGGTCACGGAGATTTTCCAAGCAATTAAGGTTACCTAATATCGTGCTAAGCTTTTTTGCGTTACATTTTGAGTACACTACACCTCCATTTGTCGACACTACCGGTGATTATATTGTTGGTTGTCAAGCTTCTTTATGGACAGAAATTATGCACCAACCTACTATATCCCTAGCATGTAGATTCGTTTTACAAAATGTTTAGAATAAATGAACCATAATGGACACTCTTCTATCACGCCCTCCGGCGGGTCTCACCCGCAGCTCCTGGCGCTGCGGGTGAGAGCCGCCGTGAACTGCGGCAGCCCTCGGGGACCTTTGCGTGCGGCGGCTCCGCGACAACTCGTCCGCGCCGCGGCTTCCACCACAGTGGCAGCGTGGGTCCCACTGCAGCGAGAGCGATATGGACGAGTTCTCGGGGTGCTGCCGCGAGACTCTGTAGAGGCCCTTAGGCAGAATCAGAGGTCTTACCCATGTGCGCTAGCTCTCACATTGCCTGTCACGTTAAGGTTAGGCCCTCGTTGCCCGACTAACGCACACCTCATGCCAATGCGGATATTGTTTAGGAGCTTTCCTGGGACTGCTCCTGTCCTGGCCCCCGACGACCCTCGCCCATCTTCACATCATTCGCGTGATACAATTGAACTAACCGACCTTCTGCAGTGTGGTACTACAGCGCTCAGAATAAACCTCCCATTTCCGAGTCGTATGACAGTGCGCGATAGATATTATACTTCATAGCAACTCAATACATGCAACATACCAATATAGAAGAGACACTGCCTACGAGTCAAAGGCTGAGCCCCGCTACCTCACCTACGGGTTAGCCCCAAACGCAACCGGCAGATCCTTCCTGGCTCCTATCATGGAGCCTGTGCTCACGAGGGCGGTGGCTCGGTCGGTGTCAGTGGTCTCTCTGTGATTACCTCTGGCTGGTGCTCCTGCGCGACCTGTCCTGATCGTCCCGGTGTCCTGTGCAGCTGGTTGAGTCAATGTCTCGATGGAGTGGAGACTGCGCTGACGATAAGGTACGAAGCGAAGAATGGATCGATCGATCGCTGCGACGACGGCGATGCAGACTGCTGTACGCGCGGGAAGGCGTTTATAATGCGTCGTGGCGCGTGCGCGCGACCGTATGCCCTCCGCGTCGGGACCTGGGCGCCTCCCAGCGTGTGTGTCCTTGAAGAGTAGTGATGGAGCGCGGCGAACGTCACGACACATAGGAAAGTTCGAGTGCCTCTTAATCGTTTGCCTCAAACCTTTTGCAGAAAGAAATATACTTTTCTACTATTTCGAGGATGGAGATTCTTACTATACTATTTGGTCCTCCAGTTCTGGCGTACCCTTCAGGCTTTTGCCTTGTAAAAAGAGAAAGCGGAAGAGTAATGAGTGTTATTAAGACAAATAAAACCTAAGAAGGCGAAAAAGCAGAGCCAAGGAAGTAGTTTGGTGCTCCATTTGTTGTAAAACGCTTTGTCATTATTACGGTTACTCGTTCAGTATTCAGCGCTTGCTTCAGGTTATCGAGCTCCATGACTGTTTTGCCCCCAACGAGCTCATCACCTATGAAGCTCTCGGTCTCTGCGAAATAGGTAATGCTCCTATGCGATAAAAACGGCCACTATTTTGGTGCTCATGGCAGAAATCTAGGCAAAGGAGGCACGATCGTTGACCGAGGCGATAACACCTATGGAGGAAAGTGGGTGATTAATCCATCTGGCGGGCTCATTTCCAAGGGCCATCCAATCGGAGCTACAGGTACCGTTATGCGAAAAAACCCACTGTGATGGTCCAACGCAGTGTCAAGTCCTGTTGCTGAATTTAGGAGTCGCCCAAGTGGTCGAGCTGTCGAACCAGCTGCGAGGAAAATGCGGAAAGCGACAGGTGCCAAACTGCAAAATCGCCATGCAGCACAACATCGGTCAGTTAGTTAGCAGTTGCTCCACGAAGTGGTATTTAGAGGTGACGTCTTCTCCAATCTTACAGCAGAGCGTTATCACAGATTGCAGAGAAGCTGTAAAACCCTGTAGTTCACTGCACCTTCTACTTCTTTCCTGATTAACAATGACCTTTCGCTTAACACTGCCTACCCAAGACCGAAAGACAAAGGATTAATCGGTCTCTGTTTGGGACGTACCTTCCACACGCATTCTTCTTCGGGCGTATGGTGGAAGCAATTTGAATGCGCATTCCGCCTCACGCAATAACTCTCAGTGGCCAGTCGACGAATAGGTTAGTGTTCTATCGTTTCAAGAGAACTCTAATACTATTTCACCGAACCCGTAGGTTTATGTATAGAACTTGTTTCGTCTGAGCGAGATCCGAGCCGAGTTCCTCGAGAGACTTGTCGGCCACAGGGCCTACATTTGAAACCAGGACCGCATCAGCCAACCACATCCAATCAGAGCAACGGCCAATCAGAGCATACCCTTCTGGGGCAGCGCGGCAGGAGTTACACCCGCTCCCTGCTGGAGGGCGTGGCGTCAGGAGGTACAGCCGTTATTCTGAGGACTGGAAACTTTTGTTTTGCGGGTCAAAGGTTTCGTAAGGCACGCGTTAGAATCTCGGTGAAGCCCCCCCCCCTCTGGGTGGTAAGGTTGCGCCATGCACTTGTATAGCCCGCCGCCATCTTTATTCGACTGATAGTGCAGATGCTGCTTACTTGAAGCAGTAAAGTGAAAATATATGTCCTTCTGTACAAAAGTTTTTGCTTTACCGTTATCAAATGTGTAACCTCACGCAAAAAGAATTTTTCCACCAATCAAATGAATATCGCGATTTTCGTGACTGGTGCATGGCGCAATCTCTTTTCGCCATTATAAAACGTCGTTTTTTTGCAATCTGAATTGGGCTATAGATATTCGTTTCTCTCAAAAAAATATTCACTTTTCATCATTTTCACGTCAAACTGGACACTTTAAATGAAATTGGACACTCCTCTAAGCTAACCTACGACCTCTGAAATCAAAGCGAACTTTCCCAAACCAAAATGACCTTCTGCAGAATCAACTACAGACTAAGTAAGATGATTAGAATATTTTTTCAAGGAAAGTTTGGTATACATTCCTTGATTTTGCTTAGTTTACCTGTCCCAATAAGGGTAATAATTTCATAAATTTTTTTTCTTAGAAAAAATAGTAAATTAAATTTTGTCTCCAAGCACAAGACTGAAACAAGAATTTAGCGGATTAAAAGATCAGATCGCGCCATGCACTTAAAACTTCGCCGCAATTTCTATTTGTTTGACAGAGTAAATGCGGCTTACATGAATCATAAGGTGAAGATATACACTGCGACCGGAAAGTATAGGGACACCAGCAAATTGCGTAATTCTGCTAGCTACCCGCAGGAATTGATCTAAAAATTATACTATGGAATTCTACACGGCAAAAAACATATATACGAAAGAAATGGGCAAAATCCCCCGAGGTGGCAAGGAACGGGAAAGGATCACGTGACGGGACCCTGTTTTTGAGTGACCAGAAAGTATAGGGACACCACCAAATAAGGTGCGCGGAGAAAGGTACGTTGTTGAAAACTATTTTGCTATGCAATATACTGCCTCATAATTTGCTCATTGTAAGGATGGGTCGCGGATCGATGCTATCAATAGAGGAACAAGCTCAAATCAAGGCCCTCAGAGATGCAGGACTCAGCATACGCCAAATTTCGACTCAACTGGGACGATCAAAGAACGTTATTAGCAAATTTCTACGCAGTCCTGATCTATATCACTCGAGGAAGTCTTCAGGACGTCCCAGGCTTCTTTCGACTCGAGACGAGAGGCAAATCGTGCGAATAGTTTCCAATAAATCAATCAGTTTGGAGGAAGTGCGCAAGAGTTTGAGTAAGAAAGTCTCGAAAGAAACGATTCGGTGCTGCTTAAAACGCAATGGGAATGTTGTATATACCCAGCTCCGTTCTGCTCCACGTTTGACAGAAACGCACAAGAGGAACAGGCTCGAGTTCGTCTCTAGGAACAAACGACGTCTTTGGACTAAGGCAGATTTTTTGCGTTGTCAGTTCTGACGCTAGGTATTTTAACATTTCATAGTTCAGGTGATCTTCTCGGACGAAAAGCGCTTTAACCTCGATGGTCCAGATGGGAACCGATTCTACTGGCATGACTTACGCAAGGAGAAGAAGTATTTCCCAAGAAGGAATTTTGGAGGCGGCACAGTTATGGTGTGGGCGGCATTCCACGCAGAAGGAAAGCTCCCTCTTGCCTTCACGTCAGCAAGGATGGACGCAGATGAATACCAGCAACTGTTGGAAACCCATCTGCTCCCATTCCTTCAACAGAATGCTGGTCAGGGATGGGTTTTTCAACAGGACAATGCATCGCCGCATGCCAGCAGATCCACAAAAGGCTTCCTCAGAAGAAATTCTGTTGAAGTTCTCGACTGGCCTGCATGTTCTCCCGATATGAACCCAATGGAAAATATCTGGGGACACCTTGTAAGGAAGATTTACGAGCATAACCAGACATATTCTTCTCTGCAAGGACTTCGATCAGCAATTCTACGCGCTTGGGATGAACTTCCTCTACAAACACTTCGAAATCATGCTGCTTCGATGCCAGCCCGACTTGTAGATGTTGCAATGAACCGCGGAGGACCAATTGAGTACTAGTTATCAACGACTGTTTTTTATCTTGACAATGAAGTTGTTTTTTACTAGTGTCCCTATACTTTCTGGTCAATTGAAAATGGTGTGTCTCCATATTTTATTTTCTTATTTAGCTCACATCTAACCGATTTTCCTAAAATCTTTTGCTTCGAACTTCTTTGCCGTAACGAATTTTACAGTAAAAAGTTCAGGTCGAATGATATCGATTAGCGTACGAAAACTACAATTTTTAAGTGTCCCTATACTTTCTGGTCGCACTGTATGTGTTCTTCACAGTTGTTTTTGTTGCATCGCTAACAGGTGTCAAACCTAATCCAAAAATTATGCTATCCATCGAATAAAAATGGCGACGTCTTAGAAGAGGGCATGGCGCAATCTCTTTTCTTGGCATTGAAAATGACAGTTTTCCTGCTCTATAAACAAGCTCTAAATCATTATTTTTTAGAAATAAGAATTTTATAAAATTTTAAACAGTGTGTTCATTTATTGAGTAGATGAATGTGAACTTCTGAAAAAGTTACACTAAAATTTTCCTTAAGCAAAAAAAAATTCCAACCTTTTTGGAGAGCCTCTAGTTTAATTGTAGAAGAAGCTCTCTTTAATTTGGAAGGGTTCGCTTTGATT
This sequence comes from Heligmosomoides polygyrus polygyrus, assembly GCA_947396885.1. Taxonomy (NCBI): domain Eukaryota; kingdom Metazoa; phylum Nematoda; class Chromadorea; order Rhabditida; family Heligmosomidae; genus Heligmosomoides; species Heligmosomoides polygyrus. The sequence goes on along the minus strand of OX377202.1, from coordinate 4,037,862 downwards.
GCAAAAGTCTTAGGCCAGTTTAGAAGAGTGTCCAGTTTGATTTGAAAAGTGTACAGTTCGACGTGAAAATGGTGTAAATTTTCAAGCGCTAAGTCTCCCTTTTGGATCAGGTGATTTCAGAAGTTTCAGAGAAAGTCGTAATAAATTGTCCTTTAAACAAAAATTATTCTACCATTTGTGGAGAGCCTCTAGTTTAATGTGGAATAAGCTCGTTTATTGTGGAAATTGTTCAGTGTGATTTTAAAAGCGTCAAGCTTGCTTAGAGGAGTGTCCTATTCAAATTGAAGTGTGTCCGTTTTTGTTTGAAAAGCATCCCAATTTTTCGTGAGAATGGTATATATTACATCTACTTCCATTTCCAGACCGTTATCGTCAAGGTTTAAGGCTCGAGTTGCGCCGATAGCAAAGGACTCCGTCCTTCTGGGGTCGCTGAATTGCTACAAGATTACTAGGGGAACATAGAGATGAAATGTTCGTCAGATGGCCACCGAAAGACGGCGTTTTCATAAAAAAAAACTACCGTTCATATATCCCGTAAAGGCAGAATGCGTGGCGCATCCAAAATAGGGGTTGATTAAAGTGAACTTTTATGCTTTTAGTTGCCTTTCCTTTTACGTCACTTTATTGCTTTTCTTTTTCTTCCGGGGTCTGCACTTGTTCTACCTTCTTCTGTCCCTCTTTATTCGTTTAATTCGTTTTTTTTTCATGCCACCTGCTTCCTCCATCTTTCTCGCACGTTCCCTTGTCTACGGCGTCTATTTTTTTTGCTTAGTCTTATCTCTACTCTGTTCTTTGCTTGTCTTCTTTTCTGTTCTTCTTCTTTTTCGTCATATTCACTGAACATATACCGGTGAAAGGTAGGGACGGTGGTTCATCCTGATTTGCATCTACAAACTCCGAGGAATTTACATCCGAAATAAAAGCGTTAGCTGCTGGCGGAAACATATACACTACAGATGCAGTAGGTAAAGCTGCCACCTCTGAAGAAAAGGGGTGCTCCCCATCTCTAGACCTGCACCCATTTTTCTTCTCAATTGCACGGTATTTCCTCACTTCGTCGCACTTTCTCTCCCCTATTCCTCCTTCTGGCCGATCGCTTTCCTCTCAGCTGTTGTTGGCCTATTTCTGCGGTTGCGGTGGTGCGATCGCTCTTCACTTAACAACCGGATCCATCCATATGCCCACCTAGCTGAAGAGCACTGAGACCTATCCTTGGTCTTCGCTTTAGACCAATTCCTGACTTACGGCAAACCATGTCTTGGCTAATGGCACCGTCTGCTTACTGCTCAAAGGGTTGCTTTTCCCAGTAGAAGAAATCGGACGTTCTAAAGGCTCCTGTTCTCTTCACTTCATCGGTTCGAAGGTCCACGTGGATCAGTCCAAGAGAATCGCCATCTTAAAGGCTCACTACGATTCGGTAGATTTCTCTCCATGAATACGAATACTATCTACCTGGTGTCTACTCGCAGTAGGCCTTCAAACTCAAGTCGGTGCCAGTTTTTCGGAGTGACTCGACGAATTCCCCGGTGCGAGTGTATTCTCTATCTGTGGCAATCAATAGGTGGTTCTGGAGTGATAAAGGAACAGCGAGAAACGTCGTCTGATAAGGCCGCAGCAACTATCCAGACTGTGGCCAGCTTTCAGTATCGTTCGCTGGCATTCTCTCCCCGTATATAGCTCATTGCACCGGTTTTCCCCCACGTACATCACGAGCTTTTCCCGTGTCGCCTAGTACCTTTTGTAGCTGTGCTTGCAACGGTGTGTGTCGTCCGGTCTCTCGGATACATCTTCGTGGCACCGAATTTGTTCAATTTGCTTTTGAATCACCTGTGTCGCATTGGAACCTTCATAAAAGTTCCTCCAACACCACCCAGTTGCCGTCTAAGTTGAGCACTTCCAAGGCCAAGGCCGATACTTTACAAATCCAGCTGGACTTGCATACCTGAAAGAATACATTTGAATAAAAACAATCTCATGTTGTAGGAAAGTTTGTGCTAAAAACTCATTTATGTATCTCAAAAGAGTGTCTCAAAAAGTGATGTGCTGTTCGAGTATGAATAGAATTCTTACCCATTTGGTTATAGCCGTATTTTTTAGTCATGCTTGCTTATAAATTATTAGTTTTTATTATCAACTATTAGCTATTAAAGGACAAAGGACGGCGTTACCTTTTCCATCCCTTTTGGAATGCGCCACGCATTCTACTTCTATGGGATATCGTGGAGCTGATTTGAATGCGTATTTGGCCATGCAATGACTTGCGGTGGCCAGCCGATGGACAAATCAGTGCTTTATTTATTCATTTATTTATTACAAGGCACGGATAACAATCACATGCGGTAAAATTCTAAAAATAACGCATAACAAACAAAAAACAAGCCTAACGAAACGTTAGTGTAATTAGACGTTTGAAAGAAGACAGAGACATGTTAATCATGTTCTCATTCTCAGAAGGTAGGGTGTTGAGCTCTCTGATGCTCCTGTGAATGAGGAAACTTGACCTTACTTTTGACCTTGGAAGTGGCAGGTGGAGTCGGAGATGCCCTCTTCTGTCAGTTGTCAAAGGGACGCCAAAAAACCCAATTGGGTCAATGGAAAGCCTTCCAGTCAGAACTTTGAACAACATAACTAAATCTGCTCGCTTTCGTCTAGTCTCTAGGCTACACAACCCGAGCATTTCGGCCCTGTCAGACCCACTCGGAATGTTGTCGTAATTTAGACCACGACAATTTAGAAAAAGCTTGCTTAGGGGTAAAGTTATTCTGAACACTTTCAAAGAGTTTTATGTCCTTCTTCTGACAGGGACTGAAAACTGAGACACCACATTCTACTATGGGCCTTACGTAAGATTTGTAGGCTCTCACAAAAGAAGGTTGATCTTTGGTTATCAGACCTTAAACAAGTTATAAATTCGGTAGTTCCTTTTTTACAAGTGCTTTATAATGATGCTCAAAGTTTAGGTTACTCGAGAAATGGAACCCTAAATCTCATGCACATGGAAGCTGCTCTAAAATCGAACTGTTGAGTGTATATGTTGGACGGTGACTTTGAGATTTAGATTGAATCACCAGACAATGCGATTTTTCATCCGAAAGGGGTAGTTCCCAGGTGCTTCCCAATTCTCTACAAAATTTATAGCCGCTTGGACATCACAGGAAGCTTCTTGATTGTCGACTTCTCTATAGATCTTTATATCATCCGCGTACATTTTACAAGAAACTCCAAACCTTTGAACTCAATCAGGAATCTCATACGCTTACAAAAGAAAAAGTAAAGGCGATAGTACTCCACCTTGTGGAACACCACTGGGGGCTGAATAAACCGATGAATACTCTCCTCCCACTCTGACTTGATAGGTTCTGCCCGAGAGAAAACTCTTTATCCAGTCTACAGTCATAGGATGTATGCCTACCCTTCCCATCTTGTACAATAATTTATCCTTCCCAGACACGTCTGGTACCAATTCACCGACCCTGGAGGGATGGAAGGCTTGGCTGACCTAGACTTGAATTCGAACGAAGAGTCTAGTATTGGGTTACGCGGCAGCGGGTACCTCCTCCGACTGCCCTACCAATTATTAATTGTTAGTGGGTTATTGATTGTTAATATAACACAAAATTTTTAAGTATTAATCTGGGTTCCTGGTTCGGATTTCACGCCAGGCCAACCAAGCCTCCCATCCATACGGGGTCGGTGAATCGGTAGCAGACTTGTCTGGCGAAGATAAACCGCTGAGTTGTTTATCGGCTCCCCACCATAGGTCATTACATGGCCAAATGCACATTCAAATCGCCTCCACGACATCCCGTAGAAGTATGAATGCGTGGCGTATCCCAAAAAAGGATTGAGTGACGCCGTATTTTGCCATTGTAATCCTTAATAATAATAACTGCTTATTGAATATCAGTTGTTGCTATCAATTATCAATTGTTCATAATTATTAATTGTTAATACAATGCAGGTTTTTCCTACAATGACAGAAAACACTATTAGGGGTTAAAACTAATGAGACAAATTGAAAAAAATTCTTTATCTCTTTATAACTCAATTACAACTCTACGATGCTGAGGAATGTATTTGCCATTAAGGGCAAGGACCTTGCTTCCATAGCTCAGCCAAATTCCTGATCCCATCCTTCCAGAACTGCTTGGGCGTGGTGTTGATCAACTGCTCGATATGGTTGTCAAGGACTGCTTGGGTTCTTGTGCATCTTCCGACCAGGAAGTTCTGTAGGCTCAAGAAGTAGTGGTAGTCGCATGCAGAGATGTCCGGCGAATACGGTGGATGAGGCATGTGAACGTAGCCCAGCTGAGCAAGCTTATCCGTGGCTGATGTTCCCGATGGAGTGCGGCGTTGTCGAGGAGGAGGACCTTCTTGAAGTGCTGAAACCGAATAAGTGCGATTCGCAGGTCCATCTCTTCTAATTCGTTCACCATGGCCTTGGAGTCCATCGTCGTGCTTTTGGAATACATCTTCCAGTACACCGGTCCATGGGCGCAGACCCAAAAGCTCTGAAGATGCTTCTCGCCGTGTACATCTCGCCGATCGAAGATCGGTAACAGGTTACCAGGCCTCACCCAGACTGGCTGCATGCCAGGATTAAGGTTAATGACGTGCTTCTCATTTTGCATGACTATTGAGCCCAGGCTGCTCAGGGTTGGGAATTGGGCGAGATTTGTGCGACACAGGTCGACTCGTCAGACTGGGGCTTCGGCATGAGACAGGCTGGGGTTTTGGCATGCTTCTGGAAAGGGCGGAAGTGGTGACTTCTCAGGTGGCCTTCAGTAGGTAGCATACAAACGTACAAATACGACAAACACGAAACCAGACTCCAGCCACGGGTTATATGGACACGCCATGGAGAGTCTCATTACTTTTGGCTCTCTCCAATAGTATTTAGACATGTTGTGTGGAGAGATTGCGCCATGCAGTTGTCGACTTATCTCGCTGGTAATTCGATTGGTAGTATTCATATTCATATTATACATAATATTTTATTTTCATACTCGTCTACTCAGTGAGATTTCAGTGAAAACAACAACACTGGATGACGCTAGGGCAACATCAGTCCTTACTAGCACCCTGGAATACAAAAACGGTGCAAAACATTAGAATGAAGACATTCTTATTCCGTATATTCCACTTTAGAGAAAATGCTTCAAAAATAGAGAATATTTCGAGAGTTGTTGAATGTTGTTGAACGATTTGCTTAACCCAGTACCGCCTTCAACGCCTTCGATATGATAGACCAATCTGTTCTGAAAGATGAAAAATTGATTAAAAACGCCTCTAGCCAACCCTGTTTGGGATGTGCCAACCACGCAATCTACTTCAGCGGGATGTCGTGGAGGCAGTTCGTATTTCAAGTAAAATCATTGTTATTAATGAAAGCTATTGCCTTCTGTTTCAGGTATCGGTGGAGCCGGTGTAGTCGGTCTCTATCGCCTAGCCTACCCGTCGAACAACTCACCGTCAACAAACGTCGCATCGAAGATGGGCGCCCTGAAGTCCGACGTCGTGTTTTCTGAAATCAAAGAGCGTATTGCTGAGGTGAATAGAGGAAGAGTAACCTATTATCGCGAGGAAGTCTGGTTCAGGAGAAGGGTCTTCCTTCCCTGGCAATATTCTCTGTTACAATAGTTCACAGTTGATAAGAGTTCGTTTTTGTCCATGTCGCGAATGCGGGCAGCATTGAGAAGTGCGAGCGCACCAGCCAATCATAACCAATCAGACAACCACGCAACATGCGAGACAATGAGGGTAGCGAACGTACACGTCCTCTCTCGATTGCATGCGGTCTGATTGGCTGCGACGTTTCCCCCAATGCTGCCCACATTCCCGACTAGGACCCATCGTCCAGTTATTCATTCGCTTTCGTGGAACTCGATGCTTTCATTTCAGGAGAAGGACCTCGTCAAAAAAGTCGCCTCATCGTTCAGAATTAGTGTGACCGGTGAAGATGGCACAGTGAAGAAGTGGACCATTGACACGAAGGTAGACCTCTTCTTTCTTCATTTTCTTTCTCCTTTTTTATATTCTTCGAATTGCTACGCTCATCTCATCAATATCTTTCTACAGCTTTTTTAACTGTTCGCTTCAACTTTTTCAGAATAACGTGGTCGCCATTCGGATACCATATGGGGCTTTGCCCTGGTGGTCGATAGTGCTTTTGGATACCGTTTAGCTGTTCCGAAATGTTGACAGGCCGTCATATTCGAGTGATTCCCTAAACAAACAGCAATCTCTGACCATAAATCGGTAATATCGATCGATTTTGGTCAATCAATACCACTCACTTTTGCGAATGTTCTCAAAGGGTTAATTTACTTCCGTGATATCCATCTCATTTGTCAGAATCTGAGTATGAATCAATAATATCGCGAAAGCACTCCTGAAAGCATTCAAGCTGCAATCGATTTTGTGCCGACGCACAGACGGAGAGACGGACGGATAAACTCCCTTGAACAAGATTAGATTCCTACCTGAATCAAGGAGAAAAATCAGTTGCTGTTAGTTTCTGCAGGATGGGCGGGAATACTGCGCTGCTACTACAGCCCTGTAGCTCTCTGCAGCTGTTAGGAGGAAAAGCTGTCCGTTTCTGTCTCTTTTTCAAATGGTTTACTCAGATCCATGCGTACAGGGCCGGTGGCATTCTTTTGCGCTCACTGAACTTTTTACACAACTTTCTTATCAGTATCCCCTTGTCGCGCAAGAAGAAGAATCGATTGATATTGATTTATTAATCGATAATGATATTTATTTACTGCGCACCCCTCTGGCCAACATATTCGCCAGAGGACTGGGCATTAATTAAGTACATTTTCACCAGCGTTTTATTCTACAATTGATCGACATTGATTGCTTGATCGATCTGTTTATTAGTTGAGAATTTCACAGGTTATTGTATATAAATGTGAAATCATTGGTATCGCCGAGCTGTTTTGGAAACACTGAGGCTGAAAGTAATTTTGCGCCGACAGACGAACAGACAGACGGACTAGCTATCTATATATGAATATTATATGCAATATGTCGGTGGATTTAGCTCCGTAAAGGAGCATAAAGCAAAAGAATATACTCATCCGTTCCAGAGCCAGCCGCCCTACGTGGGTCACGATGAGAGGAGCGTTGAAGTTGAGATCAACATCAAGGACAGTGACTTTATGAACATCGCCGCCGGAAAGCTGAAGCCGGATCAGGTAGGCTTAGTGCACTGAAATGACTGGTCTACTACTGCAACTACGTAGACGTTGTTGTTCCAGGCGTTCATGCAAGGAAAGATGAAGCTGAAGGGAAATATTGCCAAGGCGATGAAGCTGAAGACGTTGCTCGATCCGAAGATGCTCAAGGCGAAGATCTAAACTCACTCGATTCGATCCTGCTATATGCCGACTAGCTTCCCATTGCACACTTTAGATAGTGGCGAGAAAATCAGTGCTCTTATATATGTGATTCTTATTTTTATGCTGTAAGCAAAAAATGAAATCCTCATGTGGATTGCCTTGTCAATTTGTATGCATTAATAAAGTCTGCCAGGGATGATTGGTCCGAGACCTTTTAAGGTTTGTCCTATAATATATATGCTCACTGCACTGTAACTATTATTAACTTACCTCAAAAGCGCTACAACTGTATTCGCGACGATGTCCACTCATTTGAGTGGAGAGGTAGTTTTGGGAATTTCTTTATTGGTGTTTTTGTTCAATTTTCTTCTTAAATTCAAAAAATGCTCGAAATCCACAGTTTTTCGCTTCAACGGTCGATTAAAATGTACTCACTGATGGTAACACCTCGCGAGGGACGATGTCCACACAAATGAGTGGGTACCCGCGCGCGCCTAAGGGCCTGTTCATACTTCGCGGCAAGAGCGACTCGTCGTCCATATTGATCAAAACCGAGCGCGCCGCCGAAAAGCGTTCATACTCGAGCGCCAGCGCTGTCGCTCAAGACGCTCTTGTCGCTCTTGTCGCCTGTTCATACTTGCCGGTTCTGCGCGCGTCACGCGCGCTGCGCTCTTGTCGCTATCGCCGCCCGTGCAAAACATGCAAATCGATTAAAACCGAGCGCTGTTCATACTCGAGCGCCGGCGCTGTAGCTTCAGTCGCTCTTGTCGCTCCAGTCGCTGCTGTCACCTATTTACACTTCCGCGCTGCGCTCTTGTTGTTCTTGTCGTTGCTGTCGCGAAGTATGAACAGGCCCTAAAAAGCAGCCGCCCGTCGCGCATATTGGGCGAGGAAACACTCCCGTCGTGATTGTGTTTAATAATAACAGTTTTATATCTATGTACATATTTATGAAAAGTATAGAAACTTCTTAGACGGCCGGCATCTACATCATTTTCGCTTCGCTGACGACATCGTGCTCATAACACCGAGCATGAGCCAGGCGGAGCGAATGCTCGCCGACTTCGATCGTGTATGTGGGAACGTTGGACTGCAGCTGAATCTTACGAAGACGATGTTCATGATGAACGGATGGGTTTCTGATTCCCCATTCTCGCTCAACGCAACGAACATCTCGGAATGCTCCAGCTATGTGTATCTGGGTCGCGAAGTCAACATGGCCAACGACCTAGCACCAGAACTTAGCAGGAGGAAACGAGCAGCTTGGGGAGCTTTCAAGAGCGTCGAAGAAGTCGCGAAGAAGACGAAGAACGTCCGACTCCGTGCCCACCTATTCGATTCCACTGTTCTTCCTGCCCTAACATACGCCTCAGAGACCTGGGCTATACGAAAGCAGGATGAACACGCGATCAGCGTCGCGCAGCGTGGAATCGAGAGGACGATGCTCGGAGTGACACGACTCACGCAAGTGAGAGAAGGCCTCCGGAGTTCCGAGCTTCGCCGACGTTCGAAGATCAGAGACGCTGTCGCGTGGGCCAAGTTGTCGAAAATTAGGTGGGCCGGCCACGTAATGCGCTTCGCAGACACCCGCTGGACGAGAGCCATCACCAACTAGATTCCGCGGGATGTCAAAAGAACACCAGGACGCCCACAAACGCGTTGGTCGGACTTCTTCGCTAAAGCCCTGAACGACCGATATGACTCTCTTCGTGTCCCTCAAGCGAGGAGGATCCATTGGACCACTCTGGCACGCGACAGGGACGAATGGAGACGCTGCTGGCACCCGCTCGAGCAATTCGATGATCAACGGGACGACAGGTGATACAGGTGATAGAAACTTCTTACGTGAAATGATCTATTCAAACGGACAATTGCTCCCGTAGCGTATTACTGCGGCGACATGATCGGTAGTGAAACGCCGACTGAAACTTCTCTTGAAATGGTTCTTACGGTGGTTATAGAGCAGAGTGCCAGTGCAAAAATAAAAGCTTTTGGTTGCGCTCTATACTTTCCTCCGCTCCTGGACTCTATTCCTTTGCTCAGTCTGTGTTCTCCTCAGCGGTGGGAAGTAACTCCACGATGTGGCCAATCTGCACGGCTCTCTGCCTTATAAAAATCGTTTCTATAGATCATTCAGAGGTCAAAAGTTGTCATTTTAAAGGTCTTCGCACACCTTTGCGAAAGCGGCGGGCGGTAAGCTTTATTGTTAAGTATAAGGCCTTATTGTTAAGGTGTCCCTGCCTTGTTGTTAAGTATAAGGCCACCGCTTTGCGGCAAAAGTGTGCAGAGGCCTTAAGAGGACGTTCAGAGGAGCATCACAGCGCGAAGCGACGTAATGATGAGCACCTCGCGCCTAGCCGTGGTATTTATACACGTTGTGCATCGAGCGTCATACCTTACGAAATTATCAGCATCATCACGCGATGAAGATATAGGATCACTGCCAAGCAATGCTCAGCGCTCGGCCATGTCTCGGACCGCCATGTTTTGCCTGTCACCGCTTCTTATTTTTATGCATGTTTTATTTTTTTTATGTATCTGCCATGTTTTTGTTGGAAAACGTCGTTTTATTGAGACTTCATTCTCATCTCAGAGGTTCTCGACCGTAGAGCTCAAATCGCCCGACAGTAGATAACATCAGCGAGACTGCTGGGTGATACTTTTGCTGAAGAGCTTCAGGCGCAAAGCGACCCTGGGGGGGGGGAGTCACCTCATAAAAACTGTCACTAACACGAAAAAAAGACGAGACACACTGATAGTGAAGAAAAGGGACAAACAATGCTATAGCTCTGCTCTATGCTCTCCTCCGCTGACATGGACCCCGAGTCGCTTTGCTCCGAGTTTCAACTTTAAATATTTTCTATTGCACGAGAATAAGCCCATGTGCAGATCAAAAACCTAACCGAACACAAATACTAAGAAGGAAAAATGAAGTCCCTGAAGATATTTTTTTAGAGATCTACGAGAGAGTCTATGAGACCCGGAAACAAGTTAGCGTGCTTTCGTTTTTTCCATGCTTAGCTATCAAGCGGTTGTGCTTCTCTTCACGTTATACCGGGCGTTATACGGACAGGGACATAGGTGTTTTCATTGTAAGTGCTGTTTGTATGTTCTTGGTTCTTAAACTTGAAAGAAATAACCAAAAATCAATAGCTAAATAACATATCCGTCAAACCAGAAGCGACTGTCGAAGGTTGTTCAGGCAGAACGCTTCTAGCCAGTAAACCTGAGTGCTGCGAGGGCTGAACAGCGATTTCACGACAGAGGACTGGTGTTCTACAGCGTCGTCATCGTCACCAAAGTGAAAATAAAAATTTGATAGTGGGACATCTTTTCGGCTGAAAGATTTAGGCGAAGGGCGGCTGTTGGCAGCATGAACAGCGACGCACGCGACGCAACCGCTTGCACTCCACGTAGGCGATGGAGCGCGGAAGCCGTGCACTTTGTGTTTCTTGTATGCCCGCGATGGCGCCGTCGTTAAGCAGCGCGTGGTAGAGTGGGTAGAGGCGCTGGCTCGGGCGATGGGGGTCTGGGTCTCGGTTCCTAAGCATGGTGGCGTTTTTGCATTTCAACTGACTGGATAAGATCTCAGATGTTTTAAGGTCTACGCAATTTTCAGGAGTTTTCTGCCCATTTTCCAGCTGTATGCGGTTTTGCAGACCCCAGCGTGCCTTTTATACCCCTTTGACTGGCCGCGCCGCGCCCCGATTTTGACGCGCCGCTGCACAGTTGCAGTTAGAAAGGGCAGCGTAACGTGTGGCAACGACCTTCTGCTTACTACGGTCCGTGAGACAAGGATGACGAAGGAGGCGGTCCGTGAGTCATTGGAGAATCTAAACAGAAAGGATTTGTCCGGCTGATCAGCGGAATGCATCTTGCAAATGTTAGTGGTGTGTTTCCTGTGGGGAGCGACGAATCTTCTCTTAAGGCTGAGATGAAGTCGTCTGCTCAACCTACGGTTGAAACTGGTGAATGTGGTATTGAGTCGAATCCCTACAATGCAAATTGCACTAAACGACCCTTTATTTTGCAACATGCTCGAGTTCGAAAGTAAAATTGTTGGAAGGTACTCATCGACTAAGCTCATGGTCACCGAATTCACCCGAAATTTAGCGTAATACGAAAAGATGGATGTAAGATTCGTGGTCAGCACCGCCTATAACCCCCTAGACGATGTTTGGGAGAAATCGGTGATTATGACCTCGACAGCCCCGAACTTACCGTGAAAACGGATGTCAGGTTCGTGATCAGAACCCTATATACCTAAATACCTAAATATTTCCCTAATACCTAAGTATAAAAGGCATCTAATGCGGCACACCTTTTCTCCAAACGTTTTAGCACCGCCTTTGAAGACATAATGCGAGATCTATAATGGGAAGACATGGAAGTAGGAAAGTAATGATTTGTAGTCTTGGTTTCTCATATGATCAAATCCCCTCTTCCAAGGATCGTAATATCATTCTGGGCTTGGAGACCCTGGAATATAGAAGAAAGAAGTATGACCTTATATTGTTTCATAAAATCCTCTATGGCAAGTGTGATCTGTCTTTAACTCCCCTTGGAGAGGAAAGGGATTCCATTACTCGCGGTACATTTGGGATAGTAGACACTGGAATATGGAAGAAAAAAGCTTGATCTAATTCTGTTTCAAAAAAAATTCTACCACAATGCGATTTGGCATTAGATCCCTTTGGTGTGGAAAAGGATTCCACTGCCCTGGTAGTTTACGCAAATTAGTGATTCCTAAAACCAGAACTAGATTTCGATACCATTTTTTTGCGCACCGTGCGGGTTCCGACTTTGCAAAGATGAGCAGGAAAGTATGTGCTCCTTATGATACCAAAGGTTTCATTAAATTGTTGGGTAGTTATTTGAATCCTTGAATTGTTGTGTTTTTGTGTTAGGTCACATTTTTTTTGCACTGTTGAGTTGTTAGTTTTCTTGATTTTTTCTTTTTTTGCTTTTCTGGTTCACATAGCATGTTCGTGTAATAAAGAAAGAAAGTAAGGTCGGCCGCCGAGTGCACCACTGCTTCGCTGATGGTACTTGATTACATTGAGGGTTAGCTAAGCAGAGCGAGTAGTTCTCAGTAACAGTTGTAATTTTGTGATGATTTTTCGAAACGTAGGGTACCTATGAAACCTTATGAAACTATACATTATGCTAACTAAAGTGCTGGCAATGAGATATGCACTAAACAAAGCAAAATTGGATTAAATAAGTGAAAAGTGAAATGCGAAAAAACTGTATTAGTCCCAGTGGTGGGGTACCATTAGAAAGGCGAAACAAACAGAAACATGATAGCCTGTCTCTAGAAAAGTGCATGCACAATTAAAGTCGTAGGCTGAGTCATTTGTTCGTTTTTGTAAAACAGTCCACTTTCAATTTTGTCTCCTTTGTCAAACGGCCAGAAAAAATATAGTGCCACTAGGATAGATCCAAGAAACCTATTGGTTCGTTTGCTAACTTTAAAAGGTTTACCTCAGCAGATGCACGACACGAGCAGCGGCTTGACAAGATCATGGATTACGGAATGGTTGATTGCCCCGAGACTGCAATTGGATGCATGTATGTTACCTTGTTCTATCTTTAATCTATTTTGTTAGGAACACCATGGAAGCTATCAAATGAATGTTAAACTTGAGTACATATTACATGTAAGCAATAAAACAACAGCAACAACACAGTAGAATAACCTATTTAAGAAATGCCCGCAGGTGGCTTTCAAGTGAGAAAAGCTGGAATGCTTAGCACCTGTGATTGAATTCATCAACGTTTTGCATAACTTCAACAGAAAATTTGCAGCGGAAAACTCAGAGAACGCTCATCATGTCGCTTATGTTTTTTCAACAGAGGTACGCGCAAAACCCGAACGGCGGGCCATGCTCCTTGACACTGCTCTTCAATCATTTGGCCTCAAGCTCTCTAGTGTACATATACACTGCGTTCAAAAAAGATAGGTTCAGCCTTGATTTTCTTGTTTCTGCATGAAATTCGGTTGCGGTCGATTCCAAAACTGTATCAGTGAATTGAGCATAGAAAAAAATATAAGGGCAATAAACTTGAGCGAAATCTGCAATGACTGCAAGAAATGAGGAAGGATTGCATGAAAGCATTCAACTCGAGATTGTTCAAAAAAGATAGGTCCACCGCGAAACAACAGCTTTATTGAAAAGACACAAAATAATCACTGATCACTACAGGGTGCGCCAAAATTATGGCGACAGCACACTCGCGAACAATTTGTCCTCCTACTTGGAGTGTCTGCTTTTTTCAGTGCTTTCGATGTTTTTATTGCGTCAATTTGTTCAGGCTTATCTCAACCATACATAAAAATAAATTGCTTTTCAGGATAGTGAAAAGTTCCTGCCACCGTGCTTCGACCATTAAGTTTTACCGTCAAGACATCTCGGCACGCGGCATTCACCGCCGTCTTGGAGTTCATCAAAATATAATGAATAGGTCCATCATACGCTAAGAAGAATTGGGAACAGAGGATGATAGGTCCGAAGGAGGGAGGCACATATCTTTCACAACTACGGACAACATTAGTAGGGTACGTGAACGAGTTCGCAGAAACTCGGCGCGCTCGGTCCGCCGGATGTCGCGGGAAATGAATATTAAGGAGACGTCATTGAGAAGAATCTTCCGTAAGCAGAGTCTTAAGGCCTACAAGAAGGCCACATACCAAAATTTGACGGGAGTCCAGAAAAATGAGGGAAAGGAGCAATCGAAACAGCTGCTCAGAAGACTCGGAGACCAACGACACCGCTTGATTCTTTTCGCGGATGAAAAGTTGTAGAAGTAGTCAACAAGCAAAATGACTGTGTTTACGCTGTTTCGAACCTACATGTGAATGTGAGCCGCTCTTCACGCCCTGCATCTGTCATGGTTTTTGCTGTTGTAACGGCCGACGGAAAGATGCCGCTGTGGTCCGTTCCTCAAGGAGTGAAAGTGAACAGTCAGAACTATCTGTACCTTCTGAAGAGTGAATTGTTACCCTGTGCTAGTGCTCACATTGGAAGCCGCTCCTGAACCTTCCAACAGGATGGGGCTAAAGCTCACAGGGTAAGAATGGTGCAGGGCTGGTGCAAGGACTACCTCTCGGAATTCATCAGCTTCCACGACTGGCCAGCCAACTCTCCGGAATTGAACCTGATGGATTACACCGTCTGGTCAGTTCTCGAAGCCAAATCCTCCAGGAAACCGCAGCGCTCTGTGGATTCTTTGAAGGAGGCTCTTCAGAAAGCGTAGAATGAGCTCGACTCACATACTTGCGTGCCGCCGTCGACGTCTCTCCGAAGCGCCTCAAAGCCTGTATCGACGCCGAAGGAGATATTTTTGAATCTCAATGTAGAGTATAGTTCACAATAGACTAATAAACATTATCGTATCGTTGGTTTCTCGAAAGTGCTGCATTTTCGCTTTCGGCGATATGAATACGTTGTCGCTATAATTTTGGCGCACCCTGTAGTAATCAATTGGTCTTCCGTAATTCATTGCTGAGTCGTGTTGGCATCGCGGCAACATGATTTTCCACAGTTCGAATGGGGAGGTCGTTCCAGGCTCGAAGAATCGCCATCCTAAGTCTTTCGACAGACGAGAACGTTCTGTTCTCTTCGTATATTCTTCTTACCAGGTGCCCCCAAATGTTCTCCATCGGATTGAGGTCCGGAGAACATGCCGGCCAGTCGAAAACTTCAATTGAATAGGCCCTGAGGAAATCCTTTGTGGACCTGCTAGCGTGTACAGAGGCGTTGTCTTGCTGGAAGATCCAACCCTGGTCGGCATTTTGCTGAAGGAATGGAAGCAAGTGGTTTTGCAGCACTTGTTGGTATTCTTGGGAGTCCATCCTTGCCGACGTAAATGCAATAGCGACTTTCCCTCCTGCGTGAAATGCTGCCCACACCATCACTGTACCGCCTCCAAAGTTCCTCCTTGGAAAAAACAACTTCTCTTTGCGCAAATCGTGCCAATAGTACCGCCTTCCATCGGGCCCATCGAGATTAAACCGCTTTCCGTCTGAAAAAATCACCTGAATGATAAAAAATCGGAATAGTTAACGTAACATCTAACGACGAGAAAAATTTGCCTTATGGTTAGTCCAAAGACGGCTTTTGTTGTTGGAGACGAATTCCAGCCTACTCTTCTTGTGTGCTGTAGTCAAAGGTGGGGCGGAATTGAGTTGAGTGTGTAGAATGTTGCCGTTTCGTATTAGGCAATTTCGGACAGTTTCTCTCGCGACTTTCTTAGTAAGGCTCTTGGGCACTCGCTCCAGGCTGACTGATGCGTTGGACATCATACGCACGATTTGCCTCTCATCTGGGGAGGAAAGGATCCTGGGACGTCCTATAGGCTTCTTCATCCCATATTGATCAAGATTCCTTAAGAATTTGCTGATCACATGCTGCGATCGCTTCAGCTGCGTCGAAATTCGGCGGTGGCTTAGTCCTGCTTCACTGAGTGCCTTGATTTAAGCTTGTTCTTCAGTTGATAGCTCCGAACCGCTGCCCATTTTACTGTAAACACTTTGCTAGAAGGAGTATTGACTAACAAAGTAATTGCAACTGACCTGCCTTTCTAGCCGTGTCTTCTTAGACGGTGAACCTATCTTTTTTGAACAACCTCGAGTTGAGTGCTTTCACGCAATCCTTTCTTATTTCTTGCAGTCATTGCAGATTTCTCTCAAGTCTTTTACTCCTACGTTTTTTGCTATGCTCAATTCACTGGTACAGTTTTGGAATCGATTGCAACCGAATTTCGTGCAGAAACAAGAAAATCAAGGGTGAACCTATCTTTTTTGAACGCAGTGTATTACCGACAGCACTATATTACCGATATAGATGCAACGAAAAAAAAAGAACAAGAAAAGAGACAGCAACATGAGATACAAGCATATAGGGAGTAGATGGTAGGGGGTAGAGAGAGTAGTGAGGAAGGGGAAGGGGAACAGGCGCAGCGATACTTGGCAGAAGAAGGCAGTGGCCACCTACACTGCAATTCCAGCGCTGAGAACTCCTAATACTATAGCAGTAGGTTCGCTTCCCTCGCCAAATCATACCTCGACAAAAGCAAGGGAGGGTAAGTGCTATATGGACGCACCTATTAGTATAAACAAACCAGATCCAAAGGATTGAGTGTTCAGACTCAATCAAGAATGTTGCAATCGGTGGCCCCGCAGCCTGAGGTGAACCTCTTTGCCTTTGTGGCTCCGTGTCGTCCACTAGCACCGTAGGGTTCCCAGGTCTTACCTAACCCTGAAGGACTCCGCGTATTGACCTGCCGTCAACGTATTGTAATACACGTATTGGTCGACCTTCAGTTACCTGGGCTGGCTCTTTCCCTGATCCTCTCGCCACTCGGCTCGTCTTTTCCACGCCACAAGGACGAACCCCATCCCAGCGGTAGAAACCCACGTACCGACACAACACATATGTCGGTACGTGGGTTTCTGTACGACATAGGACAAACAACTTGGTAACAAGGGACTCACCCGATTCCTCGAAAGGCACACACGGTACTCCATAAGATTCATTTCACCTCGCAGTCAGCAAGGCATTCGACAACCATGGCTAATATGGTAGAGCAGAGAATAAACGTCCTCCAAGGCCATAATGAATAGACTTCGGAGGCCGCGAGGGTGAGCGTGATGCTCACTAGGCCCCGCGGCCCTCTCCTGGCGCTTCCGTCCATATGCTGAAAGCGAATAATGCAGGGACGAGGCCCCGCGGTAGTCATCCGGAATAAGAAAGCAGGCGAGAGGTTTTTAGACCTCGTCGCGGGAGCGCAGGACGTCGAATGTGACACGCGCCTGTCGAAAGGAGGCCGATCGATGGTGCCACGTCACCAGCTTTCCTAGTTTCCAAGCCGATCGGTGGCGCCTCATCGGCAAGCTACCGTGGGAAACAGTGCGCCCGGGCCAGACACGAACCAAGGAGCGATCGCGTTCGCGACAAAGAATAAAGAGTTAAAGCTTCACCAAAATTAGTGGGTAAACAGTGAAAGCTTTATCAAAGTTGTGGGCTTAAGCGCATCACCCTGAACATGGAAGAAAAAATATCTGAGAATGTGAAACCTCACACTCACCTATTCACATGACGCCCATGGTGCTCGTTTAAATGGTATAGAAAGAAATTAGACTATTTCACCTAAAAATTCTATCTAACCGATTCTATATAAGTACCCCTCTCACTTTAAACACGTGATCTAGAACTGCTTTTCCATCTATTTACACCTACGCTCACTTAGTATTAGATTTCTGCTTTTCTATTTGAAGCCCATGCAAAACGTCGACCATTGAATCTATCGAAAAGTTTCAGAAAAGTCTCACATATCGTAGGTTCCCTCGTAAGGTTATTACCACATTTTCATATGGTATTCTTTCGGGACTTACTCGAAACGGAGCCCACTAAGCGCCTCCATAGTCAATGGAATTTCAAAAACATCGAAAATGGCTAGTGACGTTTTGTCCTGGGTCGTCTTGTGCATCAGTGCAACTTCAGTAAGCTTTCTACGGTATTCCAAAGATTATGCTGTCAATTTTTGTAGGCGGCATTCATACGAGAAGGTGGTAATACCATTGCGAACAAGGCTACGGTATGTGAAATTTTTCTGAATGTCTTCGATTGATTCAATGATCGACTTTTGTATGGGCTCCAAATAGACGAGTACTAGTCTACTATTGGTCATAAATAGCTGAAAAATCAGTTTCGGATTGCGAAATGCTCTTGGAATGAGGTTAGCCGTCGATTCGTGATACAAGCGACAGCCAAATTCGGCTCCTTTCTTCTATACAGCACCTTACTGAAAGCACTCAAACCTTACATCGATTTGTGGTAAACGCGACAGCCAACCTCGACCCCTTTCTTCTACACACCCATTTTGGCATCAAATAGCTTCCATCAGTGATGCATAGTTATTCTGTTTAGCTACTATCCCAAGCGCGAATGTATCGACGGAAGACATGGAATTGCGTACACGATCACTGGGTGTCGATTTAACAACCGTACTTGCAACGTGAGTGCACTATACAAGTGGATTCTTTGTATAATGTATTGTATATATTGTTGCAATTTATTTGTTTAATGCCAACTTACAACACACACTATAAGGGGAGAAATTAGCAATTAGCAGCAAATTAAATTGGCTATCGAAAGATGACATGACATAAAAGAAGAATGAAAAGGAAGAAGAAGAAGAAAGGAGGGCAGGATGCGTGAAAGATTGATAAAGATGGGAGGAAACTGGAATCTTTACTGATGCACGTATGGCATATGTAAAAGTGGAGGCTGTTTGTACTTCACTGAGAAAGCACAGTGGGCGAAAAGAGGGTACTACGAAAGGGCTAAGCAAGTGGTTTACGATACCACTACCAGGCTAGGTGTAGCCTATCTGGGGTGGCATTATAAGGGTTAGTAAGTGAAAGTTGGTACGCACTTAAGTAAGTTACCCTGATTTGAGCTCATAAGCTTTTACCTGCTTGCGTTTCAATTGAAAGATGGTCGACATATTAGCGAATGATACTTAAATGGATCTGAGTTTCAGCATACTGCATTCAGTTACCGGATTCATCAACAATTAAACCCGTGGGTATGCGTTCTATAAGGGATAGAGATAAGAGTCAGGTAGAGATAAGGCAAGAGTCATAGAAGCAGGCTTCATCGTGGGTATCTCTACTCGACTCCAGGGCGTAACTCCAACGCGACGTCGCGGCGCTGAAACGCGGACGTGCCCTCGCTGACGCATGGTTAGCCGCGTAGAACGGAATTTTGTCAATGTTCAAGCTTCTCTGTAGTCGTTCAGGCCTATGTTATTCTCTCGAAGGCGATCATTCGCATCATCGTGCGGCCAGTTTACAGGAAGGAGCACAGATACCTTCAGCTGCAGAGTGCACATCCAACAGTGCTCACAAGTGACGTTGAATGGCTGCAGTGACTCATAATGGATTCACGGCAGAACACATATCCGCAGTTTGTAAGAACTGGAAACAGGGTGTTGTCGTAGAACATAGGAAAAGTATGAAAAGCTTTGGACCGCTAGGCCCCCATCCGTTCGGCTTCATCCACTCATCTACTTTGAACACGCGTGAATAAGTCTCGAAATCCCTGCACGTAAAAGGCCAAGTCGGGATAACTTTGAGCGAGCACAAGGTTTCTTACGAAATAGTTCACAGCATAGGCATAGAGCTTGCTATTAAAACAGTGAACAAAATGAGAGCATCGTTGTCAGATCCTTTAGCGAGCGCCCATTGTCACCTAGCATCAGCACGACTTTTTAGAACAATGCTACAACAATAACCATGTAGTCTTTAGCAGATGAGCGTAGAATTCACTACTAGTGGGCCAGGAGTGGGACATGACCACTTTCCGTCTTCTACGTGAAAAACGCGTCCGATAATCGCCGACACACACTTTCGCGCTCTAGCGCGCTCAGCAGCAAGACGCGACTACCGCGCACGTATGACGTCACTAGCCGTCCCTTTCGGAAGCAATCGGACCGCGACAACTGTTACAATTTCGTCGCACACCGTACTCTTTTTTAAACTGCCACTATGGTTGTTATTATGATCCTTGCTAATTCCTCATGCTTTACGACTGTTCCATTGGCGCGAATGTTCATGCTTGTACGTCGTTTTATTAATCTATTCTATTTTATATCTCACTACATCTATAATATATCTCTTTTATACATCCTTTAGGTTTATATTAGATCTTTTTTAAACTTTCCTTCTACTTGTTCAGAAGCCAAGTAATTGTATGTTATTTTTTATATTTTCTTCTTTGGTATTGCTAAAATTTAAATAGAAATGGTTCTTGCTTCCGCGAATGCTGTCATTTAATACATACCTTCTTACATCATAAAAAATTAAAAAAATAAATATTCCAAGTATTTCTATGAGAAGATAATTCTTGTGGAATTTAGGACGACGCAGCTATGCTAATTGTACAGCTCAACAAATCTGTAAGATGTTGCACAGACTTCGGGTGCAATCTGAAGGTGATGATTTCAAATAATCGTTAGGACGACATCCCATTTTTTACAGCATGTATTTCTTAGAAGCCTTTCATAGAAAGCCAATCCAAAACTGTGCCTTTTACTAAGGTTTTAAACATTTCGCAGCATGCACTGTATTTGCTGTATTTAATAGGGCAAACGTAGTAGAGGGGGCAAGGCTTTGTCTGAATATAAATACATTGAAGGGGTCACTGTCAATTCAGAGGGTAACGGCCTGAGGATTCCTTCACATTTTCAGTGAGCGTTCAGTCTTCTTTTTAGGCCTACAACTTTTTGCGGTCTCTACCGCGCTGGATACCTCAGCACGATTTCGATGAAGGTGAAACGTCCCGCCAATGTCGAGACTTAAAAGGAGAAACATCTGCTACTCTGGAGACACCATCAACCAGTACAGAGGCTGCAAGCTCGGCCAGCGCCACATCCACAGCGATGAGCAGCACAGGACACAAAATTTTAGAAGAGGACAGTAGCACCGTTTCTACAGTGTTGAGTTCGCTGATAGAGACGGTTGCTTCAACAATGGGACTCTAGAGGCACTCATCGTACTGTGCTTTATGCGAAAGTAGAAAATTTTGACGTGTAAAAACAGTTTATTTAAATACGTTCACTTATTGTGGTAAATTTAACTTATCTGTTTTATGACTAAAGATAAGGGGAAAAGAAAGAACATTCCACGCTCGCCTCTCGATGAATCTTGACATAGAAGTCCACGATATCAAGCGTGTGAATGTTAAAACTGAGCATAAACAGGCTGATTTGATGATGCCACGCGCGACTTTAAGATTGCTGCCTGGTAAATGGCCGATGCACCAGAAATTTTTTGTGGGCTTCCGTTGCCTCTAACACAAAACTAATTAATAATCCGTTTATTCGTAATTGTGCAATTAAAGGCGAACTACCAGAGCAGACAAACTCAACAAGACTGAGACTGCGAGGGCGGTGCTTCTAGAATACAAAGGAGACGTCTTGTACTGTTTTCAAGGAAGAAGACACTGTAGGCGAACAGTGAATGCACTATTTGTTGTCCGTCTGAGGTCTCGCGGGTGAGAACTCATGAAAATGTAGCGGCAGCTGGTGCTTGCCGCGACAGTCACTGTGGAATGTAAATATCGGACCTGAAGCGGCTATTTTGGCAGAAAAGAAAGGCTTGGACTTAAAAACTGTGTCTCCGTTTTCCAATGCAAAAACCGAAAGGGTAGTTCTTAATACAACATAGGTTTTCGCTTTATTGCTTTCCACTTCAAGACGCTTTCGTGAAAATATCATCCTACACTCAAAGAGAACAACCTCCATCAATCACATGAAGTTCATGAACCGTCGTGCGAATCCATTCCAGCAATGTAAGCCTTTTCTCAAAAAGAGCGAACTACAATTGTTGATTGAATTTCCGCATGATCGGTTGCAATGCTACGAATTTGCTTTAAGGTGAGAAACAAGGTTGATTTCGTCGTTTATGTATGCTAGGGCTGTAGACCTATGAAGACGCTTGACTCAGGAAGATTTGTAGTCTTACCGCTGTAGAGGTGAAAGAAACTATGTTATTCAATCCGCTTCGGAAAGCATCACACTTTTTGCTTTTAAGAGATGTCGTGAAGGCGATTTGACTGCGTATTTCAAATATACATATACATATGTATAAGGATGTTCGGAAAGTTTTGAGAAAATTCAAAACTTTTATTGTACTTAAACTGCAACTGAACTAAACATTAGCCAATCAACAATGTATGGTCACTTGGTGGCCACAACGTTCCTCCATTGTTCGGGCAGGGAGACAAATGGATGTCTCCAAAAACAAGCAGGGCGTGATGTTGGCCGCTCGTCGACTGCCCGCGCAATGTCGTTGTTCTGAAACTATCGTCCACGGCAGAAGTGATCATGACTGCGGAAGGCATGGAGATCACAGGGAGAGGAATTCGTGGAGTAAGGCAGATGGGGTAGCCACACGATGTTCAGCTTTTCTAGTTGGCTCTGGGTGGCCTTTGCGAAGTGAGGCCTCGCATTATCCATCAGAAGATGCAACTTGCCCTTGTACATGTGATCAGCGGGTAAACTCGACTTCATCTCTACCATTTTTGAGCAAACGAGGTCGGCGTCAATCAAATTCCCAGCCGGTAAGACCTCGTAATACACAACAGCCTTGCTACAGTAGTACAAATAGAGCGGATGCTTCTTGTTGTGGATATCTCTTTGGGATAGGCTGTGGGTCCTCATCGTGAGGCAGAGATTGTAGCTTCCTGTCCGGTTCCTGTACGTTATCAACTTCTCATCCATAGCCACTATCGTCTCGGTGCATGCCGTCGTTCGGTAGAGGGAGAGCAGAGAAGAGCAGACCTTCCGACGTGTGTTTTGTTCGGCGGCAGTCAGATCGTGGGGTACGGTATGAGGACGCTTTGCCACAAGACCGGATCGAGTGAGAATATCATGAACGGTGGATTTAAGAGTATCCGCTTTCCTCTCTGTGTCTCGTACAGACGTAGCCGGATCAGCTTGAACAAACGCAGAGACGACCGTTGTAGTTCTCGATTGAGGACTCCCGGATCGAGTACCATCGTCTCCTTTTCCAAATCGATCAAACCAGTGGTACAGTAGCAGAGGAGTGAAACTACCGTAGTAGAGGAGGGAAACTCGTGATCCATCGGCAACACAACCTGCTCATGAGCCACGGTTGGGTTGAAGCCAGAACGGAAGCATCGACGCAAAATGATGTGGTAGTCAGTTCGGATGGATATGATAAGACTGAAGCGGCTTTCACACTGCCGTTGCTGCTGTTCCAGCAACGAGTAACAAAAAAGGGGTGGAGTTTGATGCATGCTGCAGCCGCAACGCGCGAGATAAGATAATAAGATAAGACCTGTGATATACCTCCGTGGTGAGCATCAGCCACAAGAAATGATGGCGATCATTATTGTTGCTGAGCCCACGCAACCGTTGCGCAACCGATGCCGGTGTTGCTAATGCGGAGTTGCGGCAACAGCAGTGTGAAAGCCCCCCTCGTTGCTGTTGTTGCTCCTCTGCGTCTCTGCGGTATGCTTCATCATTACGGCAGCAGTTGCGCAACAGCAGCAACGGCAGTGTGAAAGCCGCTTGACGGATTTTCGTAATCTAGGAGACAAGGCGACTGTATTTATTGGGGTAAGATCAGAATGCTATGGTCAAAAAGTAGGTATAGTAACATGATATAACGCAGAACTTTGAGAAGATATGTCATTTTATTTGGACGCATCAAATTCTCAAAACTTTCCGGACACCCTAGTACAATCGCTTGCAGTAGCCAGCCGAAAACAAATAAGGGTCTTCTATTCCCAGACAAGACTGGTACCAATTCAACGACCTTGAAGGGATGGAAGGCCCGATTGATTTAGGCGTTAAATTTGAACCAAGAAATGGTATCGGGTGTACGCAACAGCCGGCACCCCTCCCCCCCCCCCCAGACTGCGCGCTCTATGTGCCCAAATTGAGCCAATAGGTTAGATTACATGGTATAGAGAACGAAATTGAAAAGGCTGAGGGACAAAGACTTGTAAAGTGATTGACATCTGAGGACAGGCCAGTACGTAAAAGTTTCTGAAAACAGACATAGAATGCTCAAAGCCCCATTACCCTTAGAGGATTTTAAGGATAGAAACGCGTGTAGCAACATGGTTGTAGACACAGTTGGGATCTGTCCTAGTCAGACGGTGGACTTCATCCTCTCTTTATGTTCTACGACTGCTGAATAAATGACATCAACTGCTATACAAGAACAGCACATTAAACAAGCCTTTGAGAGGACAGCGCTTAGCAGTTTTCTAAATGGGGACCTTAAGCTGGATTCATAAACGACTAAACCCACGGGTATGCGGCCTACAAGGCGTAGAGATACCCATGACGAAGCATTAAGGAAATACAGTATGCTGCTGCATCTGCTTAATCGTGCGTATCTCAACCCATCCTCCACCCCTCTATATTCCCACATATCCTGGTGTAACCTCGATGGACCCGTTGCCAGGTGTCTGGTTTTCTTTCAGTTTACAGGCTCGCTAGAATAGCGCTCGCATTTGTATTAAAGCGGCTTTCACACTGCCGTTGCCGCTGTTGCAGCAACAAGCAATGAAAAAGGGGCGGAGCTCGATGCTTCTTGCAGCCGCAACGCGGTGAGATAAGATAATGGGATAAGACTCGTGATATCGTCCGTTGACGAGCACCAGCAACAAGAAATGATGGCGATCATTCCATGTTGCCGAGGCCACGCAACCGTTGTGCAACCGATGCCGGTGTTGCTGATGAAGGGTTGCGACAACAGAGGTGTGAAAGCCCCCCTCGTTGCTGCTGTTGCTCCTCTGCGTCTTTGCGGTATGCTTCATTATTACGGCATCGGTTGCGCAACATCAGCAACGGCAGTGTGAAAGCCACTTAAGGCACACTTATCTGATATATAATCAATCGTGGATAAACAATCAGGCTTTCCTGTATCACATCAAAATAGAGCTCCCTTTCCATTTAACAGTGTGCACAACTTAAGAGTAGTGCTGTTCATTGCGTATACACATTACTTCTTTCTGCGAGAGGGGTTTTCTTACATTGGGTAAGCTTTTTTTAGCTTTTAAGTGCATAACTAGTCTCTGCACTGTAGCATTTTGAGGAGGTCGCTCTTGCAAACTCCACGACTACGAAATAGTGCTCCTCCCCTAACCCGCACAGCGCGTGCATTGCATATAAGCAGCCCGTCCCAAACTACTTATATCGCTCGTCGGGAATATAAAATTGGGCTCTGCGCTCCTCGACAAATAGGGGAGGAAGGAACTAAGTTTGGTCCTCTTGAACAGCCATTGCTCCTCAGTAAACAACGCGCTCATTTGCCATTCTGTATAGGTGGTGACACCACATCGTCGTGCACTGATAAATGGAAAAGTTTTTGAGATTTATAACGCGACCCGCTCCAAGTGCCACAGCGCTAAACTTTCATTTGTGGATGGGAGCATCTTTGGTAAGGAAGGTGACAGAAGTATAATGTTGGCTATCTTTTAGGTTGGGCTAAACATAGTCGAAAATGGAAGAAACGGACGTACAAACAGCACTCAGCACGTCATCTTCTGGGGATCGTACTAGTACGTTTGGAGCTAGATATAGTCCTAATCCGATAAGACCGAGTGGTGGTTTGCGCCACCACAAACCTCTTTGTCCTCAGCGACCCAGGGACATCTCGTGATATAAGAGCGTCCAGGCAATTTCAAGGAAGTGGGAGGTGAGGAAAAGAAGACAGAAGCACTTGTCCCGATTGTGGTTGGTCCCTCAAACTGCGATTATAGCTGAATTTTTCCTAGTCTGCAGAGGGCAGCCGTAATAGGATGTTCAGTACTCCAACGCGGCACGACGTGACGGGCCGCATTAGTAGGGCGAAGGGCGGCTGTTGGCAATTTGCCAGCAGCGCGGCGGCTCCGCATGCGTTCGCGATGGAGTGCGAAATCCATTGCTGTTGGGTTCTTTCGTCGCTCAGGGGGAGTCCGCAGCTGAGTTCTGCGCTCTTCGAGCGCAGGACCAGGCTAGGGAAGGGACTCCGGGGTGGGTGCCATCCAAGTTGCTCGTGTGGAAACTGCTTTCGTCGCTCAGGAGGGAGTCCGCAGCTGGGTTCTGCGCTCTTCGAGCGCAGGACCAGGCTAGGGAAGGGACTCCGGGGTGGGTGCCTTCCATGCTGCTCGTGTGGAAACTGCTTTCGTCGCTCAGGAGGGAGTCCGCAGCTGGGTTCTGCGCTCTTCGAGCGCAGGACCAGGCTAGGGAACGGACTCCGGGGTGGGTGCCATCCAAGCTGCTCGTGTGGAAACTGCTTTCGTCGCTCAGGAGGGAGTCCGCAGCTGGGTTCTGCGCTCTTCGAGCGCAGGACCAGGCTAGGGAAGGGACTCCGGGGTGGGTGCCATCCAAGCTGCTCGTGTGGAAACTGCTTTCGTCGCTCAGGGAGGAGTCCGCAGCTGGGCTCTGCGAAACCGTTACAGCTGGAAAAAAGGGCAGAAAACGTCTGAAAATTGCGTAGACATTAAAACTCCTGAGATCTCGTCCAGTCAGTTGAAATGCAAAAACACCGGCATGCAGAGGAACCGAACCCCTGACCTCCGTCATCACCACGAGGCGCTCTACCCACTGCACCACGAGCTGCTTGGCGAAGTTGTCATCGCGGGCGTATAAGAGGCAGAAATCGCATGGCTTCCGCGCTCCGTCGCCAAAGTGGAGTGCAAGCGGCTGCGTTGCCTACGTCACTGGGCATGTTGCCAACAGCCGCCCTTCGCCTAAATCTTTCGGCCCGACGTGACGTGGTATTAAACTCCCATATCGGTCGATTGGGCGCGCGTAGCGCAGTCGGAGGAGGCGCGACTGTCGCGTGCACCCGATACCAGGTTCCTGGTTCGGAGTTCCCGCCCGGGCCAACCAAGCCCTCCATCCCTCCGGGGTCGGTGAATTGGTACCAGACTTGTCTGGGAAGGATAGAGCGCTGACTTGTTCATCGGCTGGCCACCGCAAGTCATTGTATGGCCAAATACGCATTCATGTCGCCTCCACGACATCCCGTAGAAGTAGAATGCGCTGCTGCATCCCAGAAGGGATTGAGTAACGCCGTCCTTTATCCTTTATCCTTATCGGTCGATCGCACGACACGATGAATCGATATGAGAGCTTGTCACAACGCCGCGCAGCGCAGCGATGCATCTCTGAACGTCCCCTATGGCCTATGTCATACCATCGCTCACCCCGAGCGAAGCCTAATGATAGGCTCCCATATTGACTCATCGCTTCGCGCGATCGATATGGAAGCTTATCATTAGGCTTCGCTTGGGGTGAGCGGTGGTGTGAATAGGCCTATACGGCTATCACACTCTCGTCGCTTGATCGCCATTATTCCTTGTTGCTGATGCGTCAACGGACGCAAATCACAGATCTTATTTAGTATCTTATCTCACCGCGTTGCGGCTGGAACAAGCATCGAACTCCGCCCCTTTTCATTGCTCGTTGCTGCAATAGCCCTTAGAGTGTATCGAAAACTTCACAGAAAGGACTGTCATATCCGTTGGTACCCTTAACACTCTTGAAGGCGAAAAAATGTTCATCAGAACTTTTTCCAGGAATATACTTGGGTGCTGAGATAGTAATTATCCGTTTTGGCATTACGGTGGATAGATATGCGGTAGATATTGGCAATAGAACACATTTTCAGTGTTCGCAGAACTTAAGCATGTTGTAAGAACCGATTTGATTTTTTTGTGCCACACATACGCCTTTTATTTTCGCGATTGGCGTCTTGAATAACCTCAAGTGAAGTTTCAATGAAATCATAGATTCTGACCCCACCATCTCTACCCACATATGCCTGCTGAAACGAACGGCAGTCGGCCGAAATTATAAAAACGGTGTTATTTTCGTGATCAACGTCTCAAACAACCGCTTTGCGGAAATTGAACAAAATTGTCTTCGGATCATATGTTCCATCGTTGTTTTCAAGGTACTTCTAACGAAGATGTGAAGAATCTGTGGATAATCTGACTTTGCTCACATCTAGCAGTATTATGTTGTGATCCTTCTCATATCTTGCTTAAGAATGTATACTTAGCCGTGATAGAGCTGAATTAAATGCATCTCATAATTAAGTATTAAGGTGGCACTAGTAGCCAAGGAACGAAGCCTGATAAGTCAAAAGAGAAAATAGGATGGCAAGAAAAGCATAGAAGAAGTGAATCAAAAGAGAAGGTTGAAGAGAAGCAAGGTCCATCCTCCAGGAACTATCGCTGATCTGCAAATATGTGATAGAAAATAACTTAAATTTTAGGCCCTCCAAGCCCAGATCTAAGGGTCAAAGGGTTGTTCAAAGGTCAGCGAATTTTTGTTGCTTCTGGAACCAGTCAACCATTTTAGACTTAATTGCCAGAGCTACGCAAGCAAAAGACATTCACAAGTCTTTTTTGAAATTTTATATATTTCAGAACAGAGCGGTTCACGAGAAGCTGCTAAACAACTTGGTAAGTGGCTCCAATACTGTACATCGCTAGCGTTGTTACTCTGGTGTGAAGAAAAGAACAAAGATAAAAATATTCTAGTGTAACTGGCGCGTATTAGCAGGTACGAAATGGGCAACCTTTTTCAATGTATTAGGTTGTCAAGAAAGTTCTGGCAGTTTTTCCACGCAATTTTTGGAAAACCATCACTCAGCTGAAATTGCACCGTTTTATTCAAAGTAAGCACCATCGGAATCAACACGAATCTCCCAACGTGATGCTGTCTTAGATATGCCATTTTTATAAAAATTTGACGATCCAGACTGAATAAATTCTAGGAACATAGATTCTACATTACGTTGGTTTTTAAAACACTATCTTTCAAAAAAACTATCTAGATGCTCGAAAAAGTGAAAGGCGTTAGGTCTGGCAAATATGGCGGGTGAGGGAGAGTTTCTACCTGGAGTTCGTTCAATTTCTGGAGAACCATCCGCGAAACATGCGCTCGTGCGTTGTCATGCAGAAGTAGCACGCCATGCCGATTCACCAGTGAATGCTGCTTTTTCTTCAATTCTGCATACATTTCTGCCAGTTGCTTGTAGTACAGCTATGCTGTTATCATTTGGCCAGGAGGAAGAAAGGAAAAGTAGACTATTTCAGCTGCAGTCCACCAGACCATAATCATTGTCTTCATGCAGTGCAAATCCGGCTTCAGAAAGGTTTTCGGGGATTCGTTGACATTTTCCCACTGACCAGAACGCCTCTTATTATCATATAAAATCCAATTTTTGTCGCAGGTGACAAGTCGATGGAGGAACGGCTCCGTAGAATTTCTTCTGATCAGGGAACTCGCGACCTCTATTCGTATCTGCTGCTCGGCGAGGTTGTAGGACACCTACCTGTCGAGTTTCTTTACCACGCCCAGTGCTTGAGATGATCAGCACCAACTGTATGGGAGACCTCTAGGTTTCTTTCTATCTCCCGGAGTGGTTGCGGAGGGTCCTTTTCGACTACTTACTTCAAGGCATGATCATCCAGCTTGTGCCTCGTCTTCAATCGATTCTATTCCATTCCGAAACTTACTGAGCCAGCGAAAACGATTCTTTCCAAAGCGGTACCTTTTCTCCATGCAGTGCTTATATTCACAACTGTTTCCATCACCGTCCGACCGCGTTTGAATTCGTGAAACAGAACAGTTCGGAAAGCCGTCTTGCCCATGCTATAATTAAGGTTCCCTCAGAAATCAGAAATGTTAAAGAAATACATGAAAAGCACTTCAGCAAGAAGAAGAGCTATTTCCTTACCTGAGAAGCACAACTTATCGAGTAGTTGTCCAGCCGTTCAAATTTAGTGCAAGCTGATACCAAAGAGGCGCGAAAACTGCCAGAACTTTCCTTAGAACCTAATATATTTGCTGCAAACGTTTTACATCATCCTGACATAAAATCTAACCTGGAAAACCTAACTGACCAAATTTCATGATTCATCAAGAGGTAGAAATTGTTCAGAGACGGTTGCTGATGGCAGCATTGTGGGGATATTACCGCTGTGCGATCTACATATGGCGATGAGTTCCGGGATGGAACTGTGCTTGCCTATTGCGCGCCCCTGTTATGCCTTTAGGCAACAAGGAGCCCAACCTATGCATGATCTCGTCTACGGTCACAAACTTTACTAGATATACATACGTACGCCCTAGATTTATAATACTACAACCGCATAGAAAAACAAATGTGAGAAACTTCCTGCCCACGGGGTCTAGCTGCAATTTTTGTATTAATTTAACCCTGAACACATCCAACATCGGCGTATACTTCCGCAATCAATACGTATAGCAAACAACATGTTGCTATAACAAGTACTATTTGTACATGCTTAAATATATGTGTGGGCGCGTGTAGCGCAGTAGGAGGAGGCGCGACTGTCGCGTGCACCCGATACCAGGTTCTTGGTTCGGATTTCCCGCCCAGGCCAACCAAGCCTTCCATCCCGCCGGGGTCGGTGCATTGGTACCAGACTTGTCTGGGAAGGATAAAGCGCTGACTTGTTCATCGGCTGGCCACCGCAAGTCATTGTATGGCCAAATACGCATTCAAACCGCCTCCACGACATCCCGTAGAAGTAGAATGCGCTGGCGCATCCCAGAAGGGATTGAGTAACGCCGTCCTTTATCCTTTAAATATATGTGTACGCTTGACGTTCGAGGGCCTACCGACCGCCAAACGTCTGGCAAGAGCTTCGCTTCCAAAACCCGAAAGTAGAACTCCTCATAGTTCCACTTTTCCTTTTCAGACATCATATTAGTTTCAGTGAAAATATTGCTTTCAATTATTCTATGTGATAGCATAGGGTGATGAGATGGTAAAATCTCCTCATATCGGGTCAGATGCAATCTATAGGACCCTATACGTATTAATGCAATTACCACTCATAAGCAAACAGCTTCGCAGTTGGTCTGACTGATGGCTCATGTTTCGCCCCAGACGAATATGTCATCAATTCTTATCTAAAATCGTTAAAAGTTTCCGATCTCTCAGTTATCACCGACTTTTTTTCTGGCCAAAGTCTTCTTGTAATCTCGCTCTCGCTTTAATAGCGGTGGCTTAGCAGTCAGATTTCTTCACTAACAAATTTATATGGCATTTGTTTTGAGCTGATAACCAAATGACTAACAGCGTTGATCAAAACTGGTGAACGGGACCGAATTTTGAAATATCTTGATCCAGCACTCACTTCTATCCCTTCATCCCTATGTAGAACACGGCAGCACAACGGTAACAGTATTTCAAGTAGTTTCCTTAAGGCATCAGCGCCTTTGATCGCCTAAAGAAGTTACATATTTATAATCCATAGTTCGACGTAAATGACGAAAATAACACATCGAAGCGGCAGGTGCTTGATGTTTTGATCGAAACCATTACCTGTAAATTTAGTGATGGGACAAGATGTGGTGCCAGTTGACGACAGCCAGTTCCCAACTCCGACACATACTGCGCGTAAGCTGTTTTTTTCAAAATCCGTAGCTAGGAAGGGCAGGATAGTTGCAAGCGGCTACCTGTGGTAGATGAAAGACATGCAAACCCGCCTTATTCAGAAAGAGAAGAACGAGACCAATGGACGGGAAAATTCGACTTTCTGATGAGTATGATCGCTTACGCAGTGGGACTTGGTAAATTATTATATTTCTTAATAAAACTACACCATAAATCGTTCGATGACAAAAAGATCTTTCTGTATACAAGGTTATAGAAATAGAAACTAGGATTAACAAAGAAAGAATTGTCTCTATTTCTATCAATACTGCTGTGCTAAACGAGGTTAGGTGGATCAGTTTTATTGAGCTTCCTAACGTTTCGACCTGTTCGTTGTCTTCGGAGGCCTAAAAGTGGTTCAAGACTTTAGATTTGTTACTTAGCCGACCAAGCGCCTTACCCCCCCCCCTTTCCGACATCGTTCTAGGTGCCAAAACGAAAAACCCAATGCATGAAAAATAAACTCACCCGCTGATCCACCGTTGAAGCGAAGCGTCGTCGCTACTGCTGCCGTTAGTAGTCGAGTGGTGACTGAAACATACTGTGTCATTCGCACTGATTATACTGAGTATACCAGTGTCATTTTTGGCACCTAGAACGATGTCGGAAAGGGGGGGGGGGTAAGGCGCTTGGTCGGGTAAGTAACAAATCTAAAGTCTTGAACCACTTTTAGGCCTCCGAAGACGACGATCAGGTCAAAACGTTAGGCCACTCAATAAAACTGATCCACCTAACCTCGTTTGCACAGCAGTATTGATAGACTAAGAAAAATGACGAGGTTTTACTAAGAGAGAACTTGGAGATTGTCTCTATTTCCTTTTTTCTTAACAATAAACACTTTTCATTTTAGACCGGACATTTTCAAACCAAGGTAGATGTTTTTGATCTGTACGTTTCAACGAAGAGAGGTTAATCTCGTCTTTTAAGGGGATTCTCTTAAACCCTTTAGGAGGATAGCCCTTGTTGGCTTCCAGAGTCCTCCTTTCTCCTGGCTTATGTTATTATTAATAGATCCTCACAATTTTTAGGTTGGTAGGGTTACGTTCCAAAATATTTACCTGGGAAAATCCTCCCACCTAGCACAAAAAATTTGCTAACCATTTTATGGCGAGATCGTGTAAATTTTGGATCAAGGTTCCTTTGATGTTAATCTTTCGACTTTCAGGTAATGTATGGCGCTTCCCGTATCTATGCTTCAAGAACGGTGGCGGTTCGTTTCTGGTCGTGTACGCGATATTCTTTAGCCTGGGCGCTGTTCCAATCTTCATCATGGAAGTCACGATCGGACAGTACCTCCAGAAGGGCGCCATGGAGATGTGGAGGATGTGCCCGTTATTTAAAGGTGTCATGCCTATCAGCAGCTTCCCTCTATTGGCTTTGTTACCTTAAGTCTATCTTTGGCACTCATTTGTCCTGTCTAGCTTACCAGAAAAGTCTCTCAGGCGTATGTCTGAACTGCGAAAACAAATACCACTGTGAGAATCTCTACCCTTCACATAGTAAGAAGGGATGTTCCATTTTGCAGAGCCCTTAAACCCAATGAGCTAGGGAGCCTCAAAGTTTACTATGGGATCGCTTGCGCACATGCAAAACTACCGTAATCTGCAGAAATTTCAAAAATGGATATCATATTCTTGATCAGCGCCCCAGTTGACCCCTCAGGCAAAGTGTGGGTTTTTTTTCTACCCCTTCTCGACCTTGACCAAGGCTAAGGGTCGCGAAAGTTCAATAGTGCCGCTTCAGATTTATCCTTCACAATTGCATACTCAAGGGAGTGTACACTCATGTCACGGCGAACCATCGCGATCAACTTTTTGAAAGATATTTCTGCACCCTATCTTTGATAAAAATCTCGATATGTAACACTTTTAATTGGTCGGCTCTCCGAAGGAGCTTCAAGACCAACGTGCCTCCGTCTAGCGAGACGTTAGAATGTGACGGTGACCTATGTTCGCTAACCTGCAGGGACTGCAGTAGCTACTTGCTCATCATCACAGTGTGTCTAGTTGTACACCTTAGACGGGCAGTAGAGTACAACTGGACCTGTACAATGATCAGTTGCCCTTCTTTGATCATATGGGACACATGCTAGATGACATGAGATTGACTGAACAGCCATTCTCGGCTTGTGACTGGTGCCACTATATGCTCTTCTAATTGCTTTATTCATGTCTAGTTGAAAAGATCCATTCTTTCATGTAGCCAAGGGTCCTATCATAAAGGATAAAAGATAAAGGATAGCGTTATTCAATCCCCTTTGGGATGCGCCACACATTCTACTTCTACGGGATGTCGTGGAGGCGAGTTGAATGCGTATTTGGCCATACCATGACTTGCGGTGGCCAACCGATGAACAAGTCAGCGCTTCATCCTCCCCAAACACGTCTGGTAACAATTCACCTACCCCAGAGGGATGGAAGGCTTGGTTGGCCTGGGCGGGAAATCCGAACCAGAAACCTGGTATCGGGTGCAGACGACAGCCGGCGACTCCTCCGACTGCGCTACACGCGACCCTCCTATCATAAATCAGCAGAAAATACAAAGTGTCGCATATAGAGGGAGCAGCTGATGAAAATCTCTCACTGAACACGTACTTCTCAGCCTATAGTGAAATATATATGCATAGGGAAAGTTGGGAAGGTGAATGATACCAAAAAAGGAATGAACACTAAAAATGCAAAATTACTTCGAGGCCAGGGAACCGAACATCCGACCCTGTGCCTACGATGCGCTGGCACTACCACTGAACCGCCGAGCTACTTGCTTCGACGGCGGAGCCAGACGTATTTCACCATTTCTCTTATCTCCACATGCAACACGCACATACGTGTTAAAAACTGACCGTGTAACACATTAATGGGTGTTCAGGGGCCCCATTTCCTTGGGTTCAAGGATTTTGAAAAATGAAACATCCCTTCCTACTAATTGAAGGATGGAGAATCTACCTGTAGTATTCGTTTTCGCAGTTTAGACATACACCTGAGAGACTTCCCTGGTTAGCATTCCTTAACCCGTGAACTGTACAGGAATTTGCTTTGCAACCTATTAGAGCGAAGCAGATGCAGGATAATTTAACCTTTTTTGAAATGGTTTTCTACTGTCACGGTCATCTGTCCTACTATTGTCAAGGTGGTTGGGCTGAAAACGTACCGCTAACAAGAGCTTACTTTAGTGTAATAAACCTGTCCCTCAGGTTTATTCACGCTTCTTCCGTAGTGTAGATCACGCGGCCTCTTGAGACCTTACATAACAAAACACGAAAGTGAACATAGCGATTTTTCTTAAAAGCGCGAGGCGTACATAGACAAACCAAGGGGCCACGAAAAAAGGCCGGGGAGGGGTCTGAGAATCGGGACTTCCACAGGGGCGGGGGAGCTGGAGCCGATATAACGTGGCCTGCCACCGGACTGAGACGAATCCAGAGCATTCATAGAGATTCTTTTATGCCCTT
The DNA here is from genome assembly GCA_947396885.1 of Heligmosomoides polygyrus polygyrus. NCBI lineage: Eukaryota > Metazoa > Nematoda > Chromadorea > Rhabditida > Heligmosomidae > Heligmosomoides > Heligmosomoides polygyrus. The sequence goes on along the minus strand of OX377202.1, from coordinate 4,003,061 downwards.
CAGCCAGTGCTTTGAAGTAGCGGCTGTCACTGTTACAACATCCTGAAGACATTCGAGAGTTGATCCAAAATAGATACCTATGCACATCACAATAGGTTCATGGCCAAAGCCAGCATGGCAATGCGACTATTGCGCTGCAGTTGGGGGTAGTTGTTAACCAAAACTAAGTAACATTCCTCCGTGTTTTACAACTTATAAATGCACAGCGCAAGCATTTTAGGCGTCGGCATCGGCAATGTGGTAATATCGTTCATGTGCATCGCCTACTTCTGTGTCATCGTTAGTTGGGCCATGTTCTACATGATCTCATCGTTCACTCCTGTTTTTCCATGGGAAACCTGTGACAACTTCTGGTATGTCCTATAGTTTTGATTAAGACCTCTTATTGTTTGTTGAAAAATACTTCATTCAGGAACGATATCAAATGTATAACCGGGAAGGAAAGTGCTGAAGTTCTTAAGAGTCTAACCAAAAATCTTAGCAGCGTCGGTCTCTCTACCCAAACATCGGTGGAGCAGTTCTGGGAGTGAGTCTAGCACGAGGCGTTGGCGCATCATTGGGCACAGTACTCTATAGAAACTGCTTAGGAACCGAGTGCTACAACAGACTCCTACCATCGAAGAATTTGGCGGCATTCAGTGGGAACTGCTTGGAATCTTATTCTTCACATGGGTCATTGTCTATTTCGCTCTATGGAAGGGCATTACCAAGGCCAGAAAGGTCTGCGCTGCGTTCTTATTTGAGCACAGTCTTTAAGTGGTAAGGAGGAAACAATGTAGATTTGTGGGAAGTTGAGCATAAAAAGCATAGTCTACGGACGCATTATAGAGATAGAGCATTTCGGAACTTCTGTAAAATAACGGTGGCAAACTATGGACTTTGAAACAAGTGGCGTCAACTATAGATGATCTCGGAGTGGTACTACGCCGCACAAACGCGTCAACTCGATTACACTACTCACGTGTGCTTGACGACAGCCTAAGGCATGTATTATACTACCGTTCTTCAGCTGTGATGCTGTCGGCGACAGTGCTGAGCGGGTGCTATGCGCAATAACGTTGCGCGCGGCGCCAACGACAGAGTCGGCAACAGCTTGTCGCAGTGCGGTGCGCTGCAACAAAATGTACCTAGCGTTCTATTGACGTAGGACGCGCGTCGGAGCGCTCTCTCGCCTGTCATGCAGGGGCTCCAGTGCTGTCGGCGACAGGTTGTCAGCGAGAGGTTGTCGGCGACGGGTCGGCGCGTAAAGACCCATGCACACTTCTGCGGCGCCGCGACGCGGCAATCAGGGCGACGGCTACCTCCGCGAAATCCGGCGGTCGCGGCGCGGTCGAATTAGAGCATCGTTATAGGCAACGGGACCGTCGTCGCAGTGCATGCCGCGCCGCCATGAATAATTTGAACCATTCCAGGCTGCGGCACTCAGCGCGGCATCGCCTGCGGTTGTCGCCGCGACAGCCGCAAAAGCGTGCATGCCCCTCCCCTGCGGCACGTGTCGCAGTTTCGCGCCACGGCCGTCGCGGCCCTATGCTTCATCATGGCCGCGCCGCGCTGTCGCAGAAGTGTGTATGGGCCTTAAGGCTATGTTATACTTCGACGACAGTGCCGCGCGGGTGCTACGCAGTACGTAGCAGCCGCCCGGCACTGTCGCCGACGCTGTCGCCGAAGTATAACATACCTAACGTAACACTGTCGCCGACGCTGTCGCCGAAGTATAACATACCTAACCGACGAGTCGAGTAAGCATAACGCATGCCTACGATGTACGTTCCTACACAACTGAAAAACATAGCCACTGATAGTGGCCGAAGCCAGAGAGGCTCCGCACAGGACTGAATCCCACTGTGATCACAAGTTTGATGACAACAGTTGCCGTATCGTTGCGCACATTATGTGGCGCTAGGTATTGCTATACCCTCGATGCAGTTCACAGCGACGGGTGACATTCTCAAAGAAGAAGCATCCGACCATCTCCACTCAGGACAGGATCTCCACTGTCTTAAGTCTAGTTCGTCTACTTTTGCAGTTGCTGGTGTGCTTCTTTTATTAGCTCATTTGTTGCAACAGGTGGTTTACACTTTCATATCTTTCCTCTGTTGTTCGTGGACCGGTTCTATTTTGTAGAAGCTTTTCCTGATCGGTAGCGTTTGCTATTTATTGTCCGTAAGCACAAAGGCATAGGTTTCTATGGTATTCAATCACTTTTGAATTGTTACGAGGTTGATTTAAAGGTAAATGAACGCCTAGATTTCGAGGGGCTGATCTTGTTGCGACCTGAACTTCATTGCTCCAAACTTTTGCTTCACGTTTTCCGTTTATATTACTTTTTTATACTCTCTTCAATTTTGCCGCTGTGGAAGTAAGGGGAAGAAACTTAACGTCTTTGGTTGTCTCGGAAAGTGTAATATTCTCAAGAGGAACTATATAATGAAGTGATGAAATAAGCTCTTCCCACAAATGGGAACGATTCTCGCAAAAGACAGTCAGCTTAGTTATTTATAGAGAAGCTGTTCCGAATTTGAAGTTGTGATAGCACATGATTTTGTCACTGCGCGTTTACGTTTATCATTTATTGCTCTTCTCTTGAATATTGCTCCCATCTGCGCTGCAGCTGGCTTTGCGCTTCGGTTTAGAAATATTTAGACTTTTTAGCACCAGTATTGTTTTCTTGCAAGATGCAAGCCTTTGTGTTTCCGCGAGTGCTCCGTATCAAGTATTGGATGTTCTTCAAAGAACACCTATGTCTGGTGCAAAAAAAAACTCCAAAGACCGTGTGGATAGAGGTTCTGTTGAACCACCACAGAGATACCGTTCTCCTGTGGGCAAAATTCGTTACTATCGCTGCAATTTAGCATAGGCTCCAGCTGTTCTTACAGTTGAAACATGGAAGCTTTTGAACAGTATGAATACCCAAATGATGCGGCTGGCGAACAACCGCCTTCTTCAGAGCCTCAAACTTGGGTAATTAAACCCAAAGCTGGGTAATCAATTAATTAATTATTTTGTAGCTTTTCCTTGCCTTTTCAGTTCGTCTACTTTTGCGCCCTCTTTCCTTATATTCTAATTATTGTTCTACTAGCTCGCGGATTAACTTTGGAAGGAGCAGGCACAGGTAAGCACCATTAATCATTGATCGGAATCATTGAATCTTCTCAACAAAGCTCTCTGCTTAACGCTTAATTGTGTTCACTTACTACTGAACGAAAAACTCTGGAAGCCACAGTGAGGCATTTGAGATTTACACCATCGAACGCCCTTTTAGCTGTGTTAAGGACTCTTCACACTTATGCAGCAAAGCAGCAATCATCGAGCTACAAAATGCGAGCAGAGTCTCGGAATTGAGACAGTGCTCCTTCCATCTTTGAGGGCAGCATACATGTGACAACGAGCTCTTGTATCCCGTTCTTAAAAATGAGCAAATAAGGCGAGGAGAGGTGACGCCAAATTAGAAGTGACTCTCCTAGTGAATGGCGATCCTATTCACGAAATTGACTTCACTCATCTTCAGCTGCACCTAACAATGGACCTCTCGCGGACACATTCTGCAGCTACGACAGCCACGGAATCGCCAGGAGACATATGTAAGAGGACCGACGATTTCCGGATGATTCAGGACATCACTGCAATGCCGCGAAAACAGCACGGCGCCATATGCGACGAAATGAGAGAAAAACCCCGAGATTTTGCACTAGGGCATCGCCGCATGTGAAGTGCAACGCAGCAAGCATGCGTCAAGGTCTGGGACCAGTGTTTGTCCGGTTTTCGGACTAGGCTGTTCTGGTGGTACTTTGAAATGGATTGACCGTTGTGGACCGAGATCATACACAAACATGATATGCGCCAGCGTATTTCGCGTAGCTTTTAGGAATCAGTCATGCATAGCCCCGTTTTCCACTTCGGACAGTTAAAAAACACATCAAATCACTTCTACTTTAAGAAGTCTATCAGAGTTATAATCAGTCGTTGAAAAGCTACCAAGTTCGTGTGGAACAATATGCAAGGCCCGAATCTAGTATGAAAATTTTCCGTACTTATTTTTTTACATACAATTAAAGAAAATTGTGGCAAAGGGAGTCGAAGTCCATAATTCTCCGCTTTACTAAGACTAAAGACGTTAGTGAGTCATGTATCAAAAAATTTTAGGAATATATTATTATCTCAAGCCGAATCTTACTCGTTTGGCGGACACAACAGTTTGGAAAGACGCTGGAACTCAGGTTTGATAAATAGCACTAGCGGCTCGTCAGTAGTTCACTGAGGTTTCGATTATTAGGTGTTCTACTCTTATGGTGTAGGTTTTGGTGCACTGATCGCTCTCGGATCCCATAACAAGTTTAATCACAATTGCTTCAGGTAGGACCGATGACAGATTAAACAGATTTAAAAATGTGATTGCATTATGTGCAATTGTGTACCTTTTAATGAGCTCAATTGCTTAATATGTTTTTACACCCTTCCTCGCTATACCGTAACGATGTGGGCAAACAAACAAAAATCTGTCCAGTTTGACCAGTTTGTCATTACGTTTTGACGGCATTGCTATCTTCACCTTTACGTAACGACAAAACTTTAAAACGGGAACCATTCTGCTCAATGAACCCCAAAAAGCTCCACCCTTCCTAGCTAAAATGGTCCGTGAAAAAAACTCAACTTTCAATTGAAACAAAAATCGAAATAGACGTCACAATAACAATTTCATTTTCTTTCTCACAGAGATGCGTTTCACGGGTTTACAACTCACGAGCTATTTATAGCTGGGTGCGCTACGTTGGTAACCACGACATAGGACGAGGCCAGCTCCTCAGATCCATCAAGGTCGATAGAGTTTATACGGCCAAGGAGAGCGGTCAGTATGGCACTAATATCGAGTGTTTCCAAAGGCCGATTGAAACTGCCGTTTTGGAACATGCCGTTAATGGAACCCAAAACAAATTCTCAGATTGTCATAGAAAGTTTTCCTCGAACCCAAAAAAAAAATTATTGAGGCAAGGACCACAGCCCACATCTAACAATGCTCGAACTTTAGTTTCTTTTTCGTCAGTTTATGGTTGATATGCAGTCAAGTAGCTATTATTACAGCCCACTGAGTCCTCATGATTGTGGTTAGACACCCCTTCGACACCTCGCCTTCCTGGTAGCCCCGCCCCGCGAGCGAGTTGTCATGGGTTGGCGCTGCGACTGGCCGTCAGCTACTATATTGGATCTGTTCGATTGGAACCCCTTCTGATCCATTATATCCCACATCTCCGTTTCCCCATCTACACCATCCATCTTGCTAAATATTTCATGAAGGTTACCTTGTACTATGGCTACAAGTACCATTTTTAATAAGCAAGAAGGTGTGGTGCCTTCGAGTGGATGCTCCGACAAAACTGCGATCTCTAAACCTGCCTGTAAGTTTATTTGCTTTCTTTGATGCGTGCTGACAATTATTTCGTATTGATTGTCCTATTTTGTCAGATTTTTTTGCTATCCATAAGATTATCACCGCGAGCACTTTTAACTTCCCAATTAAATATGGAACTATATTAGTGTACACCCGTAGATATAGATTAGTATTCACCTTTACACCTTAGTGTTGCAGCGTTTTGTATTCAAGCTGTGTTGACGAGTCTTCTTGCTCCTCTTTTACTATTTCCTTTTCTTATTCCCAGAACCGTGAACGGGGCTAACATGTATGACATGTCTCGGCCCACAACTCTAAACCAAAATAATTTGAAGCACCGTTTCTTGAATGCAACACATTGGGCATCGCTTTCATTGGCACCGCTGACATAATAGCTTCTAATCGGTTATTGCTAATTCGTGCATACATTCGAAAATGGCACTAGCAGCATGCCATCTTCCAGTGGACACCGTCCTCTTGCATCGCGTAAACTCGTCCGACCGCATGTACTCGCTCCGCCCTTCCTCCCTGCAGAGGTATCTACCCTCATGATTGTGCCTCCTCAGGCAGTAGGCATGTATTTCGTGTTGACCAAATGCAGCCGATTTTTGTGCGCACCCCAGAGCGTTCCGTAGGCGAATCACGACGAGTCGAAAGAGCTGATTGATTGAATGGATGCAGCAGTTAGAGGCAAAAACTTATCTATGTATCTGAATTCATTAAAAGTGCAAGAGTCAACATTAGTTTTGGTTCTAAAAAGAAACGCAACTGCTGCCAACTGCTAACCTTAACCCTAAGCAGTCTAGAATTGCTCCAGCTGCGGGATGTGGTCGACGCCTCGTTAATCTTGGCAAGGTGGCAAATCTCAGTTGCTCGCCTTATATACCCAGGTTATATGTATTAGATTGTACGGTCACAGCAGGTTGGTAGTGCAGCGGGCAGTGCTATAGATTCGCGAACAGTGTGCAGATGGCTCCTTATCCGTCTATGTCTGGCTTCTACACATGCTCCAATATACTGTGTAAATTGTTTGGCAATTATTTCATTGTTACAGTTATGACAAGTTTAGTAGTTACCGAATTTTCCTTCTATTTGCAATTCAGAGATGGGATCATAATGTGTTTCATCAATGGTGGGACATCGATCCTCGCCGGCTTCGTGGTCTTTTCTATTCTGGGCTACATGTCTGTGATAGCTCAGAAAGATATTGCCGAAATAGTGAAGCCAGGTGAATCAGAGTTTCATTAGGCTTTCCATCATAAGATCTGTCTCCCTGTTTTTGCTTTCGGGAGATATCCACGGCATCGAAAATTACCGTCCACTAATTTTCTGTCTCTGCTATCTGTTGAGACAAACTACTTACCTGATCACAGCATAAGGTGATCGACGGTCATGTCAACAAGAAGGATGTCGGCGAGGATTCAATACGATCGAATACGACCACACAGGGGCGAAGCTCATGGAAGTATGACGCCGATGTGCGTTACGTTCATCGAGCTGAACAATGCGTTCTTTTACTTGAATTCTGTCAAAGTCGAAAGGATCTCCGAGCCCCTGGTTGCACAGAGTGTCCTACTCGCTACATCATAGTACAGCGAGAGCAAAAATTAATTGAAAAACAGAACGAAAATTGACGCTCGACCTCAAAGTTGAGAGATGGGGGATTCGGCAAGGGAGTATTAAATCTCCAACATTTCGATCCCGCCTTTGAAATCGTCATTCAAAATTTGGGTGTGAGAATAGACAAAAAGGGATATAATAACGTCAATCTGCAGCTGGTTCCTATGAAGACGACGTCGAGAAATAAATGAGCTTCTGATGCCCCATTCACACTCGTCTGAGCTCACTTCCAGTTACGTGCTTCTGGGCGATGAAGTTAACATGATCAACATCCGGGATCTAGTCATTAAAAAAGAACGGCTTGGAGAGCTTTTAAGAGCGTCGAAGAAATCGTGAAGAAGACGAAAAACATCCACAGCATTATCAACTCTTTGACTCCCAGCTCTTCCTGCTGTAACGTGGGCCTCGGAAACTTGGTCCCTAGATTAGCAGAATGAACAGCAGCGGAAACGTAAGAAAACCAAACTGGAAGCTGAAAGAAAGAAACTCGATATTCCCTACTGCTACGATGTAGTTAAGGTGGCCTGAAGCTATCTTAGTAGGAGGGGTCACGCTAGAAAAACGAAGCAATCACAAAAACGGTGGCCTGTCCTTGTTCGAAAAATGCGTGAAAAAGTCTTCTCTTATTCTTGTACAGTGTTTTGTCCCTGTAAGGTGGTGAACTTTCAATGTTACCGTCGATGTCAAAAAGATTGAGTGAAGCGACGCTACTAGAATAGATCCGGTGGCCTACCTACAATCCATTCAGTACTTATTAATAATCAGATGGCTGACTGGCCACCAAAATCTGGTGGGGGAGGGGGCTTAGCACCAAACCCCGGAAAACGAGCTCCTAGTCTTCAAAATTTGTTGACCTAACCTATAGGGTGGGTAACGCGGTCTCCTAACGTATCGATCCTCCCTTATTGATTCCACTTAGAACCCCACCACTTACTGTTCCCCCCCCCCCTTACTGGTTGGGCCCCACCTGGTCCTCGCCATTACCGACCCCTTACAGGTTCCCTTCCCTTTCAGTGATGGCCCCATTGCGCGATATCAAATACACGTCTTCTGAATCTGGGCGCCTGTAGCGCGCCATCGTTGACACGACTTCTGAATCCGGGTACCGGTTGCCCGACATCGATGACACATCTTCTGAACCTGGACACCCTTTGAGCACCAGGCGGACTGGAGCCCGCACCACATGCTCAGTAAATCTGCGCTTAAGCCATCTGCGTCTATGAAAGGCGTCGGACATATGGACAGCCGCCAACTTTATAGCAGGATAGGATCACAGCTGCCTGAGTCAAAAAGAAACTGTTGAATAATGGGCCGCTACGATGAAAGCTGAAGTTGTTGGTGTCAGTGTCAAGAAAACAGGGGCCGTATTCATCAAAGTTACTGCAGTAACTTTGAATCCGGCCCCAGGATGTTTGCTTCACAGCCACACTTCTTTCTGTTTACAAAATGATCTAGGTAGATTTCCCTAAGGTTGCTTCCTTATCTTGTTTTTGAACTGTTTTGAACTTTGAGGCGGTTCAATTTGTTCACCTGATCTCTTCCTAGGAGTCGGTCTCGCCTTTCTTGCTTATCCGGAAGTGGCCAGCAATCTCCCTGCAAAACAGTTGTGGTCGTTTCTGTTCTTCCTGATGATCACTATTCTAGGCTTGGACAGTCAGGTATGTATTAATTGACGCTCCTATCTTGAAGTCAGAAAATGGAAAGTCACATTCTCTCAGGTGTGTATGGTGGAGGGCCTGTTCACTGCATTGGAGGACGCGTTCCCTTTTATTCTTCACAAGCACAAGAAAGTCTCATTAGCACTAACCTGCCTCGGCTTCTTCTTTATTGGCATACCCATGGTTTCACATGTTAGTTTCACTCCTGCGTCATTAATCAAAGTGTAATTACTTCGATCTGCCATTTAAGGCTGGAGCGTACTGGCTGCAGCTGATGGATAACTACGGTGCTAGTGGCTACGGATTGCTGTTTGTCGTCTTTTTTGAAGTGGTCGGCTTGTCGTGGGGGTTTGGTAAGAATAACAAAATTTTTAGCTGTTCACACCTTCAGTTCAAGAGTACAAGTTCCACGTGGGGGGCCACCTTCTTTCTCTCTAGTGGCTGTTTGACTCCAACGCTACAAGCGGGATATAGTTCTACTTCTAGATGGACGCAATGCAAGGATGAGGGGGGGGGCAGCCCATCAGTGCTTAAACACAAGTGCGAGGTAACGCGGCATATCCCACGTGTGAACGAGTTTTTACCCGTTTAGTTGGCCCGTGACGTACGATAGCCATTAGAACTAACCACTTGCTCCGCTGGCAATATGCCAGGGTCTTACTTAGATCTAACCAGATTCTCCTGATGTCGCGTCATAT